>CM040123.1:17912274-18397275 GCA_022559845.1 Amorphophallus konjac | reverse complement strand
CTTGGAAGTAACGCACCAAGGAACGACCGCTATTTGCAACCTTATCCAAAGAGATAAGATCAACGGAAAGAAGCCCCAACAAGCTGGACTCTTCAAGGAAATGACGGTCAAAGCATAGGGCGTCATAAGGAAACAACGGCTGCACGACAGACCGTTATTATCAACGTGGATTCAACAGGATAAGCACTGAACACGTGGCCTTAAGCCTTAGGACTCTTCAAAGAGTAACGGTCTAAGATCCATCCGTTAGAAGGCAGTGACGCACCTGTCTGGGACTGTTATTTAGCATTGAGATTCAAAAAAAAAAAGAAGAGAAGGGTTTTGCTAAGCTTTATCCAACGAAAATGCCACTGGGAGCCAATTCTTTATCCAGAAGAAGACTCAAGAAACAGGCTTCAACTGATCAGGAGACTCGATGAAAAGCGAACAACTCGGAGCATCATATTGAATGAATAAGGAGATGACCCGACTTATGGGTATAAAACGGGTGTCAACAGATGCCCCTCCTTAACGTCCTCTTTGCAGGGGAGTGAGCGGAAGTGAAGCGGAAGTGAAATGGGACATGGAGGTGAAGCGGAGATGAAGCGGAGTGTATCAAAAAGAGGGCGTTAAGGTAAACGACACCCGTTCTTTACCAACAAGCGACAAGAATTTTCTGGAAAACTTCAAATTGATCACAAGGAAATAGCCAACCAAAGGATGCAAGTCTGGAGGAATTAATTAACTAAGGAAAGGAAACACGGCTAGCCGCCGGAGGCAACGGAAAGGAAAGAGACTAAACTCCAGACAGGAATCTTCAGTGAACCAGATCAAGCAAGCAAATCGAAGGAAACCTTCTAATTCAGAGTGGAATGATTCTCCTTATTCGGGATTAAGAACACAGCTGTTCACCATCACTGAGATATCTTGAACAGATAAAGCTTCACGAATGCTCAAAGAATGCGAATGATGCATGCTGGGCTAAAGGAAAAAGAAATCTTCAAGACAAATGCAAAGAAAGATAAGGAGATGACCTGACTTATGGGTATAAAACGGGTGTCAACAAGGATAAGTGCTTCTTCACCTCTCGTAGGTGCTCCATCACCACCCTCTCCTTCCGAGCTCTATTCAGAACCTTCTTCTTTGGAGCTACCAAAGCCCGAGCCACCCGTGTTTCTTACGGGAACACTTTACATAGCCGAGCCACTTCTTAGTTGGCTCAAGGATGGCTTGGTCCCACCTCCCTTTCCATCCATGGACCCCATCCTACCTATAGTGCCGGTCAACTCATTCCATACCACATTTCGATCTCGTCACCATGTTGATACGTTGGACGATCTTGTCATGGGATTAGATTCACAATGGGAGTTGACGCATCTTTTGGCCCGAGGCTTTGACCAACCCTCTAGTCTTAGCTTCACCCATCCGGCCTTCGGGTCCATTACCTCCGAGTGCACCGTGGGTTGTGTCACCACGGAGGTCCTCTTACTCCTCCCCTTACCGGACGAGCCCGAATTCATACCCTTTTGTCCGAGGGAGGAATCATACTTCTTGCCTACGATCCTCGTCCCACCCGTTACAATTCAAGAAGGTGACTACCCACATCTTCAAACCTTCTACACGTGGGACCGTGACTTGTGGGAACCCACCACAAGGGGTCATACCTTCTTTGACCCTTTTGACCCCTTCACTATTAGGCTTCCCGAGTTACCACCCGTACTCCGCTTCTTCAAGGAAGCCCACTTTTATGCCCCTTCCCCTCAGGATGGTCCATCTACATCCACCAATCCCGACCCACCTACACCCAGCCCTTCTAAACCACCCGAGTCACCCACATACAAAAGACCACCCACGCATAACCACACCCGACGTATAGGTGTTCCCCATGCCATCCATTCCCAGTTGCATAACATGCATGCATGGCACATATTCGGGTGTCCTGGTCCGCCGTCACCCATGTACGGGTCGGACTAACATTAGGTGTGTCTAGGGTCATAGATGAGTCCGTGTGTTTTTTCTTGTGTGGTTTGTTTTGTGTGGTTTGTTTGCATGACTTGTGTGTCATATGTCTGTGTGCATGTGTCTTGTGCAAGCTCGTTGTCATTCTCTTATGAGTAAGAGGCGATTGGACTCACTCGATGAGTATGGGATCAATTCTACATCTATACCCGAATCAGTCACCTATAGGGACCCAGCGGTGATTCCTAGTGAGTCTTCGAGCCGCCTCCTCCCATTTTGAGAGTGTCCCACCTGGAGTGTCCACCTTTAGCCCATAGCAGTTCGTGCATATCGAGTATATATGGAATGAGCAGGTGACGATCACTTGGAGTGGAGCATACCCGCGTTACTTGGCACGGTGACGGATCCGCCGGAGTACTCGAGCATCCATACCCCTACTCGACGGGGTCGAGTTCCTCCCACCTGGGGAGAATTGATGGGGACATCGAGGCAAGACCGTCTGCATTTTATTTGTATTTATGTCCTTTCATATTTGTATGTATACCCTTGTGTTATATGGGTACGTAATTGTAAGTCTTAGTGGGTTTATATGTAAAATTCCAGTATGCCCAAGCAAGGGGGCCCTCACCCCTTTCCCATTGGTCCACCTAGACCATGTGAGACTGGTCAACCATCCTAGGTGGCCATCTAGAAGGTTGGAATGTCAATTGACCACATGGGAGACAAGTGGATTAAAAATTCAAAGGTAGGCTACCTACCTCACCTACCTTGTCCCCCCATTAGAATTAATTAGAAATTTTATTTTTTTATTTTATTTGAATCAAATATGAAGTCCCTTAAATGCCCCTCCAAATCCTAGATCTAAGGGTATTCATGGTCTTTTTTATTTATTATATAAGTCATGTATTTCTATTATTCTAGAATTAATGAAATGAGAAAAAGCATTGTGCAAGACCCCTCCCCCCTTGTGTGAATTTCGACCTCCCCTCTCTCTCCCTCTGGTTTCTTCTATCCCCTCCCCTCTATCTCCGGTGATCATCTGTGCCGCCGCCGCCGCCGTTCGTGCCGCCTTCGAGCCGCCGTGAAACCGTCTTCGGTATTCTGTCCTGCTGGACAGAGGTGTCTCCCTGAAATTCCTGCTACCAGCCAAGGCCTCTTCGTGGATTGAACTTTTTATGGTGTGTTCCTACCTTCTAGCCCCTCCTCCAAAAAAAATTCTAGGTCCAAAATCGATCATTTGTTATTTTTACATTTTCGGTCTTTAATCATTCCCAGATCTATCTTGTCTCTATCTACAGTGACAGCAACCCTGTGCTTACCACCTCCGGCCATCTTTTTGATTTGTCCAAACCCTCCCAATTTTACTGGGAGTTCTGTCCATCACCCCCTACATCCACAAATTTTCTTAATTTTTTATCAGCCTTCTATCTATTTTTAGAAATTCGTGTTCTTCCTCAGCTACAGTATTGTCAGTCAGATCCCAGATCCGACCACCCTCCACTTCCAAAATCAGAACAACTCACCACCACCTCCAAATCCAGATCCCAAAATATTCTTGGTTTCGTAACTTGATTTCCCACAACTTTTATGAAGAACACAACCCCATATTCGGACGTCTACCTCGCAGTCAAAGGCAATCCACAGGAAAGTTCTCTACTGACCTAAGATTTCAGGAACTGTACAACAACAACATTCAAAATTCGCCAATCAGAAGTACAAGCTTGATTATTTTTTTGTAATCACCTTGGGTTGAAGCCCTTAGAAGCATCTTTCCAACGGCGCCTGTTTCGTCGTATTCCGAAGTCGGGGCTGATCGCAGCGTCCGTTCTCGCCGGAGCGCGTGCCGGAAAACAGAACAGGCAGGTCCGTGGCCGGTCATTCCGATCGGTGCCGAACGGAGCCGCCCAGCCTCCGGCCGGCGAACCAGCATGCCGCCAGCCCAGGGAACACTTCCACAAGTGTCCCCACCACAGTGGTGACACCGGGTCCCGCACGGTCCCTCCGGACAACACGTGGGTCCCACCGTCACTTGTTTGGGTGCTGCCGAAGAGACGCGAGAAGCCGCCCGTCAACCCGAATTCGGTCCTCCCGGGCCCGTTTGTGTAGCCCTTTACCTCCCTTCGTGGAGTGGGCAGTAATTCATTTGCTGTAATATGGTGTATTAATTGTCCCGGGAGTACGAGTTTTGGCCGGGTCCGTCGTCCCCACGCCGAGCGCGTGGAGGTATCGCATTTGCTCCCTTACTTGGCATTTTGCTTACTTCATATATATTTGTTTATGCCGCTGCTAGAGAGCATGTGTAGGGATATCTAGCTCGCTTTATCTATTCATTACCGCTGCTGCGAGAGAGTGTGAGACCGTCCCGTGACCCGATCCGGGCACACGAGAGAGCCGATCACCCTAGCTCATTGCCGGTTTCTCAACCGCGCACGTCTGACGCTTCCCTCGTCAAGGGATAGTCACGAGCTTGTCGTGTCTGTGGTCTCGTCCCGCATCACTCAGGAATCATCGGAGCTGCGATACGAGATAGTCGAATTGCCGTAGAGTGCTCCTTGCCCCGTGGATCATGTCGAGCCGGGGGCCGATCAAGTGACGGTCGTTGCCCCTCAAGCCACGGTTGCATTTGCTCCAGACTTCAGTATCCGGTCCCCACGGCCATCCCGTTAGTAAGCGCGGCCACTGCTCCCGCAGCTAGTGGCGGGTCGAGTGCTCGTAGGGACATTTCCGAGGAAGTCGCCAGTACTGTCGAAGTAGAGTCGGCCATGCTTGGTGGTAGGCGCACCCCTTTGAGTGTGGACGAGTTGGCGGCGCTGGACCTCCAACGTCACCCAAAGAAGAGGAGTAGGTTTTTTGCTCCAGCTCGAGGTCAGGTTCCGCCGACGTCGTCGCCTGGGGCTACTCCTCCTCCTGAGGTTCCTCCTCCGTTGCCTCCAGCTAAGGAGCCTGTGATCGCCCCTCTTGCGCCTACCCCCGTGGGGGAGGTGCGTGATAAGGGCAAGGCCCCCGTTGCCGATGACGTGACTCGCCTTCCGCCGTCCAAGGTTCCCTCATGCACTCGCTATCTGCTGCCCGAGGAGACCACGATCGTGTTGGTTTATTCCAACGTTTATTTCCAGCGTCTCCTTGTATTTGGTGTGTACCATGTGGGGTATGGGACCCACGTGGGACCATCGGTGCTTGGCAGCCCAACCCGTCGCATGGATTATGGGGTCCATGTGCGAAGCCCCTCATGCCCGCCCACAGCACGTCATAGACGTGGGGCTCTGCGCTGCCATAAGGAAATACGGTCTAACCTTCGCTACCAGCTCGAGCTTTTAGCGCAACGGTAGGGGCTTGATCCTGCAAACTGGTATCAGAGCGAGGTCACGGGTTCAAATCCCAGGTGCCGCTGGGGGGGAGATTGTTGGTTTATTCCAACGTTTATTTCCAGCGTCTCCTTGTATTTGGTGTGTACCATGTGGGGTATGGGACCCACGTGGGACCATCGGTGCTTGGCAGCCCAACCCGTCGCATGGATTATGGGGTCCATGTGCGAAGCCCCTCATGCCCGCCCACAGCACGTCATAGACGTGGGGCTCTGCGCTGCCATAAGGAAATACGGTCTAACCTTCGCTACCAGCTCGAGCTTTTAGCGCAACGGTAGGGGCTTGATCCTGCAAACATATTGTTGTGCCCCTGTGGTTTTGATGATGGTTTTGTTAATTGATTATTGGTGTTTGATGTTAATCATTGTGAGTCATCCTGCTGAAATGTTCATTCAGGACTTCATATGCTCATTCAGTTTATCTGCTGACATTGTGCTTTGATGATAGCTTCATGATTGTGATTTGTATATCATCTGGAGAATGCACGTGTATGACTGATATATTGTGTGTGTTAGACTTCTGGTATGTGCATGATCTATACATCACCTTCAATCTTCAAGTCTATACACTGGTTTATTCTTCAAGTCTGTACATCCACAGTTAGACTTAAAGTCTGCACTCTAGTCTTCAATGTCAAGTCTGCACATCGGTCTTCGATTTCAATGTCCATACATTGGGCTTTTACATGAAGTCTACACATTGTTGTTTGCAGTGAAAGTCCATACTTTGGACTGTTCATCAAAGTCTGTACATCATACTGCTATAGCAAGTCTGTACAGTGAGTGATTCATTGGTGAAGTCTGTACACTTAACTGTACTTCAAGTCTAGACATTGCATTGTTCCCTTCATCTTCGTGTTATTTTTCAGTATGTGTCAATTTCGTCTTCGTGTCGTTTTACCTCGTGTCGTGTTACCCCGTGTCAATTACTGTTCGACTTCGTGTTGTTTTCAACCCGAGTCGGTTACTGTTGTTCCTCGTGTCATTTTATTCGTTTTATACTGTTCACATAGCTTCATCACGTGTCGTGACAAGCCGTGTCTATTTTTCACACCCCGTGTCTGTCTTGAGTTGTTCCTACACTCCGTGTCGATTTCATCTTTTGTCTTTGTCTTGTGTTTTCATGACCTCGTATCGTTTTTCCTCTCATAACCTCGTGTTAGTGTTTCTGTGACTTCATTCATGTTTCGTAACCACACTTCGTGTTGGTTACTGTTGTTTCTGTGACTTCGTGTCATGTTTCACTTCGTGTCGTTTTCCGTTTTGTGTTCTTCGTGTCGTGTTTTCCACACCGCGTGTCGTTGTCGCCTTAGTAACCTCACCTCGTGTCGGTTACTGTTGTCTCCATGTCGTACTCACTCCGTGTCGTTTTTTTTGTTCCACTGCGTGCAGAACATTGCAGCACTTCGTGTTGCTTTCTGTGCCACCACCTTGTGTCGTTCTCTGTGTAGTGTGTGTTTTTGTCACCACTATACTTCGTGTCGTTGTTCTTCACTTCGTGCTGTTTTCACCGTCCTCGTGCTGGTCTTTCTCATCAGACCTCGTGTCGTTCTCGCTTTAACCACACTTCGTGTTGCTTTACGTAGACCTCGTGTCTTGCTTGTTTGCAACCACTTCGTGTCGGTTTCTGCTGTCAGCCCATGTTGTCCTCGTGTTGTTTTTCACCTCGCGTCGGTTATTGTTTTCATCTTCTGCGTGTAGTTCTCTTTGTAGTGTTATCTCTGTTACAAGTTGCATATCGTGTTATCATTTATGTCTGTATGGTTTTACTTCGTGTCGTTTCTCCGTCTCAGGTCTTCGTGTCGTTCGTATGTTGAAACCACACTTCGTGTTGGTTTCTGTTCTGTCTCCATGTATCTTGTGTCGTTCTTCTTTTTACCTCGTGTTGTTTTATAACCTCACTTCTTGTCGTTCTCTTCGTTGTGTCTGTTCTGTCACAGTGTATCTCGTGTCATTCTTTCCTTACCTCGTGCTGTAGTCACCATGTGTATCTCGTGTCGTTCTCAGTGCATCTAGAATTACTACTACATACTTCGTGCAGATTTAGTTATTGTGGCCCTCAGTTTGTAATGGTTTTCATCTCCTTGCAGGTCCGAGGAAGAAATATTCCCAAGTGACCTGAGCAGCACGTGATCCGAGGCTGGAATGAAGCCTGCTGAGAGACTGCCACGTGGTCCGAATAATTAGGGCTGGAAATGTGGAGGTCACACGTAGTGGCTGATGCTGCTGCTGCTGCTATATATATGACTCTTCTTCCACAGAAGAAGGGTGATCGAGTTGGCGTGAAGAAAAGCTCATACAGAGAGCCACGATCCAGATAGAAAAAGAAAAGAGAAAGAAGAAGAGCAGAAAGAGAAGAAGAGAGGTAGAGAGCTCGAGAAGAGTGTGAAGAGAAGAAGAAGCAGAGAGTGAGAGAAGAGCAGAAGAAAGAGAAAGAAAGATAGAGAGTGAGCAAGAGAGCTCGTGGAGAAGTAGGAAGATCTTACCTGAAGATCCGTCTACTGGACCGTGGATCAAATCCAGGCCAGTCAGCTCCGTTGAGAGCCACATTGTGCACTTCATCTTTCAGCTTTCTGTTTTGCTGAAGTCATTTTCGTTTATTGTTTTTCCTTTGTTTTCTGGTTTGCTGTGTTTCCGATACTCTGTAGAGAGGTCGGGGTTCCTCCTGTTAGTTCAGGAGAAGGGAGATTGATACCTCCGGTTGCAAGCAGCAGGTGGGCTGCTTGTGGGTTCCCTCCGGGTTGGAGGAAGGGAGATTTATCTCCGGTTGTGCTTCCCTCTGGGGTTCAGAGGAAGAGAGACTTGGGTCTCTAGGTTTCCCTCCGGTTGAGGAAGGGAGACTTGTCTCCGGTTCTGGGCTTGTGGATTCAAGTCCAGGGGTTCCCTCCAGGTCTGGAGGAAGAGAGACCTTGTGTCTCTGGTTTGCTAGTGACTGGTGTCACTAGTGGTTCCCTCCGGTTGGGAGGAAGAGGGGAGGCTGTTCCCCTGGTCAAGCTGTTTGGCAGCATTTGTTGCAGACTGAGTCTGCTGTTTCTAGCGTGAGCTAGTGGAAGCCACACTCGGTTTGAGTGTGGGGTGGATGTAGGTCTGGAGGACCGAACCACCTAAAAATCCTCTGTGCAGTGGTCTGATTTCTCTATATGTTTTGCTTCCGCTAGATGTTTGCATAGGGGCGCTCCAAGTGGTTGATCAGATCTTGTTCTGAGTGTTTAATCCGTTGAGTGAGCGAAAGTTTATTTGAGTGGAAGAATGGTGCTACTGCTAATTAGTATTTCAGATTTGATACATCTGTCTAGTTAGCACTCTAGATAGTTAGTGAGCATCATAACCTTTTAATTGGGTAAAGGTTTTTAAAGGGTTATATTCATTCACCCCCCCTCTGAATACTGCACCGAACCTAACAATTGGTATCAGAGCAGGTCTCTGATCTATCAGATCTAACAATCTGCAGAGGATCTTGCTGGTTTGTTTGGTGCCGTTCAGTGTGTGTGCTTTCTGTGTTCGTAGCTTTGATTCTCCGTCTTAGTGCATTGTCTTGCTTATTTGGTTTAGGTGCTTCAGTTTGTTCTGAGCTTTCAGATTGTTTGCAATGGAGCCAATCGTGCTGAAGGCTAGCTCCAGCAAAGCAAACAGATCCAGCCACAGTGGATCATCAAGCAAGAAAAGTAGCCTCTCGCGGTCTGAAATTGATGAAGACCACATTCAAATGATGATTAGTAACTTCAGGAAATTTCTGAGAAAAAGAGAAGGAAAGCTTGACGGTAGCAAACAGCAAACAAGGTATAACTCTAATCCTGCCAAGATTGCTGACACTAATGTTTGCTACAAATGCAGGAAGGCTGGCCACACAAAGGATGATTGTCCAGAGGTATTGAAACTCAAAGGGAACACCTCGGACATTGATAGAGAAGGAAGAAAGTCCATATGCTTAATGGCCAACCGGGGAAGTGATGGTGAGGAAACTTCATCTCAGGTAAGCTCCGAATCAGATGGATACACTTTTGATGAATTGATAGTAATGTATAAAGATCTGTTCAAAGTATCCAAGAAACTAAAATCTGAAAACAAGAAATTGAGAAAAGAAGTGAAAACTTTGAAATCTGAAAAGGAGCACATTAGAGAAGATAATTCTTGTAAAGGTTGTGCCATTCTCGAAGACATAATTAATGAGTTTGAGTCTGATGACATTCTTCAAAAAGAACAAATAAAATCTCTAAAAGAAGAAAATGTCTACTTAAAGGATCAAAATAAAAGGCTAATGGTTCTTAATACTGTATTCTCTGAGAAATGGCTGTCAATTGAAAAAGGAAAAGCTGTTTATGATGAAAATTCAAAAAGTTTGAACAGTCTAGAACAAGAAATTGAGAAGTATAAAACTGCAAACCAAGTTCTAAGCGAATGTGTAAATTGCAGTGAACAGGAAATAGCCAGTTATAAACTTCACATTGCTAACTTGGAAGATAAAATTCATAATCTGGAAAATTCAGCTATTGAGTCTGCCAAGATTAAAGGAAAAATGAAAACTGTTGAGAGGAGGAAGGATGATAACTTTGAAGGGGGAACAAATTGCTGTTCTGATATTAAGAAAATCACTAAAAACCAGCTATATACAACATTTGTCCAAAGCACTAATGTAGCTGGTACTTCAAGGCAATCCCCAAAACAAAATGAAAATCAGAAGTCACCTTCGAAATCTGTCTTTCAGTTTAAAGCCCAGAAAATTGAAAAGCAAACAAAATCTATTGAGAATAATCAGAAATTGAAAAGAAAGAGTCAAACAAAGAAGGCTAAGAATACTTCTGGTTGTACTCTGAAATTTGCTAGTTCTGCTGAATCTGTTGGGCCAATACATAATGCTCATGCTTCTTGTACTCGTTCACATACACCAAGGAACTCACATGATAGAAACCATGTTCCTAGGAAATCTGATGCCTATTGTTACTACTGTGGTAGGCATGGTCATTATATGGATGACTGCAGAGTAATGATAAGGGATGATATGATGCATGATAAAACTCTTCCAAATAATCATCACCACCCCAAAAGAAACATGTCTTCCTCAAACCAACATATCATTTGTTACAATTGTAACAGACGTGGTCACAAAGCTGTTGAGTGTTGGTTTAGGCCTTCATGGGGATTTACTGGCTCAAGAGGTAAGCATTCTAGGTGCATTGAATGTGGTAAGTATGGGCATGTAGTCAAGGACTGCTGGTTTGTTCAGGGAAATCATTTTAATTCCAAATTTGTAAGATTCCCTCCAAACAAAAATCTCTTGGGCAGAAATAAAACTAGTCTTAAAGAAAAGACTCTTGCTTGTTATGAATGTGGAAAACCTGGCCACCGAGCTTCTGAATGCTGGTGGGCAAGTAATGATAAATCACAAATTCATGCTAATTATCATAGGTCTCATGCTGCTGTTGATATGCATCACAGGACCAGAAAATCTGCTGTTTCATGTAGATACTGTGATAAACTTGGTCACTCTATGGATAATTATTTTCTGATGAAATCTGATGACCATGTTGCTAAGAAACTGTTTAGAACACCTGATAGGGGTAGTACAGGACCCAAGACTGCTTGGGTCCCTGCAAGATCATATTGATTGACTTGCCGCAGGTAGGGCCTTGGAAGGAGAAATAAAAGGGGTTAACCAAGGCACTCAAAAAGAAAACCCCATGATTCAATTCAGGTCAGTTCTGAAATTTGTTTTAAATTCATTATCTGAATTTGTGAGTACGAAAAATGAGAATTCCATGCTGATTTACTTGGTTGTTGTATGATCTTCTCTTGTCTAGTTGATCAGTCTGCACTCCAGACTCAACTATTGAATTCAATTCTGCATAACTGATGCTCTTCTCTTGACATATGATTGAACTGAATTTGAATGCTTCTTCAGTGTATATTGTCAATGCATGTGTCTCATAGGTACACATTTCGTCTGCATGACTATCATTTGCCTATTGCTGAAGACTGCATATTTTGTTTTCTGCCTCGAGTTGCATTGTCTTGCATAACCCTGGTATATCAAATGGTAAGTTACTAAAAGGCAAGGAAATCTGCCTAAAGGTTCTTACTATGTGTGAGATGGTCCTTGAGACCAGGTTCTCTGCCAAGTACCAAGGGTCTTGTCTTCATGTAGACCAGTGTACTGCATGTTTTCAGGGGGAGTTAGTTGCATATCTTTGCATAGCAATTAAATGTCGAATCTTTGCATGTCCCTGCATACATATAGTGCATTGCATATAGGCTGTCAAATGCATACATGGGTCAGAGCTCACTGCATATCCTCTCTTACTGATTTTGTTGACAAACCTTAATCATATTCTGAAAAAACTTTGAGATTCACAATCTCTCTTAACAATTGGTACTTCTACTATCAATTGATATCATTTGACTTCAGAATTCTATCAGTCTTTCATGAAGATTTCAATGGGCTATCTCGATCATAAATCTGAAAAACTCTTGAACTAGAAATCTTCTATTATACATTCTTAAGAATGACTGAAATAACTCATGTGGTTTAAGCTTAATGTATTCATGGAGTTTAACTTCAAAATCTCTTAACATATCTGAATCATGTTTAATAAATCTTAACCAACTGTTTCATGCTATGTCTTGCAAAAACTTCTGAAATCTGCACTTTTGAATACATGACTTTAATTGGTTAAGTACATGAGATTAATATTGTTTTGAAGCAAATGAATGTTTCTGAAATGTCTAAAGGGTAATATCTGTCAGAGCAATGACATTGGTCACTGAGAAACACAAGTCCAAAGGACTGTGTCATGAGGTGCCTTAGTTAACTCTGTAAAATGAGAATTCATTGAAAATCGGGCAGAGCAATGGCATGTACACTGAGAAATACAATTCACTCATTAAAAATTGAGCTGTAGTGTGTCATGATGTGTAAATGCTAACTCTGTTCACATAAGGCATGACAGTTAGTCACACTAAGGGCTTAGGGATATTGGCCTCTGATCAAGGTATATCCTCTAGTTACAAGGTGTGTACTGAACTAGAGTGCACGTAAAATTTGTAGCAAGGAAAATTATGGAATAAATTGAAATATCTGAATATTGATGCCAAAATCAAATTGCTACAACCCTAGACAAAATCATATGACTTCATAATTGCTTGATTTCAATACTAGTACATGTAATTCTGAAAGAAGTCAATAGATTTGTTTGTGTAAGACAAAGGGAGGATAATCAAGATAAATATGAGGGCTTGGTTCATTTTTATTAAATCATGGTTTCAGATTTCAATACAGAATTTTATTGATAAACTCTACATACATCATGATTAAACCATGCTGTTCAATAAAGTTCATTCATAAGCCCTTATAATGGAAGACTTTGTAATATTCTGATTTGGATTTATGAGAATGATATTTCCTTGAAAATCTGATTGAATTCCTTCTGGTTGAAGCTCATCTGAACTTCTTCTGCTCATGTCATTGGCTCAATGACCTGAACTTCTCCTTGTTTGCCCCTGTGGTCTCCTTCTCATTTATCTCATAAGAGTCCACTTATTGAGGGGGAGCTTCCATGTCATGCATCACTTGCATATCAATTGGCATCTCTTCAGGGGGAGCATTCCTTGTCACACTGAATCATGTTCATATCATTTGTGACCTTGCATTCACATACTCAGGGGGAGTATTGCAAAGGGGAGAATTTGACTGAACTTTTATGCATGCTTTAACTTCTCAAATTATTTTCTTTTTGATGAAGTCAAAGGGGGAGAATAATTTGAGTCTTCAGAATGCCTCACATCATCAGAATGACTCAATATATTGAATATGTTGCCATCATCAAAAAGGGGGAGATTGTTGTGCCCCTGTGGTTTTGATGATGGTTTTGTTAATTGATTATTGGTGTTTGATGTTAATCATTGTGAGTCATCCTGCTGAAATGTTCATTCAGGACTTCATATGCTCATTCAGTTTATCTGCTGACATTGTGCTTTGATGATAGCTTCATGATTGTGATTTGTATATCATCTGGAGAATGCACGTGTATGACTGATATATTGTGTGTGTTAGACTTCTGGTATGTGCATGATCTATACATCACCTTCAATCTTCAAGTCTATACACTGGTTTATTCTTCAAGTCTGTACATCCACAGTTAGACTTAAAGTCTGCACTCTAGTCTTCAATGTCAAGTCTGCACATCGGTCTTCGATTTCAATGTCCATACATTGGGCTTTTACATGAAGTCTACACATTGTTGTTTGCAGTGAAAGTCCATACTTTGGACTGTTCATCAAAGTCTGTACATCATACTGCTATAGCAAGTCTGTACAGTGAGTGATTCATTGGTGAAGTCTGTACACTTAACTGTACTTCAAGTCTAGACATTGCATTGTTCCCTTCATCTTCGTGTTATTTTTCAGTATGTGTCAATTTCGTCTTCGTGTCGTTTTTACCTCGTGTCGTGTTACCCCGTGTCAATTACTGTTCGACTTCGTGTTGTTTTCAACCCGAGTCGGTTACTGTTGTTCCTCGTGTCATTTTATTCGTTTTATACTGTTCACATAGCTTCATCACGTGTCGTGACAAGCCGTGTCTATTTTTCACACCCCGTGTCTGTCTTGAGTTGTTCCTACACTCCGTGTCGATTTCATCTTTTGTCTTTGTCTTGTGTTTTCATGACCTCGTATCGTTTTTCCTCTCATAACCTCGTGTTAGTGTTTCTGTGACTTCATTCATGTTTCGTAACCACACTTCGTGTTGGTTACTGTTGTTTCTGTGACTTCGTGTCATGTTTCACTTCGTGTCGTTTTCCGTTTTGTGTTCTTCGTGTCGTGTTTTCCACACCGCGTGTCGTTGTCGCCTTAGTAACCTCACCTCGTGTCGGTTACTGTTGTCTCCATGTCGTACTCACTCCGTGTCGTTTTTTTTGTTCCACTGCGTGCAGAACATTGCAGCACTTCGTGTTGCTTTCTGTGCCACCACCTTGTGTCGTTCTCTGTGTAGTGTGTGTTTTTGTCACCACTATACTTCGTGTCGTTGTTCTTCACTTCGTGCTGTTTTCACCGTCCTCGTGCTGGTCTTTCTCATCAGACCTCGTGTCGTTCTCGCTTTAACCACACTTCGTGTTGCTTTACGTAGACCTCGTGTCTTGCTTGTTTGCAACCACTTCGTGTCGGTTTCTGCTGTCAGCCCATGTTGTCCTCGTGTTGTTTTTCACCTCGCGTCGGTTATTGTTTTCATCTTCTGCGTGTAGTTCTCTTTGTAGTGTTATCTCTGTTACAAGTTGCATATCGTGTTATCATTTATGTCTGTATGGTTTTACTTCGTGTCGTTTCTCCGTCTCAGGTCTTCGTGTCGTTCGTATGTTGAAACCACACTTCGTGTTGGTTTCTGTTCTGTCTCCATGTATCTTGTGTCGTTCTTCTTTTTACCTCGTGTTGTTTTATAACCTCACTTCTTGTCGTTCTCTTCGTTGTGTCTGTTCTGTCACAGTGTATCTCGTGTCATTCTTTCCTTACCTCGTGCTGTAGTCACCCTGTGTATCTCGTGTCGTTCTCAGTGCATCTAGAATTACTACTACATACTTCGTGCAGATTTAGTTATTGTGGCCCTCAGTTTGTAATGGTTTTCATCTCCTTGCAGGTCCGAGGAAGAAATATTCCCAAGTGACCTGAGCAGCACGTGATCCGAGGCTGGAATGAAGCCTGCTGAGAGACTGCCACGTGGTCCGAATAATTAGGGCTGGAAATGTGGAGGTCACACGTAGTGGCTGATGCTGCTGCTGCTGCTATATATATGACTCTTCTTCCACAGAAGAAGGGTGATCGAGTTGGCGTGAAGAAACGCTCATACAGAGAGCCACGATCCAGATAGAAGAAGAAAAGAGAAAGAAGAAGAGCAGAAGGAGAAGAAGAGAGGTAGAGAGCTCGAGAAGAGTGTGAAGAGAAGAAGAAGCAGGGAGTAAGAGGAGAGCAGAAGAAAGAGAAAGAAAGGTAGAGAGTGAGCGAGAGAGCTCGTGGAGAAGAAGGAAGATCTTACCTGAAGATCCGTCTACTGGACCGTGGATCAAATCCAGGCCAGTCAGCTCCGTTGAGAGCCACATTGTGCACTTCATCTTTCAGCTTTCTGTTTAGCTGAAGTCATTTTTCGTTTATTGTTCTTTCCTTTGTTTTCTGGTTTGCTGTGTTTCCGATACTCTGTAGAGTGGTCGGGGTTCCTCCTGTTAGTTCAGGAGAAGGGAGATTGACATCTCTGGTTCCAAGTGGCTGCAGTCACTTGTGGGTTCCTCCTGTTTGTTCAGGAGAAGGGAGATTGCTATCTCCGGTTGCAAGTAGCTGGGTGCTACTTGTTGTTTCCCTCCGGTCTGGAGGAAGGGAGACTTGTCTCCAGTTCTGGGCTTGTGGATTCAAGTCCAGGGGTTCCCTCCAGGTTTGGAGGAAGAGAGACCTTGTGTCTCTGGTTAGCTAGTGACTGGTGTCACTAGTGGTTCCCTCCGGTTGGGAGGAAGAGGGGAGGCTATTCCCCTGGTCAAGCTGTTTGGCAGCATTTGTTGCAGACTAAGTCTGCGGTTTTCTAGCGTGAGCTAGTGGAAGCCACACTCGGTTTGAGTGTGGGGTGGATGTAGGTCTGGAGGACCGAACCACCTAAAAATCCTCTGTGCAGTGGTCTGATTTCTCTATATGTTTTGCTTCCGCTAGATGTTTGCATAGGGGCGCTCCAAGTGGTTGATCAGATCTTGTTCTGAGTGTTTAATCCGTTGAGTGAGCGAAAGTTTATTTGAGTGGAAGAATGGTGCTACTGCTAATTAGTATTTCAGATTTGATACATCTGTCTAGTTAGCACTCTAGATAGTTAGTGAGCATCATAACCTTTTAATTGGGTAAAGGTTTTTAAAGGGTTATATTCATTCACCCCCCCCTCTGAATACTGCACCGAACCTAACAGATCGGGTACATGGGCGTTGCGACCGCCATAGAACTTATCAAGAAAAGTGTCGGGTGGCACGAGCGCACCTGGGTGTTCGGTCCTAGAGCCGAGGGAGAGCTAACGGATCTGGCGTATGCACAGTCTCTAGGGCCTTAGGCTTGGGGAGGCACCACTTCGGTGGTATGGCGCGGGAGTTGGAGGCCAGTCAGGCCACCCCGGCCGAATTGACGGCCAACTACGAGAAGCTCAAGAAAGTGTCTGAGGCCAAAGTCACCGAGCTTCGAGAACAATTAAATCAAATGGAGCGGGTCCTCACCGGGATGGAACGAGATCGAGACTTCTTTCGTGCTCGGGCCGAGACAGCTGAAGCCCATGCATCCAAGCTGGGGTAACAAATTAAAGCCGTTGAGGCCCGGGCTTAGGAGGTGGAGACGCAGGTTGCTGAACTACACTCGTCGATGTCCACTGTCGGTGAAGAGGTAGTAAAGAGCTTCCATTCTTCCTCGGCCTATCGGGCCGAGCTGACCAAGGCATCCCTGGAGATCTTTAGGCCGGCACGTGATTGTGGCTTCCAGGAGGGTTGAAAGGCTACTCTTCAAGCCGCGACCGGGAGCCTGGGTGCCCCGGTGCCCTCTCTTCCTCCTCCATCAATGCCCTATGGCCCTGAGGCCAGTGGTGGAGAGGAGGAGCTTGGTGATAAGGATGTTGTGGTCGAGGAGCAGGCGCTAGAGCCGAGCACTAGCGGGCGTGCGCCCGCTGGCGGTCCGTCAGTGGAGGAGGGTCTTATTGATTTGACCGAAGATCCTCCTTCCCGAGGAGCCGCCGCCGATCGTGAGCCCGAGGATGTTGGGTCACGTGACCCTGTACCTGGGGCGAGCACTGGAGAGGGTGCCTGCTATTTTTCCTTTGCTTTCTTTCTCTTGTAGTTTTCTTTCTTGCTCGGTTGGGCCAGTTGCCCCTTTCCTTGTACACTTTTTGGTTTTGGAATGGAAATTTTTCCTTACTCTTGCAAATTCTGGGATCTCTGGCGTCTGCCACGTATTTGGCTTTCTTTGTTCGTTTGGAGATCTCCTGGGGATACGGAGCGGCGTCTCGGGAGTTACCCTGGGAGGGTGCAACCTTCGGGATCCGCCGCTTCGATTTCCACGAATTTAAAAAGGTGGTCGGACTCCTCTTTCCTTCTGGGAACTTTGCTTCCTTCTATAAGTAGCGACCTTTGTTTCAGCCCCATGTCCATCTTTGGTTCGCTGGGCTTCCAGGAATGAGTTCCAGCAATATGTTGTCGAAGGAGTCTAGCACCTCGTCTGATGATGGATCCTCGCAAGTTCCCCGCCAGCTCCTACGCCTCCGGAGGGAAGCGTTGGCATTGTGGCCATCGTGGCCAGCGCTGGGGGAGAATCGCGGTGGAGGTGTCTCTGAGGAATACCCGGTGGGTTACCTGGATGGCTGGCGGGAGGCCTTGGAGAAGGTCAACCGCCTGTACTCTGGCAGGGGAGTCTTGTTCCTTGAACGAGACAAGTTCCGTCCCTGAAGGGACGAGAAATCTCTTTGTAACCTTCCCCTTGCTCATAAATAAAGCTCTTCATCCGTAATCTTGTTTTGGCTCGGTGGTGTATGTTCATGCCTCATTTCTTTTCTTGGCTCGCAGGCGTATGACGAGGCATTTCTCGCTATTGGTGGGAAGCATCTTATGATGGTGGGTTGGCCTGCTAATAATGTGTTGGCCTCGTTGTCCACCCGTATCCTTTTGGTACCTACGTGATTACGCAGGATTTCTCTTGGAAGTGTGGCTTCAGGGGAGAAGGTTTCTTGCCCTTTTCCTGGTGCAGGCCTTTGAGCGGGCGACTTCTCCAGCTGGTCCGCTTCCTCAGAAGCGGTGATATGTCCACTGAGGTCATCTTTGTGGTCGCTGGTAGGTATCCCGACAGACGCTACGTCGGAGAGGCCGAATGCTGAAGATTGGAGCGACCACAGAGCCTCCGTAGCCTTAGTCTTATCTTTTTTCTTCCTATACACTTGTATGTTGGCCGTATTTGGTATTTGGCAGTTTGTATTTTGACTAAAGCAATAAATGTCCTTTAGCTTTGGAACTATCTTGATGTGTACCTTTTGGTGGAAGACCTTTATGTGGTGAGTTGGTGAGAGTGGGCAGGTCTACCGTTTTCCCATCTTTTCACGCGTACATCCATCTTTTTGAGCCCACGAGGTCCATTGTTCTTGAGAGGGTATGAATATCCGCCTCTTGGGGACTTAGAGGTCACCGCGGTTTCCGGAGGACCCTTATAAGCTTCGCCTCTAGGGGACTCGTAAGTCACCTTTATTTTCAGAGGGAGCGGTGCTCGCCTGTAGGGAGCATGTAGGCTACCTCGTCGTTTTCAAGGGGAGCGGTGCTCGCCTTTAGGGAACCCGTAGGCTACCTCATCATTCTCAGGAGGAGCGATGCTCGCTCTAGGAAGCTCATAAGCTACCTCATCATTTTCAAGGGGAGCAGTGCTCGCCTTTAGGGAACTCATAGGCTACCTTTTCATTTTCAAGGGGAGCAGTGCTCGCCTCTAGGGAGCCCGTAGGCTACCTTCTCTTTTTAAGGGGAGCGGTGCTCGCCTTTAGGGAACCCGTAGGCTACCTCATCGTTTTCAAGGGGAGCGGTGCTCGTCTTTAGGGAACCCATAGGCTACCTCATCATTTTCAAGGGGAGCGGTGCTCGCCTCTAGGGAGCTTGTAAGCTACCTTTTCATTTTCAAGGGGAGCGGTGCTCGCCTCTAGGGAGCTCGTAAGCTACCTCTTCGTGGAATACAGTTGGTGACACTTTGCTGGAACGTTGAAAGAGTACTCTATTGATAAAACATTCTTAGATTTACATAATTTCATGTCTTGGGTACCTCTCGCCCCCCCCAGCGTCGTCAGCATGCATGCTCCTTTGTCGAGCGCTTCAGTTAACCTGTAGGGGCCTTCCCAATTGGGTGCAAGCTTTCCTATGGCCGCCTTGGGGTCTGCCACGCTTGCTCGCCATAGTACCAGATCTTCGGGGAGGAAGTGTCGTTCCTTTACGCGAGTGTTGTAGTACTGGGCCAGCTTTTGTTGATATGCTGTGAGTTTTACTTGGGCGCGTGCTCTGCCTTCCTTGAGCAGATCCAAGTTCTCTCGCATCGCTTCATTGTTTCTGGCTTCATCAAAATATCCCACTCGCAGCGAGGGGTTGGATATCTCCACTGGAACCACTGCCTTTGCTCCGTACGTGAGGTGGAAGGGTGTTTCGCCCGTGGCAGCTCTGGCGGTGGTCCGGTGTGCCCATAGAATGCTCAGGATTAAGTCTATCCATGAGTCGCCTGCTTGGTCCAGCTGGGTTTTGATGTCGTGGAGGAGTGTCTTGTTGGCATTCTCCACCAACCCATTAGCCTGAGGATGCCTCACTGAAGTACAGTGGTTCCAGATCCCCAGTTCCGAGCACTTCTCCTTGAAGGTAGTGCATGCGAACTGTCTACCGTTGTCGGTAGTAAGGACTCACGGAATTCCAAACCAATAGATGATGCTTCGTAGCACAAATTTCCAAGTTGCTTCGCTCGTAATCTTCCCTAATGGTTCTGCCTCGACCCATTTGGTGAAATAGTCAATGGCGACTATGAGGAACTTTTTCCTCCCTTGAGCTTCGGGGAAGGGGCCTAGTATGTCTACCCCCCACCGAGTAAATGGGCGAGGCTCCATCAGGGTATGTAGCTGCGTAGCCAGTTGGTGGTGCAGGTTGGAGAACTTCTGGCATTGAGGGCACCTCCGGGCATACTCGAGATAGTCCTGCTATAGAGTAGGCCACCAGTATCCTTGCCGGATCAGCGTTTGCACGAGTGCTCACCCACCTACATGACTTCCACAGAGTTCTTCATGGACCTCTTGAATAGCCTACTTTGCTTCCGTAGGAAACAAGCACTTCAGCAGTGGAGCTGAGAGGGATCGACGATACAGACAACCATCGACCACCGTGAAGTGCACCGCTCGTGCTCGTGTGCGGCGAGCCTCAACGCAGTCGCTCAGGAGTTGTTCTCGCAGTAGGAAATCCAAGAGGGGGTCCATCCACGAAGGTTCATAGTCGATAGCGTTTACCTGGGGCGCTGGTTCTTCCATGCTTGGTGCTGATAACTCCTCGATCAGGATGGATCTAGAGTTGGAAATCGTGGTTGCTGATGCTAGGTGAGACAGAGCGTCTGCTCAGACGTTCTCCTCCCTGGGGATGTGAACCATCTCGAACTGGGAGAATTCCTTTGCCGCGGCCTTGGCCTTCTCCAGATACTTGATTATGGACAATTCGCGTGCTTCGAATTCCCCCTTAAGTTGGCTAGCGACGAGCATGGAGTCATTGTATACTCGTACACTGGTCACCCCTAAGTGTTTTGCCATTCGTAGCCCTGAGAGAAGCACTTCATATTCGGCCACATTGTTCGTGATAGGGAAGTCGAAGCGGAGGGTGTATTGAAGTTGTATCTCCTCTGGTGACAGTAGGACTAGTCCTGCTCTGCTACCGGCCGCGTAGGACGATCCATCGACGTACAACTCCTATGTTGGTCCCGAGGACTGCTCGGGCAAGTCCTCCGCAGGTATCGTGCATTCGACCACAAAGTTGGCGAGGGCCTGAGCCTTGATCGCAGTCCTTGGTCGGAACTTGGTGTCGAACTCACCCAGCTCGATGGCCGACTTGACCAACCTTCCTGATGCTTCAGGATTCTGGAGGATTTGTCGTAGAGGTTGATCAGGGAGGACGGTGATTGGGTGAGCCATAAAATACGGTCGCAGCTTGCGAGCGGCCGTGATTAGGGATAAAGTGAACTTCTCAGCCCGCGAGTACCGAAATTTCGGCCCCTATAGTGCCCGGCTGACGTAGTAGATGGGCTTCATAATGCTAGCTTCCTCCCGTGCGAGCACAGTGCTCATCGTGCTTGGTGTCACCGACAGATATAGGAGCAGCTATTCTCCCCTTTGTGGCTTGGAAAGTATGGGGGGAGTCGCCATGTAGTGCTTCAATTCCTCGAACTCCTGCTCGCATTCCAGGTCCCAGTCGACCTGCCCTTTCTTCTCCGGCGCCTTGTTGGCTTGCTTGATGAGCCGAAAGAAGGGAAGGCATCTCTCAGCTACTCGGGATAGGAACCGAGTCAGGGCAGCGACGCGGTCGGTGAGGCACTATATGTCCCTTACTCGTGCTGGTCGCTTCATCTCCAGTACCGCTCGGATCTGATCAGGGTTCGCCTTTATTCCTCTATGGGTAACAAGGAAGCCGAGAAACTTACCTGATTTTACATTGAACGCACACTTGTTTGGATTGAGCTTCATATTGTATTTCCTGAGCGTTGCGAACGTTTCTGCCAGGTCTTCTAGGTGCTCGGCTGCTCGGAGGCTCTTGACGAGCATGTCGTCAATGTAAACCTCAATATTGCGGCCGATCTGTGCATCAAACATGTGGTTGACGAGATGTTGGTAGGTTGCTCCCGCGTTCTTTAGTCCGAACGGCATGCGTGTGTAGCAGTACAGGCCATGGTCAGTGACGAACGTTGTCTTGTCTTGGTCGGGTTCGTGCATGCTGATTTGATGATACCCAGGGTAGGCATCTAAGAAGCTCAGCATTTCGTGCCAGGTCATAGCATCGACTAGTTGGCCGATTCGTGGCATGGGGAAGTTGTCCTTTGGCGTAGCTCTGTTGATGTCGGTGTAGTCTACGCACATTCGCCACTTCCCGTTGCTCTTAGGGACGAGGGCTACGTTTGCTACCCAGTCCGGATACCGGGTGGGTCGATGTAGCCCTGAGCGCAATTTCTCGCTCACTTGTTCCCTGATGATGGTCTGTCGCTAGGGATTGCAGCGTCTTCGGCGCTGCTGAACTGGGCGACAGCTTGGATCCAACTTGAGTTGGTGAGTAATGATCTCCGGTGGGATTCCGGGGAGCTCGTCCTCGGACCAAGTGAACACGTCTTGGTTGGCTATGAAGAAGTTTGTGTAGGCTTCCCTATCTTGCTCAGACAGGGTGGCCCCGATAGTTAGCATTCTGCTTGGGTCTTCTCCTACTTGGATGAGGTATAGGTCCTCCGCTGGTGTGCTTGCACTTGGACATGGATCTTCTGTCCTTGCCTTCTTTTCAGGCGGCATTTCCCCGGGTTGGCAGTCACGCGTCGAAATAAGGTAGCACCTTCTGGATTCCCTTTGATCTCCTCGGACTTCCCCCACTCCACGAGGCGTGGAGAACTTGAGTTTCTGGTGATACGAGGAGGGGACGCCCCGAAGGGTGCCAAGGATTCCTCGCCCTATGATGGCATTGTACCCAGTCATCGCGTGGACGACCGTGAAATCTGCCAAGAATGTTACATCTCTTGGTGCGGTCCCGAACGTAATCAGCAGTGAGATGCGCCCCTCCGGGCGGACCGTCGTGCCGGAGAACCCATACAATGGTGTGTGCAACTGCCTGATTCGGGACAAATCCACACCCATGAGCACAAGACAATCGTATGAAATAATGTCAGGACCGCTTCCATTATCAATTAAAATGCGACGTACGGTACACTGATTGATGGTGGTTGAGACCACCAACGCATCAGAATGGGGGAGTGGTTACATCGTTTAAGTCATCGTCGGAGAAGATGATGGGGTCTTTTAGGTGCTCCCAGGTGGCAGCCTCCCGATGGGTGCTGTCGCCTTGCTCTACGGTGTGGATGGCCGATGCGTACCGTTGTCGCCTGCTCGCACTATCTCCGCTAGCAGCCGGCCCTCTAGAGATCATCATGATCTCCTTCCCACTAGGTCGGTTGTCGAGAGGTGAAGGTGCGTTGTCGCTTCTCCATGGCCTTGGCAATGAACTTATCAAGGAGTCTTCGGCAGATGAGGTCCTCGATTGCATCCTTCAAGTTGATGCATTACGTCGTATCGTGGCCGTGGTCGCAATGGAAGCGACAATACTTCTTGCTTCTCGAACTTGGATATGACTTCATCCTGGGAGGCCACTTGAGGTATGGTTCCGCACTGATCTCTATCAAGATTTGGTCGGGAGGAGCTGTTAGGGGCGTGTAGTTGCGGTAATTTCCCCTTTCCTTTTCTGGGTGGTTGCAGCAGTCTCAGTCCCGTCGCTCCCGCTTGTTCCGCGCTTCGCGTGGCGAGTCAGCGGATCTCTTCCGATTGGACCGTTCGGTTCCGGCCGCGCGGCCTAAGGCCGTAGTGTTTTCCTCGCATCGCACATGCTTCTGCGCTAGGGCAAGGAGTTCGGTGAGGGTCGCTGGGGCTTCGACTCCAAGCGCTCGTCGAAGAATATGGTCCCGCGTCCCCTGGGTGAGTGCGGTGGTGGCGAGGCTGATATCGAGGCATGGGATCCGGAGTGCCTCCACTCAGAACCGGGATACGAAATCCCAAAGCATCTCCTCTCGCCCCTGTTTGAGAGCAAGCAGGGTCACTACCGACTTGGCCACCTTTCGGCAGCCGATGAAGTTCTCCTTGAACAGCTTCTTCAGCTACTGGAAGGAGGAGATGGTCCCAGCGGCCAGGGACTCAAACCATGCCCGGGCGTTCTCCCGGAGAGTCGTAACGAACACCAGGCATTTTACAGTGTCCGAGGCCCGGTGAAAGACCAGGTGGGACTCGAAGCTGTGCATATGGTCGGTCGGGTCCGTGGTGCCGTCGTACGGGGTGAAAGATAGCAACTGGAGCTTGGGCAGAATGGGGGCTTCTATGATCTCCTTGGAGAAGGGGGCATAGAAGTCCTAGTCATCGTCGATGAGGCCGTGATTCTTGGCGGCGAGGAGGACATCATCCAGGTAACGGACTTTGTCCTCGATTTCGTCGATGCGCTGGAGCTGTCGGTCCATCTCCGGGTTGGAGTGCAGTAGGTTGCGCACCTTTGGTGCGGGCGAGCTGCGCGATCGTCGTGTTCTTACGACGGAGACATGGGAGGCCACTCGTGCCCGGTGAGAGTTTGCTATGGTGGCCCCCCCTCCATTCTGTTGATTCTCTGAGGGGGCATGCCTCCTCTCGTTGGGCTTGTTGATGAGTCCCTGACATAGTTCTGTCAAGAGCTCGATTTGTTGGCACATATCCGCGAGCTCATTGGCAGCGATCGTTGGTGGTAGACGGGGGGAGGATGATGCCTCCTGAGATCCTCGCCGAGAGCCAGAAGCCTGATGAGAACCGCGCCCACGGTTGCTGGCATTGCGAAGACTCCCACGGGGTGCCATGGCCTTTCGCTCGAGGTTTCCACAGACGGCGCCAAGAAGTGTAGAGGCAAAAATCTGGTTTCTATGCCACGTACCACGCTTCTCTATTTATTTATTGGGGAAGTCATCCGACATCCGTGGAAGCCTGCAAACACAAGAAGTAAAGGGGCGACAGAAGGATCCCTGAGTGTTACCCCAGGGGACAACCCTCCGATGCTTAAGTCGACAACGGTTTGTCAATAAAGAGCAGAGAAGAGTAGGAGAGAAAGTGTAGAAGGAGGGCACTGTAGAAGATCTGAGACAAGCGTAGACCCTCGGGTCGAGTGCTCCCCGATCCCAGGGGTCACTCGGAGAGTGCTCGCTGGGTGGTAAGGTCGCACAGGAGGGGATTCTCTCTCAGGATGTGAGCTGTCGAGACCTCTCTAACAGCAGGGTGCGTAGCTCTCCCGTTGGCTTCTCTGTAGGCATTTCGCTGGTGAGATTCACTGTCTCCTCTTTTCTCTGTCAAGGCCCCTATTATAGGTGGTTGTCCTGGTGTCAAAGGCCTATCCCTTAGTAATGAAGGGCGTGAGTAGTGGAATAACGTTCCCCACGATCGTGAAGGGAGTTTCCCGTTGAGGGGCGATTACCCCGGAGTCGGTCGATCCCCGGGCGAATCTTACGGCGCTCGTGGGGCGTGCTCGCCTGCTACGGGGTAGGAGCCAACGTTGTGGGGGGTAACGGTCGATCGCCGGAGGGTTTTCCAGGAGTTATTGCGCCTGGGCCGAAGCCTTTCCAGCGCTGTCGAATCTGATGCCCAGTCGTATTGGGCTGTGCTTACATGGGCCGCAGCTGTTGCGTGCCCTGGGCGCGCTACTAAACCTTAGGCCAAGTTGGGGCTATTGTAGATGGGCCCATTATGGGCCAAGCCAGATTTACCCTCCTTATATTCAATTATTAAAAAGACATGAAAAAATAAATCCTCCACAGAACATCTGATTTTGAACATTATTTTGAAGTCTAATAAAAAGAGAATAGCATGGGGAAAATAAAAGACAAAGTCTATGACAAAGTCTTAGCCTCAATTTGATATGGAGTTAGATTAAAGGTGGGCTAACTCAACCTGCTTAAACTAATTCAGGGTTAACTCATTTTTAGTTTGATAGGAGGGTAGTTAATTTGGGAGTAAGGAGGTGGGCTAACCAACTTTTAATCTAGTGTGATTTGATAAGGAGTAGATTAACCCAATAATGATGACAAATAAAATATTATATTTATATATCTTTTTGATTTTTTTATATATCTCCCATTCTCTATCTATCTCTCTCCTCCCTCTCAAGTCACTCTCTCTCTCTCACACACACTCACACACACATTAATTACTAATTTAGGTTACTATTCATCTTTAAATTTTTTATTTTATCTTAATTTTAAATTACTTTTAATATATGCTACAAAATGAATATTGTAGAGGCAGAAATCTGGTTTCTACGCCACGTACCACCTTCTCTATTTATTGGTTTGAGAAAAATCATCCGGCACCCGTGGAAGCCTGCAAACACCAGGAGCAAAGGGGCGTCAGAAGGAGTCCCAGGTGTTACTCCAGGGGATAACCCTCTGATGCTTAAGTCAACAACGGTTTCAAGTAATATATAGAGATGAGAAGAAAAGAGGAGGACGTGGAGGCTGTAGTAGATGATCAAAGTGGCGTGTAGGTCCTCACCACGAGTGCTCGCCGCTCCCAGTGGGCACCTGGAGAGTGCTCACTGGGTGGTAAGGTCGTGGAGGATGAGACTCTCTCTCTGGATGCAGAATGGCGAAGCCTCTCAGTCGATATAGCCGACTAGCTGCTCTATTCTCAATAAGAAGCTCTTGGCAGAAGATTCCACCATGTGTTCTCTTATCTATCGATGTTCCTTTTATAGGGGGTTGTCCTGGAGCAAGGGGCCTATCCCTTAACAGGGAAGGGCGCAAGTACTGGAGTAACGCCTCCCGCGATTGTGGCGGGAGTTTCCCGTTGGAGGGCGATCACCCAGGCATCGACTGGTCCCTGGGCGAGTCTTATGGCACTCGTGGGGCATGCTCTTTCGTTACGAGGTCGAGGTCAACGTCATAAGGGGTAACGGTCGGTCGTCGGAGGGTTCTCCGGAGGTCATTGCGCCTGGGCCATAGTCTTTCTACACTGTCAAATCCGGTGTTGAGCCGTGGTGGGCCGCACCTTAATGGGATGCGACCGCTGGGCACCCCTTGGGCACGCTGTAGATCCGGAGCTGGATTGGGCTCATGGTTAACGGGCCGGTCACGAGCCGAACTATATTTACCCTCCTCACTAGCACCCCTACTTTTAGTTGCCGAGCACTTTTGCAGGGAGCTGAGAGTCAATCATAAGATGGTCATTTTGAGCGAGGGGTCCGAGGGCGATCTCCTCGTATCATGGGAACTGGTGGTCCCATCCGCATGCTTGGCCCGCAAGGCACCTTTGGTGGTGACATGTGCCGTTGTTGCCATCATGGCGTTGGTCCCGTTTGTCTGGGAGCGCGGGCTCCGAACAGACGTCTGGCCTTGGTGACCGTACCGTGATAGTGATGGGCGCCTTTTCACCTGTCCTACGGCTTGAAAGTGCCGGTCTGTCGTGGGTGATTATAAGGGTCACTGTGAGGTTTCCCCAAGGACTCCATCCGCGTCCTGCTGGTTGCCATGCTTGTTGTAGGCTTCTTCTTCCTTCGCCTGGTGAGGGTTTATTTCCTTCCCCTATGCTTCTTTGTCTTCTGTAGTCATGCCATCTCATATGATAACTCACCGCGTCAGCCCCACATCTTCTGTCGAAGAGGTGGATCCTGGTCGTGGTGGCGTCCCGGGCACTTCGGGCGCGGGCACTAGTCATCCCCGTTCTTCGTCGTTAGTAGCGTATAGGGTGGTCACGGGCTGCGGGAAGCTTTCCAAATTCCCCCTGAGTTTGATATTGTCTTCCCGGCCGTGGATGACGATATGTTGAGTTTGCCTCCTCGGGCGGTAGCAGGGCTTTCGTAGCCTCTTTCCAGGTGCGTTTCACCTTCTGATCCATCCCTTCATCGATTCTGTCCTTCACCATTATGGCCGACAACCAGGGGACCTCTCCCCTAATTCCTACCACATCCTCTGTGGTTTTGTCTTCGTGTGTAAGAAGGCTTCAGTGGAGCCAACTGCTCACCTCTCGCGGCAGTTCTACTACCTCCAGAACTGTCCTTCTGACACTGCCTTCGTCTACTTCAACGCTAGGCCCAACCGACACCTCTTCAGTGTCTCCGAGACTGCGTCCAACCTCAAGTGTTGGGCGGAGCATTTTGTATATATCACCAGGGCAGGTGCTCGCGGTCCCTGGCGGTTCATGGGTTTTCGTCCCATATGCACTGATAGGCGGCCCTCGGCGACGACCGGGAAAACTAAGAAGATAAAGGCTCTTCTCCGTTTCCCCCTTTACAATGCCGATTTTGAGTTGACTCCGGCGGTGCTTCGGAAGTTGGGGATGAGCCCCCTACTGCCTCAAGGTACTGACTTTGATTTTCTCCAAGATCACCGGTGGTGAACCGAGCTAATGTTTCTTGTGTTGTCTTTGTAGGGGGTCAGGAGTTGTCGGAGTTACGGTACGAGATTGTCGAGTTGCCGCGGAGCGCTCCTCGCCCCGTAGATCACGTCAAACTGGGGGCCGGCCAGGTGACAGCCGTTGCCCCCCAGGGCGAGGTTGCGTTTGCTTAGGGGCGGCTTCAGTATCCGGTCCCTGCAGGCATCTCCCTGGTGAGTCCAACGGTAGCTTCAGCAGCCAGCGGTGGGTCAAGTGCTCGGAGGGATATCTCCGAGGGAGCCGCTAGCATCCCTCAGGGGGAGTCCACCATGGCTGGTGGAGATCGTGTCTGGTTGATAGTGGACGAGTTGGCCAACGCCTGAAAAAGAGGAGCAAAGTTTCTGCTCCGGCCCGAAGTCGGGTTCCGCCACCGTCGTCGTCTGAGGCACCTCCTCCTCCCAAAGTGTCGCCACCGCCGCTAGCCGAGGAGTCCATAATTTCTATCCCCGCGCCTGCCCCCGTGGGAGAGAGGCGTGAGAAGGGCAAAGCCCCCATTGTTGACGAAGCTGATCACCCCCCGCAGCCTGAGGTCCCCCCGCGTGCCCAGTATCTGCCGCCTGAGGAATCTACGATTGGGCATGCGGGTATCGCGATGGTAGTCGACCTTATGAACAAGAGCGTCAAATGGCGCGAGCACACCGGGGTGTTTGGTCCCGCGGCCGAGAAGGAGCTGATGGATCTAGCCGCGAAGAGCGTGCGCGCGGTCACCAGGGCCCTTGGTTTGTGGAGGCATCACTTTGGTGGCCTTGCTCGAGAGCTGGAGGCCAGTCAGGCCGTGCAGGCCAAATTGGCAGCCAACTGCGAGGTGCTCGAGGAGCACCAGAAGACGGCCGAGGCCAAGATCACCGTGCTTCGGGAACAACTAAGCCAGGTGGAGCGGGTGCTCGCCGGGATAGAGCAAGACCGCGACTTCTTCCGTGTCTTGGCTGAGACGACCGAAGCTCATGCAACCAAGCTGAGGGCACATGTCCAAGTTGTCGAGGCTCGGGCTCAGGAGGTGGAGGCGCAGCTTGCTGAACTGCGCTCGTTGATGTCCACTGCTGATGAGGAGGCGGTGGAGCGCTTTCGTTCGTCCTCGACCTACTGGGCCGAGCTGACCGCGGTGGCCTGGAGTTCTTTGGGCTGGCACGCGATCGTGGCTTCTGGGAAGGCTGGATGACTGTCGTCGTGGCTACTGCCGGGAGCCTCGGCACCTCGGTACCTTCTCTTCCTCCTCCCTCGACACTTTATGGCCCTGAGGCCAGTGATGGCGAGGAGGAGCCTGGCGACGAGGAGGCCGAGATCGGGGAGCAGGTGCCGGGGCCGAGCACTGGCGAGCGAGCACCGGCTGACGCCCCAATAACGGAGGAGCGCGTGGTGGATCCGGCTGAAGATCTGCCTTGTGACAACCCGAGGTCCGAGTACCGGAAAGGAATCGGTACAAGTCGAACCTCGGCCCTTGGGTTATCAACGGGCCGGGCCAGGGCCGGGCTTAGGTCGGCCCGGCCCGGGCCCGGGCCCGACTCATTAAAATTAAGGCCCGAGCCCGGCCCGGGCCCGACCTATGTCGGGCCGGGCCGAGTCGGGCCCGACATTATGTAAAAAATGCAAAGCCCGACTAAGGTCCGGCCAGGCCCGACAACTTAAATAAAATAATAAAAATTAATAGATTTAATACTATAAAACTTATAATCTCACTAAATTAATTAAAAATTTGATATTAATTACATAATTTGTGTGAAAAGAGAGTTTTAAATTTTCCAATTAAGTAAAATAATATCATTTTAACTAACTAATTTTTAAATTTTGAAGTGAAAATAAAAAAAGAGAACGGGTCAGGCCGGCCCGCGGGCCGAACTCAAAGCCCGAGCCCGGCCCGCGGGTCTAATCGGGCTGGGCTTTTAGGCCTGACTAAAAGCCCCCGGGCCGAAAAAGTGCTTACGGCCCGGCCCGAAATCGGGCCAGGCCCGTGGGCCTATCGAGCCGGCCCGGCCCATTGACAGCTCTACTCGGCCCGCCACCCACGATCCTAAAAACTCGGAAGGGTTAAAGGATGGTGTGAGGGTACACGAGAAACTAAAATAATTACAGAGCTAGCACAATAATCTAAAAATAATGCAAGAATTAAGATAAATAATCTCCAAACAGCTACAAGATCCAAAGTATCTCATGTCCAATATAAGTACAGTCACAGAAAGCAAAGTACAAGTACACGGGGCATACCCCAGCTCTGGCAACTGGTGACTAACCCTGACTGTAGGAACTGGGGTGAGCCTCGAACGCACCTCTCGACGACCCCGCCTCACCTAAAAACACAGGGGTGAGCCTCATTTCATAGCCTTAGTAGGGATCCCGCGGACCCCCACCTCGCAACGGGAGAACGAAACAACAAAGCGCAAACAAGCATGAAAGGTAACGCTACCTAGCGGAAGTACGGTAGTAGCAGCAAGCAATAATAAATAAACAAAAAAGCTCTCTACAACTAACCCTACAGAACAAACCAACCCCGAACCGGCGGGAAAGCAAGTCCGTACTTGCCAGAAGACAGGAGCACCACCCACTAGAAGCAAAACCGGATGTGTCCCCTAACGTCTTAAACCGCACCTCAGTGTCTCCCTACACGCCCCAGGCGGAGACTGAGACACACAACAAGTACCACTAACAAGGATTAGTTGGGGTCGCGCTCGTCAGCACGGGTCTGACGCCCCCAACCACGTGTGCACACACAGACCATGTGCCCTAGGTCAGATCCTCTAGCTGGTTCTTCCCCCGAAGCCCGGACTCAGGCTGCGGGTGGGGGCCCTACAGTAACCAGCCTAAAAAATCATCTTTCCGGGTCACGCTCTCCACCACTCCCAAGTGGGTTCGCACACGCGTGCGTAGGAAAGCTACGTCTAGTGGACAGGTCACTGGAAGAAAAACTCAACTCACGGAAACCACCGATCGAAAGGAAACGGAGCGGCGGTCCTCCCAGGACCGTGTCTCAACTGGCGGCCATCCCTGGATCGCAAAGCAGCCTAGCGGTCTTCTCCGAGGCCGCCAGGCTCAGCCTGGTGGTCATGCCATGGCAGCAACCAGGCAAGCCACTGGGTGCCTAGCTGTCTACCGCCAGCCTCCCCAGGCAGTCACCTGAAGACCGCAAAACACCAAGAAACGGTCCAGCCCTGACCGCAACCCGACAATGACTCTCCAACGGTCAAAAACACGCACCCCGAGGGTGCTCTGACCAAACGAGGCAAACGGTCGGCAGCCGACCGTTACCCCAAGGGTAACGGTCTATCGTGAGACCGTAACCCCGGGATTGGCGGTTCCAGGCGGACCGCTAAGCCCAACCGACAGTCAAAAATGCCTGGCGGCCCCCTGAGGGTCGCCAAAGGGTGCTAACGGTTCCTGGTAGGACCGCAACCCCAACTCGAGCACGAAAACGGCAGGGACGGCCAAAAAACCCGATCCACGCCCTGATCATCCCCCGATGATGGGGAAACAGAGGGGAATTCATCCCCAACCCTCCTAGCATGGTTCTACACCCATAAATTGGTCAAAAACCCCGAGAAACGAGAGATCCGGTGCTCAAACCCCAAACATGCATTTTCACCCTCCCGGCTCAAATACACCCCTCTCGACCTCTCCCCGGCCTATAAATCACGGGGAATGCGGGAAAGAGGGTAAGGATCCGTCCCCCTACCTCAAGGAAGCTTAAAATCCTCTGGATCGCCGCCGATATCCAAATCTCGGCCGAACACGAACACCACGCCCCACGCCATGAAAATAGCACCATCACGATCACCTCACCGCCGCCGCCACCACCGCGCCGCCGCCTTGGTCCGCAGTCCGTCACCGGAGGAGGAAGGGCGCCGCGAACTCTTGGATAGGGGAGAGAGCAATGGTCGGGAGCGGGGGTGCTCTCACGAGAAGAAGAAGATAAAAGGAATAAGAAAGGAAAAAGGAAAAGATAAGGGGGTTATTTATAGAAAATCTAGAAAATATGGAAAATTAGAAAAAAAAATAATTTTCTCGATCCTCGGAACACGCTCAATACACTGGTACCGTCCCGGAGTAGGGGAACGCAACGGTTTACCCTGCACAGGGTTCCGAAGACTCGTTAGGGAAAAACACGCGTAAACCATAAAATACGTTCCGGGACCCCCAAAAGTGATCCGAAACCCACGGATTCAGATCCGAAAAATGTCCAAAAAGCCCGGGACATTACATGACTTCCCCAGGAGCCGTTGCTGCATGTGAGCCCGAGGAGACCGGGTCACGTGATGTTACTACCGGGGCGGACCCTTGAAGGGACTTCCTCTTATTTCTTCTTTTCGTACTTTCCTTGTTCTGTTGGGGCAGCTGCCCTTTCCTTTGTAAGCTGTTGGCCTTGGAATAGAAGACTTTCTTTTCTTTCGCGAGTTCCAAAATCTTTGTCATGCATCTCCTTTCCCTCCGATTGCTATGAAATCTCTTGGGGATACGGCATGGCGCCTTCGAGAGTTACCCTGGAAGGGTGTGACTTTCGAGATCCGTCGCTTCGATTTCTGCGGATTTAAAAATGGGCGGCAAGAGTCCGGCCTTATGGTGTAGAGGTTTCGAAGGAGCCATCCCTATGAGATGTCGTCGGAGGAGTTTGGTACTTCATCAGACGATGAGTCTTTGCAGGTTCGCCGTCAGCCCCTGATCCTTCGAAGGGAGCCTTTGCCTGTGGCGTGGCGGCCGTGGCCGGAGTCGGGAGAGAATGGTCTCGTTTCCAAGTAATACAGGGTCGGATACTTGAACGGCTATGATGCGGGACGAGACCACGGACACGACAAGCTCGTGACTGCCCCTTAACGAGGGAAGCGCCGGATGTGCGCGGTTGAGAAACCGGCTGTGAGCTAGGGTGGTCGGCTCTCACTTGTGGCCGGATCGGGTCACGGGACGGTAACGCTCTCTCTTGCAGCAGCAGTGATATAAATAGAAAGCGAGCTAATTATCCTATCATGCTCTCTAGCAGTGGCATAAGCAAGTATGTATGAAAATTAAGCAAAATGCCAAGTAAGGGAGCGAATGCGATACCTCCACGCGCTCGGCGTGGGGACGACGGGCCCGGTCGAACTCGTGCTCCCGGGACAGTTAATACATGAATATTACAGCAATGGAAATATGCCCACTCCACGCAGGGAGGTAAAGGGCGACACCAGGGGCCCGGGAGGACCGAATTCGGGATGACGGGCAGCTTCGTGTGTTGATTCGGCTTCACGCGTGATCACGACCGTGGGGCCCACGTGCTGTCTGAAGGGGCCGTGTGGGACCCGGTGGCGCCGGTGTAGTGTGGACACTTAGGGAAGTGTTCCCTGGGCTGGCGGCACACCGGAACGTTACCCGGGGGTCGGGCGGTTCCGATCGGCACCCGTCGGGTTTGCTGTCCACGGACTGGTGGTTGCTGTTTTGCAGCGCGCGCTCCGGCGAGAATGGACGCTGCGATCAGCCCTGACGTCGGATCGACACGAGACTGGCGCTGTTGGAAAGCTAGCTTGAAGTTATTAAACCTACGCCAAAAGATCTGGCCTGGATCTGCTCGGATCTTGACTTATGGAATTTTCAATCTTCTGTTGTACCGTTCCTGAAATCACAGGTCAGTAGAGAACTTCCCTGTGGATTACCTTTAACCATGAGGGAGACGTTCAAATCAGGGGTTGTGTTCTTCAGAAAAGTTGTTGGAATTTGAGCTGGGAAGACATAAAAAGTGGTTTGGACCCGTTTGGATGTATCTATGATTTTCTGTGATTTGTTTAGTGGACGAAGGTCGAATCTGGGATCAGGGGGATAGAACTGTAGCTGGGACTGAGAACGATTTTTAGAAAATATGAAATGGACGAACAAAAAATTGAGAAAAATTTTGGATAAAGGGGTGGATGGGTGTAACCTCCAGTAAAATTGGGCGAACCAAAATAAATCAAAAAGTGGACCTAAGACATGAAACTCAGGGCTACTGTCACTGTAGATAGTGACAGAACAGATCTAAGATTGAGAGTTGAACGAGATGGTAAGGATATGAAACGGTGGATTTTAAACCTCAATTTTTTTGAGGAGAAGGGACTAGAAGATAGGAACCAACCCTCAAAATTTCAAATCGATCAGAACTTGTGGCTGGCTTCAGGAATTCTCGAACTACACCTCTGTCCAGCAGGACAGAAACTTGATGACGATTCCACGGCGGCTCGAAGGCGGCACGAACGGCGGCGGCGGCGGCACAGACGATCACCGGAGGTTGAGAGGGGATGATAGAAGAGGGATACACTCTATATCTGGGGTTGGGGAAGGAAGAACAGCAAGGGAGAGGCAAGGGGCGCACCAAGCTCCAAGGCTTACACATAAAATTCTGATTTTTTTCCATTGATTTTCTCATGAAAATACAAGCATATATATGACTCCAATCAAATCTAATGTGGACCATTGGATCAAGGGTTGGGGATTGAATGGCTGAGATGAAGTATGAATAACACACCAAATATAATTTTTTAATCTAACTTGACCATTTCCATTCAACCTTAGACTAATTCCATTCCAACTTCACCTAATACACACCAACCAAGCCTAATAAGGCCAAAAGAGGGGGCGCCCCCTTCATGGGCCTCTCTTGGGCCTAGGCTGGTCCAAGGCCAGCCAACCCAATTCACAACCCATGCTTGGTCCATGGATTCTCCCATCTAGATAGCCCATGAGAGGGAGTGGCCCAATTGGGCCTTAAATGGCTATTATGGTGCATAAGGGTGGCATAAGGTCCAATATGATAATCACTCCTAATAGACTCTACTAAGGCAACCTAGTAATGGACTCTTCCTAGAAATGTGGCCCAATGACTTAATGAAGCCTTACAAAGAGAGCCCAAATGAAAGAAATCAAAAATTACACACTTTCAAGCCAATACAACCCATAATACACACCTATACAAGCTAATACACACTAATACTCATCCCATAAGCTCATGATGTCCTCATCAATTCTCCCCGGGTGGGAGAAACTCGACCCTGTCGAGTAGGGGTATGGATGCTCGAGTACTCCGACGGATCCGTCACCGTGCCAAGTAACGCGGGTACGCTCCACTCCAAGTGATCATCACCTGCTCATTCCATATATACTCGATATGCGCAAGCTGCCATAGGCTAGAGGTGGACACTCCGGGTGGGGCACTCTCAAAGGGAAGGAAGCAGCTCGAAGACTCACTAGGAATCACCGCTAAGTCCCTATAAGTGACTGATCCGGGTATAGATGTGGAACCGATCCCATACTCATCGAGTGAGTCCACTCGCCTCTTACTCATAAGAGAACGACAACGAGCTTGCACAAGACGCATGCAGACAAACAAACGACACACAAACCATGCAAACAAATCACTCAAAACAAACCACACAAAGAAAAAGCACACTGTTAGTCCGACCCGTACATGGGTGACGGCGGACCAGGACACCCGAATATGTGCCATGCATATACTAGATGTACACGATGGTTGATGGAAGGGAGGACTCCTAGACACCCTAAGATGTACCACTCATGCATTGGTGACCGATGGGATTTGGGTGAAGAAGGGCTAGGAGATCCAAAACTACCTTCGTCATCATCCCTAGATGTAGAGACGGCTTGCCGACTAGACCGAGGGGTATGGGTGGAATAGTGAACTCCTTGGAAGAGGTGGAGGGAATGTGATAGCTCGGGAGCTTCACTAGTGGAGGGGTCAAAAGGGTCAAAGAAGGTATGACCCCGGGAGATGGGTTCCTCCATGACACGGTCCCAATCGTGAAATTCTTGAAGGTGTGAATGCTCACCTTCATCCGTCATAGTGAACGGGACAATGGTCATGTGAAGAAAATAAACTTCCTCCCTCGGGCAAAAGGAAATGAAGTCGGACTCGGCCGGCATCGGGAGGAGTAGAAGAATCTCCGTGGTGACACACCCCACGGTGCACACGGAGGTAATGGATCCTAAGGCCGGATGGGTGAAGCTAAGACTAGCGGGTTGGTCAAAGCCTCGGGCCAAAAGATGCGTCAACTCCCATTGTGAATCTAATCCCATAATAAGGTCATCCAAAGTATCGACATGGTGACTAGACCGAAAAGTTGTGTGGTAGGAGTTGATGGACACCAAAGGTAGGGTAGGGTCCATAGACGGGTAAGGGAGTGGGACCAAGCCATCCTTGAGCCAACTAAGAAGCGGCTCGGCTATGTATAATGTACCCGTTAGAAATACGGGTGGCTCGGGATGAGGTGGCTCCAAGCGCGAATCCGAAGGTGGAGTGGGCCGCTGGGGCTGGGTGGCTGGACATACGGGGTCCCTAAGGGTGATCTTACCGGGTAGGTATGGTGGGCATAAGGTGCAAGTCCTCTTGTCCCAGTCAAGATTGGCCCTTCTCTCTCCTAACCACTTTTGCCCTAAAATGATGCATGAACCAGCAAGTGTGCCGATCCTGCACCATGCGCCATCGGTGTAGAGAACAGAGCCGATCCTCTTATAGAACTCAACACAAGCAAAATCACCATCGCGGACAATCTCGCCTGTCTTGGAGAGAGACTCCACGATGTCAAGAGAAACCCAATTATCCGACTCCCTATCGGTGAAATGGAGTTCCGTTGTGGACCTGTTGGGTAGAGCGGCTTTCATAATGAGAGGGGCAAAACCAAAGGCTCGGTCCATGAGGACATTCATTTTGGCCACAAAAGTTGACCACTCGGACGTATGGTCTTGGGGATCGGCCATGGGTAGTGGACATGGACATGCATACACACGGTGACAAGACACTAGACCGACTATGCAAGTTTGGAATGCATGCACACTAAGGACCCTAGACGTAAACCAAGACTCGGTACGTGGCGGAGATAACCGATCCGAAGATCACTCGCACAAGTGTGCGGCCTTCCCGATAGGCATGGCCTAACGTTCGGACAACACCTTTTGATATACCAAGTAAAGGGATGCAATGCGAAAAGACACTCTTTTTTGTCTTTTAAAACAATGATGATCCTAGACTCGACTTAAACCGACTAATGACTCGATGTAAATGACACTCTTTTTTTTTCTTTTTGACACCCTAGACTCAAACTCGCTCTGGTACCAAATTGATGCGGGACGAGACCATAGACACGATAAGCTCGTGACTGCCCCTTAACGAGGGAAGCGTCGGATGTGCGCGGTTGAGAAACCGGCTGTGAGCTAGGGTGGTCGGCTCTCACTTGTGCCCGGATCGGGTCACGGGACGGTAACGCTCTCTCTCGCAGTAGCGGTGATATAAATAGAAAGCGAGCTAATTACCCTATCATGCTCTCTAGCAGTGGCATAAGCAAGTATATATGAAAATTAAGCAAAATGTCAAGTAAGGGAGCGAATGCGATACCTCCACGTGCTCGGCGTGGGGACGACGGGCCCGGCCGAACTCGTGCTCCCAGGACAGTTAATACATGAATATTACAGCAATGGAAATATGCCCACTCTACGCAGGGAGGTAAAGGGCGACACCAGGGGCCCGGGAGGACCGAATTCGGGATGACGGGCAGCTTCGTGTGTTGATTCGGCTTCACGCGTGATCACGACCGTGGGGCCCACGTGCTGTCTGGAGGGGCCGTGTGGGACCCAGTGGCGCCGCTGTAGTGTGGACACTTAGGGAAGTGTTCCCTGGGCTGGCGGCACACCGGAACGTCGCCCGGGGGTCGGGCGGTTCCGATCGGCACCCGTTGGGTTTGCTGTCCACGGACTGGTGGTTGCTATTTTGCAGCGCGCGCTCCGGCGAGAATGGACGCTGCGATCAGCCCCGACGTCGGATCGACACGAGACTGGCGCCGTTGGAAAGATAGCTTGAAGTTCTTCAACCTAGGCCTAAATATCTGGCCTGGATCTGCTCAGATCTAGACTTATGGAATTTTCAATCTTCTGTTGTACCGTTCTTGAAATCACAGGTCAGCAGAGAACTTCCCTGTGGATTGCCTTTGACCGCGAGGGAGACGTTCGAATCAGGGGTTGTGTTCTTCAGAAAAGTTGTTGGAATTTGAGCTGGGAAGACAGAAAAAGTTGTTTGGACCCGTTTGGATGTATCTATGATTTTCTGTGATTTTTTTAGTGGACAAAGGTCGGATCTGGGATCAGGGGGACAGAACTGTAGTTGGGACTGAGAACGATTTTTAGAAAATATGAAATGGATGAACCAAAAATTGAGAAAAATTGTGAATGAAGGGGTGGATGGGTATAACCTCCAGTAAAATTGGGTGAACCAAAATAAATCAAAAAGTGGACCTAAGACATGAAACTCAAGGCTACTGTCACTGTAGACAGTGACAGAACAGATCTGAGATTGAGAGTTGAACGAGATGGTAAGGATATGAAACGGTGGATTTTGAATCTCAATGTTTTTGTGGAGAAGGGGCTAGAAGATAGGAACCAACCCTCAAAATTTCAAATCGATCAGAACTCGTGGCTGGCTTCAGGAATTCTCGAACTACACCTCTGTCCAGCAGGACAGAAACTTGATGACGATTCCACGGCGGCTCGAAGGCGGCACGAACGGCGGCGGCGGCGGCACAGACGATCACCGGAGGTTGAGAGGGGATGATATAAGAGGGATACACTCTAGATCTGGGGTTGGGGAAGGAAGAACAGCAAGGGAGAGGCAAGGGGCGCACCAAGCTCCAAGGCTTACACATAAAATTCTGATTTTTTTCCATTGATTTTCTCATGAAAATACAAGCATATATATGACTCCAATCAAATCTAATGTGGACCCTTGGATCAAGGGTTGGGGATTGAATGGCTGAGATGAAGTGTGAATAACACACCAAATATAATTTTTTAATCTAACTTGACCATTTCCATTCAACCTTAGACTAATTCCATTCCAACTTCACCTAATACACACCAACCAAGCCTAATAAGGCCAAAAGAGGGGGCGCCCCCTTCATGGGCCTCTCTTGGGCCTAGGCTGGTCCAAGGCCAGCCAACCCAATCCACAACCCGTGCTTGGTCCATGGATTCTCCCATCTAGATAGCCCATGAGAGGGAGTGGCCCAATTGGGCCTTAAATGGCTATTATGGTCCATAAGGGTGGCATAAGATCCAATATGATAATCACTCCTAATAGACTCTACTAAGGCAACCTAGTAATGGACTCTTCCTAGAAATGTGGCCCAATGGCTTAATGAAGCCTTACAAAGAGAGCCCAAATGAAAGAAATCAAAAATTACACACTTTCAAGCCAATACAGCCCATAATACACACATATACAAGCTAATACACACTAATACTCATCCCATAAGCTCATGATGTCCTCATCAGGCTACCGTAAGGCCTTGGATAAGGTTAACCGCCTGTATGCTGGTAGGGGGGTTCTGCTCCTTGAACCGGACAGGTTCCGTCCCTAAGGGGACGGGAGATTTCCTTGTATTGTTACCCTCTACTTCTGAATGAAACTTCTTCTTTGTCCATCTTTCCCTATCTTCATGGCGTGCGACTTGTTCTTCTCCTCGCGTCTCTTGGTTTTCAGGTGTGCGACGAGGCACCTCTCCTAATTAGGGGCAACATTTTTATGCCCGTAGGTGACGGCACGCGGGGCAGTTGGCCTCGCCTGCCAGTTTGCAAGCATGGCCGGCGCACTGTGTTGGCCTCCGCAATGGGTGGGCCTTATTGCCCCACTGCCCCGCATTGCCGGGTCTCCTCGTGGCTTCGAGCGAGGAGGATTTAGCCCTCCTTCCTTGCGCAGGTCTCTTCGCGAGCGACTTCTCCAGTTGGTCCGCTTTTTCAGAACAGACGGGCTGGGGGGTTGTCGATTGCGGAAGTTACCCTTATGGCTGCTGACAGGTGCCTTGACCGCGGCGGTACCAGACCGTTGAGGTGTTGGGGACTGGATCGATCATCATGTTTCCATAGTCTCATTCTTTTATATACTTGCACGTCGGCCGTGTGAGAACGACAATTTGTTTTTTGACTAAAGAAATAAAGTCTTCTTGTTCGGGTCTATATCCATGTGTACCTTTCGATGGGAGACTCCTGCGTGGTGTGTTGGTCGGAGTGAATGTCGATGTTCTCCTCAGTTTGTGTGCATATATCCGTCTTAATATACCCATGCTGAAATGGTGTCATCCCTTGGGTTTTTTCTACTGCCACCGTTATTTCCAAGGGGAGTAGTGCTTGCCTTGAGGGAAGCCGTAGGCTACCTTATCATTTTTAAGGGGAGCAGTGCTCGCCTCTAGGAAGCCCGTAAGCTACCTTCGTTTTCAAGGGGAGCGGTGCTCGCCTCTAGGGAACTCGTAGGTTACCTTATCATTTTCAAGGGGAGCGGTGCTCGCCTCTAGGAAGCTCGTAAGCTACCTTCGTTTTCGAGGCGATCGGCTCGCCTCTAGGGAACCCATAGGTTACCTTATCATTTTCAAGGGGAGCAGTGCTCGTCTCTAGGGAACCCATAGGTTACCTTCTCATTTTCAAGGGGAGCAGTGCTCGCCTCAAGGGAACTCGTAGGTTACCTTCTCGTTTTCAAGGGGAGCAGTGCTCGCCTCTAGGGAACCCGTAGGTTACCTTCTCATTTTCAAGGGGAGCATTGCCCGCCTCTAGGGAACCCGTAGGCTACCTTAGTTGAATACGGCTGGTGACGCTTCATTGAAAAAAATTTATGAGATTTATAGAATTCCATGTCCTGGGTACCTCTCGCCCCCCCAGCGTTGCCAGCCTGTATGCTCCTTTGTCGAGTGCTTCTGTTACCCTATATGGGCCTTCCCAATTTGGTGCGAGCTTTCCAGGAGTTCCCCTGGAGTCTACTACGCTTGCTCGCCGTAGTACCAACTCTCCGGGGAAGAAGTGTCGTTCCTTGACTCGGGCGTTGTAGTATTGGGCCAGCTTTTGCTGATACGCTATGCGCTTCACTTGAGCGCCCGCTCTACTTTCTTCAAGTAGATCCAAGTTTTCTCGTATTGCTTGGTTGTTTCTGGCCTCGTCGAGGGGTTGGATATCTCCACTGGAACCACTGCCCCTACCCCATATGCGAGGTGGAAGGGTGTTTCACCCGTGGCAGCTCTGGCGGTGGTCCGGTGGGCCCACAGAATACTTGGGATTAAGTCTATCCACGAGTCGCCCGCTTGATCCAGCCGGGTTTTGATGCCATGAAGGAGTGTCATGTTGGCGTTTTCCACCAGCCCATTAGCTTGAGGATGCCCTACTGAAGTGTAGTGGTTCCAAATCCCCAGTTCTAAGCACTTCTCCTTGAAGGCAGTGCTAGCGAATTGCCTGCCATTGTCGGTCGTGAGAACTCTCGGGATCTCAAACCGACATATGATGCTTCGTAGCATAAATTTTCAGGTTGCTTCGCTTGTAATTTTCCCTAATGGTTCTGCCTCGACCCATTTGGTGAAATAGTCGATGGCGACTATGAGGAATTTCTTCCTCCCATGGGCATCGGGGAAGGGACCCAATATGTCTACCCCCTACCGAGCAAATGGGCGAGGCGCCATCAGGGTATACAGTTGCGTAGCTGGCTGGTGGTGCAGGTGAGAGAATTTTTGGCATTGAGGGCACCTCCGGACGTACTCGAGGCAGTCCTACTGTAGAGTAGGCCACCAATACCCTTGCCGGATCAGCGTCCGTGCGAGTGCTCGCCCCCCTACGTGGCTTCCACAGAGTCCTTCGTCGACCTCCTGGACGGCTTGTTTGGCTTCCGTGGGGAACAAGCATTTTAGTAGTGGAGCTAAGAGGGATCGGCGATATAGTCGATGATTAACCACTGTGAAGTGGGCTGCTCGTGCTCGCGTGTGGCAGGCTTCGGCGCGGTTGCCTGGGAGTTGTTGTCGCATGAGAAAATCCAGGAGGGGATCCATCCAGGAAGGCTCATAGGTGATGGCGTTTACCTGGGGGGTTGGCTCTTGTATGCTGGGCGCTGCTAGATCTTCTACCAAGATTGATCTTGAGCTGAAAACCATGGTGGTGGATGCCAAGCGAGACAGGGCATCTGCTCAGATGTTTTCTTCCCTAGGGATGTGGACCACCTCGAAGTGGGAGAATTCCTTCGATGCGGCATTGATCTTCTCTAGATACTTGATCATGGATGCTTCGCGTGCCTCGAATTCTCCCTGAACTTGACTAGCGACGAGCATGGAGTCGTTGTACGCCCTCACATTGGTCACCCCCAGGTGCTTGGCCATTCGTAACCCTGAGAGTTGCGCCTCATATTCGGCCACATTGTTTGTGGTTGGAAAGTTGAAGCGAAGGGCGTACTGGAGCTCTATCACTTCTGGTGATAGCAAGACCAGTCCTGCTCTGCTACCGGCTGCGCAGGATGACACGTTGACGTAGAGTTCCCATGTTGGTCCCGAGGACTGCTCGGGCAAGTCCTCTGCGGGTATCGTGCACTCTGCTACGAAGTCGGCGACGGCTTGAGCCTTGAATGCGGTCCTCGGGTGGAACTTGATATCGAACTCACCCAACACTATAGCCCATTTGATCAACCTCCCTGATGCGTCAGGGTTCTGGAGGATTTGTCGCAGTGGTTGGTCAGTGAGGACGACGATTGGGTGATCTAAGAAGTACGGTCGCAGCTTACGGGCGGCCGTGATTAGGGCTAAGGTGAACTTTTCAGTCCGTGAGTACCGACATTTTGACCCTTGTAGTGCCCGACTGACGTAGTAGACGGGCTTCATGATGCTAGCTTCCTCTCGGGCGAGCACGACGCTCATCATGCTCGGCGTCACTAACAGGTATAGGAGCAATTGTTCACCCTTTTGCGGCTTGGAGAGTACAGGAGGGGTTGCCAGATAGCGCTTTAATTCTTCGAATGCTTGCTCACACTCTTGGTCCCAGTCGATCTGCCCTTTCTTCTCCGGTGCCTTGTTGGCTTGCTTGATTAGTCGGAAGAAGGGGAGGCACCTTTCGGCTGCTCGGGACAGGAACCGAGTCAAGACGTCGATGCATCCGGTGAGACACTACACGTCCCTCACTCGTCTCGGTCGCTTCATCTCTAGCACCACTTGGATCTGGTCAGGGTTGGCCTCTATCCCTCGGTGGGTGACGAGGAAATCGAGGAACTTCCCTGATTTTACCCCGAATGTGCATTTATTTGGGTTGAGTTTCATATTGTACCTTCTGAGTGTCATGAAGGTCTCCGCCAAGTCTCCCAAGTGCTCGACAGCTTGGAGGCTCTTCATGAGCATGTTGTCGATGTAGACCTCCATGATGCGACCGATCTGTGAGTCGAACATGTGGTTGACGAGGCGCTAATAAGTTGCTCCTGCGTTCTTCAATCCGAACGGCATGCGGGTGTAGCAATACAAGCCGTGGTTGGTGACGAATGCTGTCCTATCCTGGTCGGGTTCATGCATGCTGATTTGGTGGTATCCAGAATAGGCATCTAGGAAACTCAGCATCTCATGCCTGGCCGTGGCGTCGACCAGTTGGTCGATTCGTGGCATGGGGAAGCTATCTTTAGGTGTAGCTTTGTTGATGTCGGTGTAGTCTACACACATCCGCCACTTCACATTGCTCTTGGGAACCAGGACCACGTTTGCCACCCAGTCTGGGTACCGAGTGGGCTTGAGTAGCCCTGAGCGCAGCTTCTCGCTTACTTGTTCCCTGATGATGGTCTGTCGCTCGGGGTTACAACGCCTTCGGCGTTTCTAGACCGGGCGGCAGGTTGGATCCAACCTAAGTTGGTGCGTAATGACCTCTGGTGGGATTCCGGGGAGTTCGTCCTCTAACCAAGCAAACACGTCCTGGTTGGCTGCGAGGAAGCTTATGTAGGCTTCATTATCATTCTCGGATAGAGTAGCCCCGATCCTTAGCGTTCTGCTTGGGTCTTCTCCCATTTGGATGAGGTATAAGTCTTCTACTGGAGTGCTTGCACTCAGACCTGGATCTTTAGTTCTTGCCTTCTTCTCGAGCGGTGTATCTCCAGGCTGTCGATCGCGTGTTGAGATGAGGTAGCACCTCCTTGACTCCCTCTGATCCCCTCGGACCTCTCCCACTCCTCGAGGAGTAGGAAACTTGAGCTTCTGGTGATAAGAGGAGGGGACGCCGCGAAGAGTGCCGAGGGTCCCTCGCTCGATGATGGCATTATACCCGGTCATCGAGCGGACGACCGTGAAGTCTGCGAGGAAGGTTATGTCATTCGGCACGTTCCCGAATGTGAACGGGAGTGATATGCGTCCTTCCGGGCGGACCATAGTGCCAGAGAAACCATACAACGGTCTGTGCCTCGGTGTGAGTTGAGATAAATCCACACCCATAAGCACAAGGCAGTCGTACGCAGTAACATCAGGACCGCTTCCATTATCTGCTAAGATGCGGCGCACGGTACGCTGGTTGATGGTGGCTGAGACCACTAACGCATCGGAATGAGGAGTGGTTACACCGTCTAGGTCATCATCCGAGAAGACAATGGGATCTTTTAGATGTCCCGGTGTGGCAGTTTCCAATCAGGTGTCATCGCCTCACCCCACGGTGTTGATGGCCAATGCGTACCATCGTTGCCTGCTCGCGCTGTCTCCACCCGCGGTCGGCCCCCCAGAGATCATCATGATCTCCTTCCTGTTGGGTCGGTTGTCGAGGGGCGGAGGTGTTCGCTGTCGCTTCTCCGCGGCCTTGTGTGGACGCACTTTTATTTGGATCGTTGTCGGTTATTTGTCAATTGGGTTTATTAAGTGCGTGGGCGTGCCAGTCACAAAGTGACGCTTTATTTAGGCTTCGAAGAGCCACGGATGTGCTCGATCTGACTAATCAGACGATTGTGTGGTTCGTGTCGGGACCGAAACCCGCCGCGCCATAAAGGTCACGACATCATTTACATCCCCTCTGAGAGGGGAACACCCTTGATTAATCGCCGGGAATCAGGGCCTCATGGCCAAGAAATTATATCGAGAGAAACAAGTCGATAGCGATCTTGAATCGGTTGAAAAGCCCTATGTCTAGGGAAGTAAGCATTTGAAATATGTCGGTCACTCAAGCGACCATTTTGATATTTGGACGAGCGTCCGGCTTCAGGGAAGCGTGATCGTCACGGGGAAAACCGAAACGTATGTATGCCAGGGCAAGGTGAATTTATTGTTCAGGGGAACGGGAAACGTTCGGCTGAATCTGGATTAGAATGGTCGGAAACCCGCGAGCTTGTCGGCCCGGTGCAAGATCAAACTGCGACCATGCTGCGGTGGGCCCCCCGCGGTCGAAGTTAGGCTTGCGTGGGCATCGTTAATATTTCTGGTGCCAAGGGGCAACGGGAGAATGTACCTTGAATCAGTTGGAAAGCCCTATGTCTAGGGAAGCAAACATTCGAAACGTGTCGGTCGTTCGGGGGACCGTTCAATATTTGGACAGGTGTCCAGCTTGAGAATATCGTAATCGTCGCGGGCAGACCCGAAACATATGTATGCCGGGGTATGGCAAATTTATTACTCCTAGGAACTGAAAGCATTCGGTTAAATCCCGCTTAGTGTAGTAGGAAACGAGTGAATTTATTGGCCCGGTGCGAGATCGAGTCAGGACCATTCCGGGGGCACCTCCCGTGGTCCAAACGAGGCTTGCGTGGGCATCGTTAATATTTCCGGTGTCGAAGAGCAATGGGAAAGAGTCCTGGGACTAGATTCCAAAACGAAGACGTGTACAGAGACAACTGGCTATAAGCCGAGGATGTGGGTCAGGCAATGACCATGATTAGGGCGAACCCATGGTCTAATAGTGACCCACGAAGGTCTTATCAATATTCCCGTGCGTAGGGCTCGGAGATGATGAGAGCCTTCTCGTTCCATTCAGATTTGTCAGTCATTCATGGACCACTTTATGTTCAGACAAAGGTCCGTATCGATGGTACGACGAAAACGGAAACAAACCCTTACAAATGTATGCCGAGTTTACGGTAATTTCAATGAGGGAGCGGAAACGAATCCCAATGGGAATGAGTCCGGTTTGACGAATTATCAGCCCAGAGTAATGTCGGATTATGGCCATATTGGGATGGCTCCCAAGGTCCGAACCTGACTTGGAGGGGCGGTGTTAATGTTCCCTTTACACCGGGTCTGGAGGAGAAGCGAGGCTGCGGAGTAAATATCATCATTTCGTCATTACTTGAATTTTTTATCATTATTATTTGTTATTATTATTTTTATATTCTTGGGGTGAGTTTATTGTTATTATTATTCATTTATTTTATCATCATTTATTTGATTAATTATTATTATATTTTCTGAGCTTATTATCACTATTATCATCACTTGTTGTAATATCTCAGACCTTTCGGATCCTTCTTCGTGGGTCCCGGATCTGGTTTCTCGGAGCGTCCGGCTCCGTTGTGCCTGAAATTTCATTTCGGGCATCTTTCGTGTTCGGATCGGCGCGATCCGGAGTCATTTCGGAGGCCCGGAGGTGTTCCGTTCCGCGCGTGTTTTTCGATTTCCGATGTGTGTTTCGGTAATTCCTTCGGAACCTCGCTGCGGGTGAACCGGGTTATTCACCTGGGCACGAGTGGGTCCCGAGGATTCCGGAAATGTAATTTTCTACTTTTTCGGTATTTTCTGAAATTTTTGAATTTTTCTATAAATGCCCCCCTATTTTCTCTCTCTCCCCCCACCTTTTCTTCTTCTTCTTCCTCCCCCGTTTCTCCCCACCGCGGCTCCCTTTCTCCCTCTCTTCCTCCCGTTCGAGCGCGGCTAGCTCCTCTCCGGCTGCTGACAGCGGCGGGGCGACGGCGCGGCGACATGGGCGGCGGTGAGGCGATCGTGGGGACGTGCGGTGCTCGTGGGAAGCTTGAAGAACGAGGGTTTTCCAAAGCGATTTCTTGCGTTCGCGGACGATTCGGCGGAGCATTCGCTCCATTGAGGTAGGGTGACGTTCCTTAGCCTCTTGCCGTTCATTTCTGTGGTTTATAGGCTGAGGGGAGGCCGAGAGGGACTTGATTGAGCATGTTTGGGGTTTTTCCATGATTTGGGGAGAGCCGCCCGATCTTTAGATTTGATGCATGAATTCGCATTTTGATGGCCTAGAATCATGCTAGGGGTCCCCAGGGGTCTTCCCCTTTGAATTCCCCCTCTCCGGTGGAGGCACGGGGGCGTGGTCGAAGTTTTTGGGCGGTTCTGCCGTTTTCACCGTCGGGTGAGTGTGACGGTCCTTCCAGGGACCGTCACATGTTGTAACGCGCCTGGGAGGGGCCGTTACATGCCCATTGTGTAGCCTTGGGGGTCAGGGACTGCGACGGTCCCGCGATTGACCGCCATTTGCATGTGACGCGCCTGGACTGGGCCGTCAGGGGCTTTCCGACTGTTGGTTTCTGACCGTTGGGGGTCTGCGTGAGTAACGTGCCTTGGCGAGCGCGTTACATCCGTGTAACGCGCTGGGGCGAGCGCGTTACTTCCTGGGTTATGCCAGGTGTGAGGGGTGCGTAACGCGCTGGGCCAAGCGCGTTACATTCGTGTAACGCGCTGGGGCAAGCGCGTTACATCCAGCTTCCACGTTGGGAACGTGAGGCGAGTGTAACGCGCCAGACCAGGCGCGTTACATTTGTGTAACGCGCCAGACCAGGTGCGTTACATTTGTGTAACGCGCTGGACCAGGCGCGTTACTCCCCGCGCTCCTCTGGCCGTGTGATGGCCTGCGTTGGACCACCAGTTGAGTGTGACGGTTTCGTCTAGACCGTCACAGCCTTGTGACGGCCCTAGGGTGGACCGTCAGATTCTTGGTTGACCCGAGAGGGTTGCAGCCCCGTTTTCTTGTCCGACCTGGGTCACCGTGCGACGGGACCGGTGCGGGGGCGCGGCTCCCGTACGTTGTCGGACACGGACGTTGTTTTCCGTTGACTCGAGAGTCTACTCCTTTAGTGACCCTCCACTAGTCATAGCCTGCTTACACGCGAGTGGTCCCGCCTGGGAGTAGGTGGAGAGGCTTACCCTGAGGACGGTTTTAGACTGGTTACCGTCGGGCCCCTCGTCAAATCAGAGTCCAGTGCCAGGGGAAAACCAGTCATAGGGCCAGACCTAGGACGCGTGGTCTGTGTGTGCACACGTGGTTGGGGACAGTGGACGCACGTCGACGGGCGTGACCCCAGCTAGTCACTTGTTTGTGGTTACTTGTTCGGTGTTCGCGCCTTTGGTAGGAGCTACCACGCCAGGCGGTTCACCTGCGGTGCGGTGTAAGACGTCAGGGGACGCTACCAGCTGTGCTTCTAGTGGGTGGTACTCCTGTCGAGCACGGAGTGTCAGACTGTCAGTCAAGTGTTTTCGACCTTCGGGTTTTATCGGTTCGACCGTTGAGCTTCGGTCTTCTCTCCGTGGCATGTGTATCGGTTTGTGCGCCACAGAACCGTGTTTATAGAGTACATGGCTTTCCTTTCCGAGGTACTCTCCTACCGCTAGCGTAGTGGTTTCTCACTTTTCGAGGTAGGGTTCGAGTGATCCCTACTGAGTCTTGTTCTGAGACTCATTCCCTGCGTGTTTTCACCGTGCTTCAGGTGAGGTGCCGCCCCGGGGGAGCGCGTGTGGTGTGCAGCGTGGTGCGGGTGCCCAGTGGTAGTGCCAGAGGTCAGAACCGGGGTATGTCCCGTGTAGCTGTACTTTTCTTTCTTGTCACTGTACTAGTCGTGGACTACTGTTGTTGTTATTTTCTCTTGTGGACCATGTATAATGTAAATGTTAATTTATTTCCTGCTTCATATTATAATTGTTTAATTTATGTAATTACTTGTGATACTTGTGTAGTCTCCACACCATCCTTCTAACCCTTCCGAGTCTTCGGACTCGTGGGCGGCGGTGCGAGTCTCGGGTTATCGGGCCTTCCCGGTAATCGGATTCTCGGGTCGTTACAGCTGGTATCAGAGCGCGGTTGTGAAATTACATGAGAATCATAGGTAATTGTAATGGTCCACTAGTCCACAACGATGATGTGCAGGTGACACTGGCATTAGGCACAGCATGTTTGTTTTAACCTTGCCGCTTTCGTGTTTTCTATCTTTTGCGTCGAGAGCGAGCATGGCGCCGAGGAAGAGCTCTCGCTCTCAGCAGGGGCAGTCGGCTGGAGATCAGGAGATCCAGCAGGGGGTCCAGAGGGACCAGGAGGAGCATAGCAGAGCGCCACCGGGGGCTACCGAGGCCGCGGATACCGCGAGGGTTCCAGGGGCCGAGGATTTCTTCCGTGGCATGTACCAGCTTATGTCTCAGCAGCTCGGTGGAGAGGCTGGTGAGGGCTCGTCAGCTAGGGGTGGGCCAGGCCGAGCAGTGAGGGACTTTCTGCAGTTCCATCCCCCTTACTTCAGCGGCCAGGCAGACCCTGATGTGGCTCATGATTGGCTTGATGAGATGGAGCGGGTGTTCAGCTCTGCGAAGAGTGCTGCCGAGGACAGAGTGGTGTTGGCCTACAACCAGTTGCAGGGTATGGCTCGGAAGTGGTGGTCTTCCGAGTGGAAGACGTCTTTTCAGCTTCGTCCACTTGAGCAGGCCGGGTGGGATGACTTCGTCAGTGCTTTCGAGCGTACGTACTGTCCAGATTATGTTGCTACGCAGCGGATGCGGGAGTTTCTGGAGCTGGTGCAGGGCGACATGTCCGTGTTGCAGTACAGGGCCCGTTTTGTCGAGCTGGGTCGGTACGCACCTCACATCATGGAGCATGAGAGGGTGAAGACCGCGCAGTTTGTTCAGGGTTTGAGGCTAGAGCTGAGGCACCATCTGATCGCGAACGGGGCCACTGATCTTGAGACAGCGTCTCGTATTACGGCTTCTTTGGAGATGGATATGCAGAGGACTCGAGGACCGATCAGCCAAGGGCAGTCCTTGTCAGGTCGCAGCCAGCAGTCGGCTACCCAGTAGCAGGGTTCCTTCCAGCATGCGTCGGGTGGTTCAGGAGTACCGGCATCGGTAGCTTCGGTGACAGGATCCGCATCTTTTGGCACGAAGGTCAAGAAGTTCTTCTCGAAGAATTTTTCGAAAGAAGAAGTCCAAGGACCAGGGGCAGGCTTCATCAGGCAGTGTACAGCAGCCGATTCCTTTGCAGCGTCAGGGATCAGTGGGTGGATCACGGGTGTCGTGTCCACGGTGCGGTGGGACCCACCCAGGCAGGCAGTGCACGGCGTCGATCATCTATTTTCGGTGTGACCAGCCAGGGCATATGGCGCGTGACTGTCCTCAGAGGCAGCAGCAGTTTCCTCAGCAGCAGAGGCAGCAGCAGCAGCAGGGACAGTATCCGCCGCTACCCAGGTCAGCTAGTGTGGGAGGCAGGCAGAGAGCTCGGGACCAGATCACGCACATGACCAGGGTAGAGGCAGTGGCGTCGCAGCTCGTAGAAGGTACCGTCCCAGATTTTGGGTTGTGCGGCTCGAGTTTTGTTTGATTCTGGCGCATCTCATTCGTTTATTTCGGAGGATTTCATGCTGAGCGTCGAGGAGCCGGTGACCCAGTTGTCCTGTGATTTGGCAGTAGAGTTGCCTTCGGGTGATATTATGATCACTCCGTATTGCTTCGATCAGGTTCCGGTTTGGATCGATGGACGGAGTATGCCTGGTAGGCTGTATGCGTTGCAGCTTCGGGATTATGATGTGATTCTAGGCATGGATTGGCTCGAGACTCGTGGAGCGGTGGTGGATTGTGGAATGAAGAGGGTCTACTTCCAGCATCCGAGCAGGCGGACCTTCTATTTCTAAGGTATCCGTTCCACCTCTTCTCGATTCCTCATCTCTGCTATTCGAGCCCGTCGATTGCTTGATTCTGGTTGTCTGGGTTTTCTCGTGTCTGTGGTTATGTCTGACCGGATGGAGCCGAATGTCGAGGACATTCCGGTGGTGTGCGAGTTTTCCGACGTTTTTCCCGAGGAGTTGCCTGGATTGCCTCCCCAGCGAGAGATCGATTTTGTGATCGAGGTTGTTCCTGGTACGGGACCCTTGGCGAAGGCTCCCTACCGTATGGCCCCCGCTGAGTTGAGAGAGTTGAGGGCGCAGTTGCAGGAGCTGTTGGACAAGGGGTATGTTCGTCCTAGCTTTTCCCCTTGGGATGCGCCCGTGTTATTTGTGAAGAAGAAGGACGGTAGTCTGCGGCTATGCATTGACTATCGGCAGCTGAATGAAGTGACCATTAAGAACAAGTATCCGTTGCCACAGATTGATGATTTGTTCGACCAGCTTCAGTCTGCGCGAGTGTTCTCACGGATTGATTTGCGGTCCGGTTACTATCAGCTGAGAATTCGCGAGTCCGATGTGGAGAAGACTGCATTCAGTACGAGGTACGGGCATTATGAGTTTTTGGTGATGCCGTTCGGACTCACCAATGCCCCAACAGCCTTCATGGACTTGATGCAGAGGGTGTTTCATCCGTATTTGGACCAATTCGTGGTCATCTTCGTGGATGACATCCTTGTTTATTCGCAATCTGCCGAGGAGCACGCGTACCATTTGGGTGTGGTGCTGCAGACGTTGCGAGATCACCAGTTGTATGCGAAGCTCCGCAAGTGTGAGTTTTGGCTCGGCGAGGTGCACTTTCTGGGGCACGTGATTTCTGGTAATGGCATTTCCGTGGACCCCGCCAAGGTCGAGGCAGTAATGCAGTGGCCGAGGTCGAGGTCGGTGACGGAGATCCGGAGTTTCTTGGGGCTTGCGGGTTATTATCGCCGGTTTATCCAGGATTTTTCTCGCATTGCGGCCCCGATGACTAGGCTCACGCGGAAGGATGTGCCTTTCGTCTGGTCCGAGAAGTGTGAGTAGAGCTTCAGGGAACTGAAGAGATTGCTCACCTCGGCTCCGGTGTTGGTTTTACCTTCTGGATCGGGAGGTTTCGTGGTGTGTACAGATGCTTCCGGCGTTGGATTGGGAGCTGTGTTGATGCAGCATGGTAGAGTGATGGCTTATGCATCTCGGCAGCTAAAGCCCCTCGAGGAGAACTACCCTACCCATGACCTTGAGTTGGCGGCGGTGATCTTCGCGCTGAAGATCTGGAGGCATTATCTGTACGGCGAGAAGTTCGAGGTGTTCACTGACCATCAGAGTTTGAGGTATGTGTTCTCGCAGAGATATCTGAACCTCAGACAAAGGCGTTGGATGGAGTTCATGACGGATTATGACTTCACCCTGTCTTATCAGCCGGGCAGGATGAATGTCGTTGCTGATGCCTTGAGTCGGAAGGTCGCGGTCAGTGCCTTGATGTTGAGGAAGTGGAGGCTCTGGGAACAAGTGCCCGAAGTATCCTTCAGGCTCAAGATTCCCCAGGAGCCAGGGTTGGCAGTGCTTGCGAGTCTAACTGTCACTCCTGCTATCCTTCGTCAGGTGAGAGAGTCTCAGCATGCGGACCCTGAGTTGTCCCGGATTCTTGCGATGGCTGATGTGGAACTCGGCGAGGACGGTGCTGCGAGGTTTCGTGGCAGGCTGTACGTCCCAGCGGAGGAGCAGATTCATCGTGCGGTGTTGTGCGAGGCTCATGGGAGCAGGTTCACCGTACACCCGGGTGTGACGAAGATGTATCGGAACTTACGAAGGTAGTTCTGGTGGCCTGGCATGAAAAGAGATATCGTAGAATTTGTGGCCAGGTGCCTGATCTGTCAGCAGGTGAAGGCGGAGCATCAGCGACCAGGAGGTACTCTCCAGCCCTTGGATGTTCCTGCGTGGAAGTGGGACCACGTGACCACGGATTTTGTGGTGGGGTTGCCGAGGACCCCGGGTGGGCAGGACAGTATTTGGTTGCTGGTGGATAGGCTGAGGAAGGTGACTCGGTTGTTACCGGTCAAAGTCAGCTGGAGCGTGTCCAAGTTGGCTCGTTTGTATGTGGAGCGGATCGTTTCGTTGCATGGGATTCCCATTTCGATCGTGTCAGATCGGGATCCGCGCTTCACTTCTAGATTCTGGAGGAGTTTCCAGCGAGCTCTTGGCACGGAGTTGGCATTTAGCTCGGCGTATCATCCTCAGTCAGATGGTCAGTCCGAGAGGACCATTCAGACTTTGGAGGACATGCTGAGATCCTGCTGCCTGGAGTGGCAGGGGAGTTGGATTCATCACCTACCATTGGTGGAGTTTGCCTATAACAACAGCTATCATTCGAGCATTGGTATGGCTCCCTATGAGGCTCTGTATGGGCATCCTTGCCGGACTCCACTTGATTGGTTTGAGGTTGGTGAGCGTGTTTTGACGGGACCAGAGTTGGTGCAGTAATGTGTGGATGTTGTGCACCTGGTTCGTCAGAACATGTTGGCGGCCCAGAGTCGGCAGAAGAGCTATGCTGACCGTATGAGGCAGCCTCTCGAGTTCGCCGTGGGCGATCGTGTGTTCTTGAGAGTTTCTCCGATGAAGGGGGTTATGCGTTTTGGACGGCGTGGGAAGCTGAGTCCCCGCTATATTGGTCCTTTTGTGATCTTGGAGCGCATCGGTGAGGTTGCTTACCGGTTGCAGTTACCCCTTGAGTTGGCGTCGGTGCATGACATGTTCCACGTCTCGATGTTGCGGAAGTATATGCCCGATGACTCTCATGTGCTCGAGATTTCTATTTGGCCTGAGGTGACTCCAGATCTCTCTCTCCCAGAGTTTTCGATCCGCGTGGAGGATAGGCGAGAGCAGCGCCTGCGAAACAAGATCATCCCCTTGGTAAAGGTGGTGTGGCAGCGGCACTCTGGTGGTGAGGCTTCTTGGGAACGTGAGGACAAGATGCATCAGCAGTTCCCTTACCTATTTGAGTGAGTCTTCCTCTTCTTTCCCCTTGGGTTGTTCTCAATTTTGAGGACGAAATTCCTTAAGGGGGGAGGGCTGTAATATCCTAGACCTTTCGGATCCTTCTTCGTGGGTCCCGGATCTGGTTTCTCGGAGCGTCCAGCTCTGTTGTGCCTGAAATTTCGTTTCGGGCATCTTTCGTGTTCGGACCAAGCGCGATCCGGAGTCGTTTCGGAGGCCCGGAGGCGTTCTGCGGCTTTTCCGCGCGTGTTTTTAGATTTTCGGTGTGTGTTTCGGTGATTCCTTCGGAACCTCGCTGCGGGTGAACCGGGTCGTTCACCTGGGCACGAGTGGTACCGTTGCGATCGGTGCGTCCCGAGGATTCCGGAAATGTAATTTTCTATTTTTTTGGTATTTTTTGGAATTTCTGGATTTTCCTATAAATACCCCCCTATTTTCTCTCTCTCCCCCCACCTTTTCTTCTTCTTCTTCCTCCCCCGTTTCTCCCCACCGCGGCTCCCTTTCTCCCTCTCTTCCTCCCGTTCGAGCGCGGCTAGCTCCTCTCCGGCTGCTGACAGCGGCGGGGCGACGGCGCGGCGACGTGGGCGACGGTGAGGCGATCGTGGGGACGTGCGGTGCTCGTGGGAAGCTTGAAGAACGAGGGTTTTCAAAAGCGATTTCTTACGTTCGCGGACGATCCAGCGGAGCATTCGCTCCATTGAGGTAGGGTGACGTTCCTTAGCCTCTTGTCGTTCATTTATGTGGTTTATAGGCCGAGGGGAGGCCGAGAGGGGCTTGATTGAGCATGTTTGGGGTTTTTCCATGATTTGGGGAGAGCCGCCTGATCTATGGATTTGATGCATGAATTCGCATTTTGATGGCCTAGAATCATGCTAGGGGTCCCAGGGGTCTTCCCCTTTGAATTCCCCCTCTCCGGTGGAGGCACGGGGGCGTGGTCGAAGTTTTTGGGCGGTTCTGCCGTTTTCGCCGTCAGGTGAGTGTGACGGTCCTTCCAGGGACCGTCACATGTTGTAACGCGCCTGGGAGGGGCCGTTACATGCCCATTGTGTAGCCCTGGGGGTCAGGGACTGTGACGGTCCCGCGATTGACCGCCATTTGCATGTGACGCGCCTGGGCTGGGCCGTCAGGGGCTTTCCGACCGTTGGTTTCTGACCGTTGGGGGTCTGCGTGAGTAACGTGCCTTTGCGAGCGCGTTACATCCGTGTAACGCGTTGGGGCGAGCGCGTTACTTCCTGGGTTATGCCAGGTGTGAGGGGTGTGTAACGCGCTGGGCCAAGCGCGGTACATTCGTGTAACACGCTGGGGCAAGCGCGTTACATCCAGCTTCCATGTTGAGAACGTGAGGGGAGTGTAACGCGCCAGACCAGGTGCGTTACATTAGTGTAATGCACTGGGCCAGGCGCGTTACATTTGTGTAACGCGCTGGACCAGGCGCGTTACTCCCCGCGCTCCTCTGGCCGTGTGACGGCCTGCGTTGGACCGCCAGTTGAGTGTGACGGTCTCGTCTAGATCGTCACAGCCTTGTGACGGCCCTAGGGTGGACCGTCAGATTCTTGGTTGACCCGAGAGGGTTGCAGCCCCGTTTTCTTGTCCGACCTGGGTCACCGCGCGACGGGTCCGGTGCGGGGGCGCGGCTCCCGTACGTTGTCGGACACGGACGTTATTTTTCGTTGACTCGAGAGTCTACTCCTTTAGTGACCCTCCACTAGTCGTAGCCTGCTTACACGCGAGTGGTCCCGCCTCGGAGTAGGTGGAGAGGCTTACCCTGAGGACGGTTTTAGACTAGTTACCGTCGGGCCACTCGTCAAATCAGAGTCCAGTGCCGGGGGAAAACAAGTCATAGGGACAGACCTAGGACGCGTGGTCTGTGTGTGCACACGTGGTTGGGGACAGTGGACGCACGTCGACGGGCGTGACCCCAGCTAGTCACTTGTTTGTGGTTACTTGTTCGGTGTTCGCGCCTTTGGTAGGAGCTACCACGCCAGGCGGTTCACCTGCGGTGCGGTGTAAGACGTCAGGGGACGCTACCAGCTGTGCTTCTAGTGGGTGGTACTCCTGTAGAGCACGGAGTGTCAGACTGTCAGTCAAGTGTTTCCGACCTTCGGGTTTTGTTGGTTCGACCGTTGAGCTTTGGTCTTCTCTCCGTGGCACGTGTGTCGGTTTACGCGCCACAGAACCGTGTTTGTAGAGTACAGGGCTTTCCTTTCCGAGGTACTCTCCTACCGCTAGCGTAGTGGTTTCTCACTTTTCGAGGTAGGGTTCGAGTGATCCCTACTGAGTCTTGTTCCGAGACTCATTCCCTGCGTATTTTCACTGTGTTTCAGGTGAGGCGCCACCCCGGGGGAGCGCGTCTGGTGTGCAGCGTGGTGCGGGTGCCCAGAGGTAGTGCCAGAGGTCAGAACCGGGGTATGCCCCGTGTAGCTGTACTTTTCTTTCTTGTCACTGTACTAGTCGTGGGCTACTACTGCTGTTATTGTTATTTTCTATGGTGGACCATGTAAAATGTTAATTTATTTCCTGCTTCATATTATAACTGTTTAATTTCTGCAATTACTTGTGATACTTGTGTAGTCTCCACACCATCCTTCTAACCCTTCCGAGTCCTCGGACTCGTGGGTGGCGGTGCGAGTCTCGGGTTATCGGGCCTTCCCGGTAATCGGATTCTTGGGTCGTTACACTTGTTCCCTACTCCTACTCCCCGTCTGTTCTCTCCGGCTTCTAGAGTAGCTTTATAGCTTTGTAGTGTAGTTTTCCCGCTTTGCTACACCTGTTGTTTTGTGTTCCATGTTACTGCGTGTTTTTCAGTGGGGATCCGCGTGACCCCTACTGAGCCAGTGACACGAGGCTCACCCCTGCTTTTCAGGTGGGGTGACGTCTTTCGTTCTGCTTCCGCGTGGTTCCTGGAGCGCTTGCTCGTTGCGTGTCGTTGTGGCCAGCTGGTACCTACGTCGGGCTTCCCCCGACTTCTCGGTATGTCTTTCTTTTCTATCGACTGTACTGTGCTAGACTTGCTGTCTTTAGCTTTGGACTTGACTCTGGTGGATAATTGTTAAATTGAAACTGTTAATAAAAAAAGTAATTTTATTTCTGCTACTTTAGCAAACCGATCTAATGAAATTTAATTGCTTCTGTTATATCTCTATGGCTTCAATGTACTCTACACATGCCTTTTTCCCTTCGGAGCTTTCCCGCTCTTGGGAGGCCTCGCGGGTTCCAAGTGGTATCACGTGTATTCGGTAGTTCTACCGGGTACATCTAGTATCCGGGATCCAGGTCGCTACATTCAGCCAGTTCCTGGAGCTTTGCATAATTCCTTCAGTTGATTAGAGTGTCTTACTGTTGTTGATTTCATTTGTTTGCTGCTTCTTTTCGTCTTTTAACATATTGTTATTTCTGGAAAAAAATTCGGCAGCATCTCCCCTTGACCCGGACGGTAAGGGAATACAAGGGACATGTCCACAGGGAGTGACATGAACCAACAACTGAGGTGTGTGCCTAAGCAGCCACCTTTGGGGAAACTTTGAAAAACTCAGAGAAAACACCGAATGAGAAGTAACTTAGGCTGACATAGATTGGGGATGCACCGGGTGAATGTATCTAAGGGAAGCTGTGGTACTCAGAGGCAGACAATGGGGAGCCATGAAGAAAGTAAAACAACGAGAAATGTAAACATAGAAGAAATATGTGTAGGAAGATATAGAAAACGTTTGCAAGCTTTTCTTCTATTCCTCATAAAAAGGGGAGAAATCCATGGGCTAATACATTGCAGGGGGGAGAGAATGAAAATAGAAGTACAGTGGGGGGAAAATAATGGAGCATCCGCTCCTTCCTCTCTCTTTTCTCTTCTTCTTATTCTCTTCCTTTTTCGCACACAGTCGGTGGTGGACGGAGCAGCAAGGGGGAGCAGGAGCTTCTCCTTTCCTCTCTCTTTTCTCTTCTTCTTCTTCTTCTTCTCTTCCTTCTTTGCACGGGGTCTTCCCTCTTTCTCCTCTTTCTTCAGCCCTCTAGGAGGCCTCATTTATACAGACGGACGTGAAATCGTTTCTTCACTGTATTAGATGTCCAGGTCTCCATCATACCGGATGGCTTCTTACAGTGCAAGGCAATGAGCTGTCGGCTGAAAAGGTGAGACTACTGGTCAAAAGCAGTCCTTTTGTCAGACATAAGGACTGCTACAGTGCTCGGCCTGCTACAGTGATCGGACTTCTTTTTCTTCAATGGCTCGGACTGCTACAGTGCTCGACCTGCTGCAGTGCTCGGTCTGCTATAGTGCTCGAACTGCTACAGTGCTCGGCCTTACTACAGTGTTCGGCATGCTACAGTGCTCGGTCTTGCTACAGTGCTCGTCCCTGCTACAGTGCTCAGCCATGCTACATTGCTCTCTTCAGGCTCGGTTGCTACAGTAGCATGACCTTCTCCAACTTTAGCTCGGTCTGCTTCAGAAGCTCGGACTTCTACAGTGCTCGGCATGCTATAGTGCTCGGACTACTACAGTGCTCGGCTCTGCTACAGTGCTCGGTACACTACGATGCTCGGCCTTGCTACAGTGCTCGGCCATGCTGCAATGCTCGGCACGCTATAATGTTCGGCCATGCTATAGCGCTCGGCACGCTACAGTGCTCGGTCTTGCTATAGTACTCGGCCCTGCTACAGTGCTCGGTCTTGCTACAGAAGCTCGGACTCCTACAGTGCTCGGTCTTGCTACAGTGCTCGGTCTTGCTATAGTGCTCGGCCCTACTATAGCGCTCGGTCATGCTACAGTGCTCGGCCGTGCACTGTAGTGGAGAAGCTAATGAGGTGTGCCGTTGGAGAGGCCAATAAGTGTGTCGTTGGAGAAGGCACTTGAAAAGGGGTGTGCCACTAAAGGGGCATAGGGAATGTGCTGTTGAAGGGGCACAAAGGGTGTGCCGCTGGAGGGCATGAACTAGTGTGCCGTTGAAGAGGCACAAGGGTGTGCCGCTGGAGAACCCTTAGGGGCGTGCCGTTGGAGACCACCTTAGGCGTACCGCTGGAGGGCTTGGGATTTTCCTTAGGAACTTCAGCAATTGTGAGCTCCCTTTTCGTTGTCATTTTTAATGCTCCCGTGCAAATGCGAGGACTTGCTGGACGGTAGTATTCCCCGGGGTCTTGGGCATTCAGTCCCTTCGGGATCTTCTTTCTTTAGCTCTATCCCTGATGCAGAAGCCGGGGAATGTGTTGACATGAATTTTTACGTGTCCACAAATGCCCCCCACCCGCGGGCAGCGAGGGCGAAGGATGAGACAAGCGGTGCCCGTGGGTGCACTTGTCCTTACAGGGTATACCCTTTATTTTATTTTCTCTCTTCCCCCTTCTTCCTTTTCTTTTTCTTTTTCGTTTCTTTTTCTTTCTTTCTTTTTTTCTCTTTTCCCACTTTTCCTTTTTCTTCTTCTTCTCTCTTTTTTTATATATTCTTTTCTCATCTCTTTCTCTCTTCTCTTCTTCTCCTCTTCTTCTTTTTTTTCTTTTTTTCTCTTTTCTTTTCTTCTTTCTTCTTTATAACAACTCTGGATAGCTTGTGTCATGGGTGCCAATGGTGGAGAGTCGTTGGCTCGAGTGCCAATAACTGGGAAGCTGTCGGCATAGGAGGTCGATGGTTGAAAAGCCGGGCCACGTGGGGCCGAGACCCGGGAAGCAGGCTAGAAAAGCCGAAGGATGTTGGGAGGTGGGCTATAGAAGCCAAAGTTGGGGAGGTGGGCCGTGAAGAAGGCAGATGTTGGAGAGTGGGCCGTGAAAGCCAAAGTTGTTGGATGGCAAACCGCGAGGGTGGAAAGAAGGGTTTGTTTAGTCAATGGTCTGGGCTGGAGGTCCAAATCAAAAGGGATATTCGTCACTCGAAGGGACGGAGAAAAGATTTCATTTATTCAATGACCCGGACAGGATGTCCGAATCAAAGGAGTATTCGTCACCCGAAGGGACGGAGAGAAGAGTTTTTTTATTCAATGATCTGGACGAAAGGTCCAAATCAAAGGGACATTCGTCACTCGAAGGGACGGAGAGATGGTCAAGTCGTTGACACGGGTTAGTGCCAGTGCAAGGAAAGGGGGTTGATCATCACCCGAACGGCAGGCTCGGGCCAGGGTGAAGGATATCCCGTTCTTCAATGCGCCGGGGGTACCGGATGTATGAAAGGTTCCTTAATCTTTTGGCTGGACAGAAGGTCTGAACCAGAGTAGAGAGAATCTTTTAGTTCTCTAGCCGGACGGCAGGTCCGATCTAGAGTGGGAAGAATCTTTTGTTCTCTAATCGGACGGAAGGTCCGATCCAGAGGGGAGAGTTACCAATCTATTTATCAACACCGACTAGTTGCCGGGAGCTGACGCGGTTCATTCATGGACACGGGGTGAGTGTCCAAGCAAGGGTCTTTCTTGTTCTCTGGCTAGACGAAAGGTCCGAACCAGAGTGAAAGAGTTACAAATTTATTCATCAATGCCGGCGGGCTGCCGAGAGCTAACGCGGTTCATTCATGGACACGGGGTGAGTGTCCAAGCAAGGGTCTTTTTGTTCTCTGGCTAGACAAAAGGTCCAAACCAGAGTGAAAAGAGTGACAAATTTATTCATCAACGCCGACGGACTGTTGAGAGCTGACGTGGTTCATTCATGGACATGGGGTGGGTGCCAAAGCAAGGGGTTTTTTTTGTTCTCTGGCTAGATGAAAGGTCCAAATCAGAGTGAAAGGGGTTGCAAATTTATTAATCAACGCCGACGGACTGTCGGAAGCTGACGTGGTTCATTCATGGACACGAGGTGAGTGTCCAAGCAAGGGTCTTTTTTGTTCTCTGGCTACACAAAAGGTCCAAACCAGAGTGAAAGGAGTTACAAATTTATTCATCAACGCCGACGGACTGTCGGGAGCTGACGTGGTTCATTCATGGACATGAGGTGAGTGTCAAAGCAAGGGTCTTTTTTGTTCTCTGGCTAGACGAAAGGTCCAGACCATAGTGAAAGGAGTTACAAATTTATTCATCAATGCCGACGGACTGTCGGGAGCTGACGTGATTCATTCATGGACAGGGGACGGGGTGAGTGTCCAAGCAAGAGTCTTTTTTGTTCTCTGGCTAGACAAAAGGTCCAAACCAGAGTGAAAGAAGTTGCAAATTTATTCATCAACGTCGACGGATTGTCGGGAGCTGACGTGGTTCATTCATGGACACGGGGTGAGTGTCCAAGCAAGAGTATTTTTTGTTCTCTGGCTAGACGAAAGGTCCAAACCAGAGTGAAAGGAGTTACAAATTTATTCATCAACGCCAACGGATTGTCGGGAGCTGACGTGATTCATTCATGGACACGGGGTGAGTGTCCAAGCAAGAGTCTTTTTGTTCTCTAGCTAGACAAAAGGTCCAAACCAGAGTGAAAGGAGTTACAAATTTATTCATCAACGCCGATGGACTGTCGGGAGCTGACGTGGTTCATTCATGGACACGGGGTGAGTGTCCAAGTAAGGGTCTTTTTTGTTCTCTGGCTAGACAAAAGGTCCAAACCAGAGTAAAAGGAGTTGCAAATTTATTCATCAACACCGACGGACTGTCGGGAGCTGACGTGGTTCATTCATAGACACGAGGTGAGTGTCCAAGCAAGGGTCTTTTTTGTTCTCTGGCTAGACGAAAGGTCCAGACCAAAGTGAAAGGAGTTACAAATTTATTCATCAATGCCGACGGACTGTCGGAAGCTGACGTGGTTCATTCATGGACACGGGGTGAGTGTCCAAGCAAGTGTCTTTTTGTTCTCTGGCTAGACTAAAGGTCCAAACCAGAGTGAAAGGAGTTACAAATTTATTCATCAACGCCGACGGACTGTCAGGAGCTGACGTGGTTCATTCATGGACACGGGGTGAGTGTCCAAGCAAGAGTCTTTTTGTTCTCTGACTAGACGAAAGGTCCAAACCAGAGTGAAAGGAGTTTTTTATTCTCTAGCCGGATAGAAGGTCTGATCTAGAGTGGAGAGAAATTTCTGTTCTCTAGCCGGACGGAATATCCGATCTAGAGTGGAGAGAATCTTTTTGTTCTTCTGACAGGGCGACAGGCTCGGACCAAAGTAAAAGGATTTTTTTTTCTTCAATGCGCCAGGAGTACCAACTGTGAAATCTAAACCCGAGAAAGTGGACCGCAAGGGCCAGAATCAGTGTTGCGGAAGTAAGCCGTGAAGGCTGAAATCGGGGAAGCGGACTACGAGAGCCGTAATTGGGAAGTTGGCTACAAAAGCTGAAATTGGGGAGCAGGCTGCGAGAGCCCAAATTGAGGAAGCGGGCTACGGAAGCCGAAGTTGGGAGATTAGCGAGCCGCAAGGGCAGGAAGTAGGCCGTGAGGGCTAAGATTGGGCTGTACGAGCTAGAACTGAGAAAGTAGGCTGCGATAGCCAAAATTGAGAAGCAGACTACAAAAGGCAAAATTGGGAAGTAGGCTGCAAGGTGCCGAAGTTGGGAAGCATGCTACAAGAGCCAAAATTGGGAATTAGGCAACAAAGGCCAAAGGAAAGCAGGCTGCAAGAGCCGGAATTAAGGAAAGCAGGCTACGAGAGCCAAAGATCGGGGAAGCAGGCTACAGGAGCCAACATCGGGAAGCAGGCCACGAAGGCCAAAGGGAAGTGGGCTACAGAAGCCAAAATGTTGGGGAAGCGGGCTACAAGCCGAAGTTGAGAAGCAGGCTGCAAAGAGCCGAAGTCAAGAAAGCGGGCTGCGAAAGTCGAAATCGAGAAGGCAGGCTGCGGTAGCCATTTTTATGCTATTATTATTAATATTAATTTCTTCATCCAAGCATGCAGGCATTCATCAGCAGACATAACATAAGTATAAATAAGGTAGCTCCCTCTATAAGGGAAGGGATATGGACATCGCCCATAATTCGTAGACACAGTGCGGGCCAGAAGGCACAGCTAAGGGGTGGTGCATCCGTCAAGAGGATATCGCATGTCTTGCATGCATAGCTTAAATTCACGCATTTCACCCAAGACAACTCTATGTGGAGTGGAGGTGCAAACGTGTGAGCAAAAGGCCCTAAACATAGGGATATGCAGGTTTTCTAAGTAACACTCGAGGATTACTCTAGCGCCTACATGTAGGTTTCAGGCTCTCGATTTCGGTAGCTTCGCACAGCCCCCAGCTGTTTATTTTGGTAGCAGATTTCACCGTTTGGCGCGAGTCTCCTCATGTGTCTCAATGGGGATTCCCGGCTACTAGGATTCGTCCTTGTTATAATTCTATTAAGGACTTCGCCGTTTGACGTGAATTTCCTCATGTGTCTCAATAGGGATTCCCGGCTACTAGGCTTCATCCTTATTGAAATTCGCTTCACCATTTCGCGCGAGTCTCCTCATGTGTCTCAATGGGGATTCCCGGCTACTCAGATTCACATTTTTTTCTTTTTTTTTTTGCATCATTTTTTTTAAAGTGGGGGTAGGCAGCTTTTTCCTCACGATTACCCTTCACGCGAGTGCAGAAATTCGAGCATCCGTAGAGTGCTAAGAAGAAAGTCGGGCAATCCCTATGGTTGAAGACCATTGAACACATTAAGTGCGAAGTGGGGGAGCGTTGCCTCATGTTTATTTTGTGAGTTGGGCTTAACAATTTAGCCATGACTTTTCCCCTTGACGTGTGCACCCGCCATAATTGAGTTCCTTTCGAGTGCGTGCCGCGACCCACGTGCATCTGGAATCGGGGCAGCATTATTTAGCAAGGAAACAAGGTCCTAGAAAACTTCAAGGAAGTGTGTTATTCTATATTATAAGCAAGCATGCAAGCAGGACAGCCAAACATTTCATGTTTTATTTCTTTTTGTTTCTCTTTTTTCTTTTTTTTTTGCATAAGAACATACTATCGTTACGTATAAGTGTAGTGGTAGTAAAAGTATTAGGGAAGCAGACCACGGAGGGCCGAAAGGACATCAGGGAAGCGGGCTATAGAAGCCGAGGGACATTGGGGAAGTAGGCCATAAAGGCCAAAAGGAAGCAGGCTGCGAGAGCCCAAGTTGGGAAGCGGGCTGCGAGAGCCAAAGTTGGGAAGCGGGCTATAAAAGCCAGAATTTGGGAGCAGGCCACGGAGGCCAAAGGGGAAGCATGCTACAGGAGCCAGAATTGGGAAGCAGGCCACGAAGGCCAAAGGGGAAGCATGTCATGAGAGCCAAAGGGAAGCAGGCTACGAGAGCCAGAGGGAAGCAGGCCACGAAGGCCAAATGGAAGCAGGCTACGGGAGCCAGAATTGGGAAGCGGGCTGTGAGAGCCAAAGGGAAGCAGGCTACGAGAGCCAGAGGGAAGCAGGCTACGGGAGCCAGAATTTGGAAGCATGCCGCGAAGGCCAAAGGTTGGGAAGCAGGCCACGAAGGCCAAAGGGAAGTAGGCTACAAGAGCCAAAGTTGGGATATTAAAAAGCAGGCTGAAAAGCCAAGAGAAATTGGGAGCGCGACGGGCCAGATGGATTAATCCTGGTAGTGGGCCTTGACCAAAATGGCTGAGCCAAAAGGATTTGGGTTGCGAGCCGTGTGAGGCTGAAGAGAAGGGCCTCTTTTTTGATTCTCTGGATGGAGAAGGATCCGAACCAAAGTGAGAGGTTGATTCTTTAATTCTATGGCCGGAAAAGGATCCGAACCAAAGTGAAAGGTTGATTCTTTAATTCTCTGGTCGGGAAAGGATCCGAGCCAAAGTGAAAAGCTGATTATTTAATTCTCTGGCTGGGAAAGGATCCGAACCAAAGTGGAAGGGTTTATTCTTTTGATTCTCTGGCCGGGGAAGGACCCGAACCAGAGTGAAAGGTTGATTCTTTGATTCTCTAGCCGGGGAAGGACCCGAACTGGAGTGAAAGGTTGATTCTTTGATTCTCTGGTTGGGAAAGGATCCGGACCAAAGTGAATGGTTGATTCTGTTGGGTGGCCAAAGGCCACAGGTGGAGTTGCTTGTTGGCTTGACATCGGTCGGCTTAACGTCCCGTCGGCGGAATGCTTTGTTGGTTTAACGCCCCGTCGGTGAAAGGTTTAGTCGGTTTAACGCCCCGTCGGCGGAAGGTTTACTCGGTTTAATGCCCCGATGGCAGAAGGTTTAGTCGGTTTAACGCCCTATCGGCGGAAGGTTTAGTCGGTTTAACGCCCCGATGGCGGAAGGTTTAGTCGGTTTAACGCCCCGTCGGCGGGAGGTTTGGTCGGTTTAACACCCCGTCGGCGAAAGGTTTGGTCAGTTTAACACCCCGTCGGCGGAAGGTTTAGTCGGTTTAACGCCCCGATGGCTAAATATCTTTCGGTGTAACGCCCCTGATGGCGGAGTATCTTTCGGTGTAACACCCCGATGGCGGAGTATCTGTCGGTTTGAAGCCCCGATGGCTGAATATCTTTCAGTTGAAGCCTCGATGGCTAAATATCTTTCGGTGCAACGCCCCGATGGCGGAGTATCTGTCGGTTTGAAGCCCCGATGGCTAGACATCTTTCGGTTGAAGCCTCGATGGCTAAATATCTTTCGGTGTAACGCCTTGAAAGCGGAGTATATGTCGGTTCGAAGCCCCGACGGCTGAACATCTTTTGGTTGAAGCCCCGATGGTTGAATATCCTCGATTCGGACGAAAGGTCATGACGCCGATCATGTGAGAGGTTTATTGGGTGGATGGCCAAAGACAGTAGGTAATTGATGCGGGACAGAAGTGGGGGGTCTTCTTCTTCCTTCTGATCATAGTCGCGCTATACCCTTTACGCGCGTTCTGAAGATCGCGCTATATCGTTTACGCGCGTTCTCGGACAGCAACAGAACGAAGAACCTCGACGTTGGGGCTCCCGTGGATGACTCTGGGGGTTCAAAACACAAGGGGAAACACATAGGACGACGGAGAACACATGGGGAATGCTGAAATTGAAATCAAACCAACCTAATACTAGCAAGGATAACTTTTGGGAAGTTGGATGTGGGGTGAGCGGCAAGGGAAGGAAGGTGGACGTAGATGTTGTTAGGCCGTGAGGAAGCTTGGCTGGGGCCTCTCACCCGAACCCTTCACAGGTACGGTGCAGCCGAGCTCCATCCTGATCGTAACAGCATCTTTGGCGGAGGTGGGGGAAGTGGAATCGTTGGTTGGAAGAAGAACGAAGCTCCGAATGGAGCCTCACACTCGACCCCGTGTCAGAGCCGATGCACCCGAGGCTTCGATCGTCCTCCATTGAAGGGGAAAGGGAGAGGATCAGGGGAATAGAATTGGGCCTCGCACCCATAGAGGGACGGATGAAGGAGGTTTCCAAAGATTGGGGAAGATAGCCATGGGGCTACACTCAAGAACACTCATAGATTCATGCTTCGATTATGCTTAATCAAACGAAAGGGATACATATATAGGGAAAGAGGAAGACAAAACGACACTAACACGTCGATTTACAACCATGGAAGACAGCAGACATCGAAGACTTTGAAGAGTTAGGCGCCGGGAAGTTGGACCATCTGCAACCCGTTTCTGCCTGTGATCGCGCTAGGGTTGACTGGCGCGTTCTTCATGTCACGCTAGGGGACACTAGCGCCTTCTGACAGGTCACGCTAGGGACCTATAGCGCCTTCATCTTTGGCCTAGCAGCTTGCTTGATTTGCTTTGGCTCGACAGCTGGCTTGATTCCCATCAAAACCCCTCCACTTGGGAAGGTTCGTCCTCGAACCTCGTAGCTCAAGATCCCAGTCTGTGAGAACAGCCTAGTTCCCTAAGCTCTGATACCAATTTGATGCGGGACAGAAGTGGGGGGTCTTCTTCTTCCTTCTGATCATAGTCGCGCTATACCCTTTACGCGCATTCTGAAGATCGCGCTATATCGTTTACGCGCGTTCTCAGACAGCAGCAGAACGAAGAACCTCGACGTTGGGGCTCCCGTGGATGACTCTGAGGGTTCAAAACACAAGGGGAAACACATAGGACGACGAGGAACACATGGGGAATGCTGAAATTGAAATCAAACCAACCTAATACTAGCTAGGATAACTTTTGGGAAGTTGGATGTGGGGTGAGCGGCAAGGGAAGGAAGGTGGACGTAGATGTTGTTAGGCCGTGAGGAAGCTTGGCTGGGGCCTCTCACCCGAACCCTTCGCAGGTACGGTGCAGCCGAGCTCCATCCTGATCATAACAGCATCTTTGGCGGAGGTGGGGGAAGTGGAATCGTTGGTTGGAAGAAGAACGAAGCTCCGAATGGAGCCTCACACTCGACCCCGTGTCAGAGCCGATGCACCCGAGGCTTCGATCGTCCTCCGTTGAAGGGGAAAGGGAGAGGATCAGGGGAATAGAATTGGGCCTCGCACCCATAGAGGGACGGATGAAGGGGGTTTCCAAAGATTGGAGAAGATAGCCATGGGGCTACACTCAAGAACACTCATAGATTCATGCTTCGATTATGCTTAATCAAACGAAAGGGATACATATATAGGGAAAGGGGAAGACAAAACGACGCTAACACGTCGATTTACAACCATGGAAGACAGCAGACATCGAAGACTTTGAAGAGTTAGGCGCCAGGAAGTTGGACCATCTGCAACCCGTTTATGCCTGTGATCGCGCTAGGGTTGACTGGCGCGTTCTTCATGTCACGCTAGGGGATACTAGCGCCTTCTGACAGGTCGCGCTAGGGACCTATAGCGCCTTCATCTTTGGCCTGGCAGCTTGCTCGATTTGCTTTGGCTCGACAGTTGGCTTGATTCCCATCAGTAATAGACTATGTCTGCCTCGGGACATTCTTTCCTTTCTTATCTTCTTCCTTTGTGTGAAGAGGCGGGTGCGAAGACCACGTCTGCCTCGTAACTCTTCTTTCTTTTCTTCTCTTCTTTTTTTTGTGTGGAGAGGCGGGTTTGAAGACCACGTCTGCCTCATGTCTCTCTCTCTTTTTCCTTCTCTTCTTCTTTTGTGTGATGAGGCGGGCTCGAGGACCACGTCTGCTTCACGTCTCTCTTTTTCTTTATTCTGCTCTTCTTTTCTCATTAATGTCTCTGTGCTGGAGTGTATTTCTCTTAATGTGCCCCCAGGTTGGGGTGTAGCTTTATTTCATATGTGCCCCCCTGAGGGGTGTGTTTTGCCTCTTCACTTCTGTTCCCCCAGGCGGGGTGTATTTTTCATGGCTTCTATGCCCCCAGGTGGGGCATATTTCTTCTTCAAATGCCCCTAAGATGGGGTGGACTCTTTTCTTCTTATGCTCCTAAGTTGGGATACACCTCTCTTTAAATGCCCCCAAGCCGGGGTATACTCTTCACGGCTTCTATGCCCCCAGGTGGGGTATATTTCTTCTTCAAATACCCCTAAGCCAGGGTGAGTTCTTCTACTTTTTATGCCCCCATGGCGGGGTGAGTTTCTCTATATATGCCCCTGGCACAGGGTGTGCCTTTTGTTTCTTATACCCCCCATGGCGGGGGTGAATTCTGCTTTGTCTACCCCTAAAGGCGGAGGAGTGCTTCTCTTCATATGTCCCCAGAGCGAGGTGTATCTTTGTTGCTTGTTGTGCCCCAGGTCGGGGTAGATTCTTCTGCTTCTTCTACCCCCAGAGTGGGGTATATTTCTCTTCGTATGCCCCCGGCCGGGGTGCATTCTTTTCGCTTCATATGCTCCCAGGGTGGAGTGGGTCTTCTGCTCCTTATGCCCCCGGGATGGAGTGTACTCTCTTCATATGCCCCCGGCACGAGGTGTATCTTTTGCTTCTTATGCCTCCAAAGGGAGGTGTCTTTCTCTTCATATGCCCCAGGCACTGGGTGTATCTTTGCTTTTTATGCCCCTAGGATGGAGTGTATTCTCTTCATATGTCCCCGACAGGAGGTGTATCTTTTACTTCTTATGCCCCCAAAGGGAGGTGTCTTTCTCTTCGTACGCCCCGGGCACGGGGTGTTTCTTTACTTTTTGTGCCCCTAAGGGGGATGGGGATTCTTTCTTCTTCTGCCCCGACACGCTGGGGGATGTTTGCTTCTTGTGCACCCAAAGTGGGGTGTGTTCTCGATGGCTTCTTTACCCCTGTGGCGGGGTGTATGTTTCTTCTTCAGATTCCCTTGAGGCGGGGTGTATTCTTTTGCCTTATGTGCCCCCGAGTCGGGGTGGATTCTCTTCATGTGCCACCCCCATGGCGGGGTGCGTTCTCTTTATGTGCCCCCAGGAGCAGGGTGTGGTTTGCTTCTTGTGCCCCCAGGCGGGGTGTATCGCTACTTGCAATGTCTCCTGAGGCGGGGTACCTTTCTTCTTCAAATACCCCTAAGCCGGGACATATTCTTTATGACCTCTATGCCCCCAGGTGGGGTATGTTTCTTCTTCAAATACTTCTAAGATGGGGCAGACTCTTTTTTACTTATGCTCCCAAGATGGGATGTAGCCTCTCCAAATGCCCCTGAACCCGGGGGGTGTTCTTTATGGCTTTTATGCCCCCAGGCGAGGTGTATTTTTCTTCAAATACTCCTAAGTTGGGATGGACTTCTCTTCATCTGCCCCTGAGTCGGGGTGTAGCTGTTGCTTCTTGTGCCCCCATGGTGGAGTATGCTTCCTTCTGCTTCTTATGCCCCCAGGCCGGGGTGGATTCTGCTTCTTTGCTTCTATGCCCCCAGGCGAGGTGTATTTGCTGCTTATGCACCTTTCTTTGTGTACCCCCAGGCTGGGGTGAATTCCTTTCTTCTTATGCCGCCGTGACGGGGTATGTCTTTTGCTTCTTATGCCCCCACGTCGGGGTACCTTTCTTCTTCAAAGGCCCATAAGTCGGGGAATGTTGTTTCTTCTTATGCCCCCAGGCTGGGGTAGATTCTTTTCGCGTGCCCCCGAAGCCGGGGTGTAACTTTTGCCTTATGTGCCCCCGAGTCGGGGGTGTAATTCTTCTTCTTCTACCCCTCAAGGCGGGGCGTATTTATCTTCATATGCCCCCAGAGCGGGGGTATATTTTGCTTCTTGTGCACCCAAAGTGGGGTGTATTCTGCTTCTGGTGCCCCCAAGATGGGGTGTATTTAGGGCTGTCAATGGGCCTGGCCGGCCCGACAGGCCCGCGGGCTTGGCCCGATTTCGGGCCGGGCCGCAAGGTCTTTTTCGGCCCGCGGGTTTTTAGTCGGGCCTAAAAGCCCGGCCCGACTAGACTCGCGGGTCGGGCTCGGGCTTTGAGTTCGGCCCGCGGGCCGGCCCGGCCCGATCCCTTTTTTTATTCTCACTTCAAATTTTAAAAATTATTTAGTCAAACTTATGTTATTTTACTTAATTAAAAATTTTAAAATTCTCTTTTCACACAAATTATGTAATTAATATCAAAATTTTAATTTATTTAGTGAGATTATAAGGTTTATAGTATTAAATCTATTATTTTTTATTATTTTTATTATTTTATTTAAGTAGTCGGGCCGGGCCGGGCCTTAGTCGGGCTTTGAATTTTTTACATAATGTCGGGCCCGACCCGGCCCGGCCCGACATAGGTCGGGCCCGGGCCGGGCTCGGGCCTTACTCTTGATAAGTCGGGCCCGGGCCGGGCCGACCTAAGCCCGGCCCGGGCCCGGCCCATTGACAGCCCTAGGTGTATTGTTGCTTCTGATGCCCCCGGGGTGGGGGGTGTAATTCTACTTCTTATGCCCCCAGGCCGGGGTGTATTATGCTACCTCTTATGCTCCTATATCGGGGTAGACTTTTCTGCTCCTTCTGCCCCAGGGTGGGGTGCATTTCTCTTCGTATTCCCCTAAGCCGGGGTGTGCTTCTTTTGTTTCATGTGCCCCCATACGGGGTAGAGTCTTGGCTTCTTCTGCCCTCATGGCGGGGTGGAGTCTGCTGCTTATGCCCCTGTGGCGGGCTATGTCTTTTGCTTCTCATGCCCCCGCGCTGGGTGTATGTTTCTTCTTCAGAGTCTCCTAAGTCTGGGGTGTATTCTTTATTTCTTATGCCTCCGGGCCGGGGTGAATTCTTTGTTGCTTCCTATGCCCCCATGGCGGGGGTACACTTCTTCGTCAAATGCCCCCGAGCCGGGATATAATTTTTGTTTCGTATGCCCCCAGACCGGGGTAGATTCTCTCTTCATGTACCACTAGGTCAGGGCGTACCTTCTTGCTTCTTGTGCCCCCAAGGCGGGGTGTAGCTTTTCTTGCATCTTATGCCCCCATGGCGGGGTATATTTCTTCTTCATATGCTCCCAGGTCGGGATGTATGTCTCTTTGCTTCTGTGCCCCAAGGCGGAGGCGTATTCTGTCTCTTCTTCAGATACCCCTAAGCCGGGGTGTATTCTTTGTCTCATATGTCCCCCGAGTCGGGGTGCAGTTCTATTTCTTCTTATGTCCCCATGCAGGGGTAGATTCTTCTCACGTGCCCCCAGAGCGGGGGTATAGCTTTGTTGTCTGTTGTGCCCCCGAGTCGGGGTGGATTCTCTTCATGTTCCCCCGGGAGCGAGGTGTGTCTTCTGTTGCTTGTTGTGCTCCCACCCTAAGGCTAGGTAGATTCTTCATCAAATGCCCCTAAGCCGGGGTGTAACTTTTGATTTATGTGCCCCCGAGTCGGGGTGGATTCCCTTCATGTGCCCCCGGGCCGGGGTGTAGTTCTTCTTCAAGTGCCCCTGGACCGAGGTAAATTTTTTGAATACCCCTAAGCCGGGGTGAATTCTTCATAGCTTCTATCCCCCTCCGTGGTGGGGTATGTTGCTTCTTGTGTCCCCATGGCGAGGGTGGATTCTGCTACTTCTTATGCCCCAAAGCGGGGTATACTTCTCTTCATATGCCCCTGAGCCGGGGTGTATTCTCTTCATGTGCCCCCATGAGCGGGGTGTATTCTTTCTTGCCTCTTATCCCCCATGGCGGGGTATATTTATTCTTCTTATCCCCCAGGGCGGGGTATATGCATGCTCTCTTCGGGAGTGGTGGCCGTGCTTGACCTCATTACTGTAAAGCATTCCCCATAGCGGGCAGAAATTCATCAAGCTACAGTTGCGACTTGTTAGATCTTCGAACAGTCACTCGAGGGACCATCTTGTGCTGGATAGAGGCAGCAGGCAGGTGGGACGGACCGGGGCATTGCACCACGGACTTGGACCCTCCTAGAGTCGGGCGAGATGCCGACCTTGTTCTTGTTCTTTTGGTCGGTGATGCTTGCCAACTTTTCTTCCTTTTTTTGTCCTTTCTTTTCTTCTCTTCTTTTTGTGTAATAGATCAAGGTGGGTACGCAGGAGAGTGCTCACCCCCTCAGGGAGGGGACGAGTGGTTCGCTCCACCGCATCAGTCCCATAGTGGTAATCATTATTCAGCACGGGTGTCGACGGATACGGCCGTACAACCCTCTCTCGCCAACTCTTTCTCTTCCTTTTTTATTTCCTTCTTTTCTTCTTTTCTTCTTTTTTTTGGGGAAAGGGGGTTTGATTTCCCCTCCATTCTTCTTAGCGGCCTTCATGATTCCTGGAGGCTGTAGGTGCCTAGGAGTAGCATCTCCGAGGCGAGAGAGATAAATTCGCCTAGTCCGGCTTTTCTCCCCATAGGGCTGGGGAAGCGAGTACCTGCAATTCATCAAAACAAGCAAACAACGTTTATTAGGAGGCCATGAGGCCCCGAATCCCCGGCGAAGAGATGAAGGGTGGTTAAAGTCCCACCGGGCGTGCCAGACTTGTGGACGCACTTTTATTTGGATCGTTGTCAATTATTTGTCAATTGGGTTTATTAAGTGCGTGGGCGTGCCAGTCACCAAGTGACGCTTTATTTAGGCTTCGAAGAGCCATGGATGCGCTCGATCTGACTAATCAGACGATTGTGTGGTTCGTGTCGGGACCGAAACCCGCCGCGCCAGAAAGGTCACGACGTCATTTACATCCCCTCTGAGAGGGGAACACCCTTGATTAATCGACGGGAATCAGGGCCTCATGGCCAAGAAATTATATCGAGAGAAACAAGACGATAACGATCTTGAATCGGTTGAAAAGCCCTATGTCTAGGGAAGTAAGCATTCGAAATATGTCGGTCACTCAAGGGACCATTTTGATATTCGGACGAGCGTCCGGCTTCAGGGAAGCGTGATCGTCACGGGAAAATCAAAACGTATGTATGTCGGGGCACAGCGAATTTATTGTTCAGGGGAACGGGAAACGTTCGGCTGAATCCCGATTAGAATGGTCGGAAACCCGCGAGCTTGTCAGCCCGGTGCAAGATCAAACTGCGACCATACTGCGGTGGGCCCCTCGCGGTCGAAGTCAGGCTTGCGTGGGCATCGTTAATATTTCCGGTGCTAAGGGACAACGGGAGAATGTGCCTTGAATCAGCTGGAAAGCCCTATGTCTAGGGAAGCAAACATTCGAAACGTGTCGGTCGTTCGGGAGACCGTTCAATATTCGGACGGGTGTCCAGCTTGAGAATATCGTAATGGTCACGGGCAGACGCGAAACATATGTATGCCAGGGTATGGCAAATTTATTACTTCGAGGAACTGAAAGCATTCGGTTAAATCCCGCTTAGTGTAGTAGGAAACGAGTGAATTTATTGGCCCGGTGCGAGATCGAGTCAGGACCATTCCGGGGGCGCCTCCCGTGGTCCAAACGAGGCTTGCGTGTGCATCGTTAATATTTCCGGTGCCGAAGAGCAACGGGAAAGAGTCCTGGGACTAGATTCCAAAACGAAGACGTGTACAGAGACAACTGGCTATAAGCCGAGGATGTGGGTCAGGCAATGACCATGATTAGGGCGAACCCGTGGTCTAATAGTGACCCACGAAGGTCTTATCAATATTCCCGTGCGTAGGGCTCGAAGATGATGAGAGCCTTCTCATTCCATTCAGATTTGTCGGTCGTTCATGGACCACTTTAATTATGTTCAGACAAAGGTCCGTATCGATGGTACGACGAAAACGGAAACAAACCCTTACAAATGTATGCCGAGTTTACGACAATTTCAATGAGGGAGCGGAAACGAATCCCAATGGGAATGAGTCCGGTTTGATGAATTATTAGCCCAGAGTAATGTCGGATTATGGCCATATTGGGATGGCTCCCAAGGTCTAAACCCGACTTGGAGGGGCGGCGTTAATGTTCCCTTTACACCGGGTCTGGAGGAGAAGCGAGGCTACGGAGCAAATATCATCATTTCGTTATTATTTGAATTTTTTATCATTATTATTTGTTATTAATATTTTTATATTCTTGGGGTGAGTTTATTGTTATTATTATTCATTTATTTTATCATCATTTGTTTGATTAATTATTATTGTATTTTCTGAGCTTATTATCACTATTATTACTTATCTCTATATTATTATTATTTATTTATTTATTTATCTTATTCTTGACCTTATTATTATTATTATTATTATTTATTGTTATTATTATTTATCCCTCTTGTGAGTTTGTTGTTATTACTATTCTTGTTATGTTTGGGGCATATGTGGAAGGGTTTGGAGAGAATAGGCAACGTACCCCTGGAAGGTCTAGGAGTGTGCCGCTGAACACAAGAGGGAAGCTGGGGTGTGTCGCTGGGGAGCTAGGAGTGTGTCGCTGAAGGACTGAAGAGTGTATTGCTTGAGGATGGGAAGTGTACCGCTGGAGGGTGCAGGGGTGTGTCTCTGGGGAGCTAGGAGTGTGTCGCTGAAGGACTGAAGAGTGTATTGTGTGAGGATGGGAAGTGTACCGCTGGAGGGTGCAGGGGTGTACCGCTGGAGGGTCGAAGGGAGTGTACCGCTGGAGGGTTCATGAGTGTATCGTGGAGGGTCGAGGGAGGTGAAGAATCAAAGTGGTCAGGACATAGCTTAGCTGTGTGGGGCAGAGTTCAAGAGAGAGAGAGAGCCCTTGCTTATGCAGGTCTGATGGAGCCTCGGAGGTTCAACTTTCACCTTTTTGTTATATGATTGAATCCCAATTCACTTACGATAGTGCAGTCCTTTGAGTCTTATTCAGTGTAATGTCCTGGATCTTTGTTAGATCTTTATTGGATCTTTCGGATCTGTTTCGTTGAGTTTCGGTTCGCTTTTATGGCTTCCGAGTTGAGCTTTACGATCCGTGTGAGTTTTTCTCTCGTACTAGTTACGGAACCCTACGATGAGTTTAGTTGTCAGTTCCTCGACTCGTGAATGCTGCAGCGACGATGTACTCCTCGAGCCGGTCGTTTTGACTATTTTTGCGTATTTTTCGGAGATAGGACCAGAAATCGGATTTTTCGAAAATTAGGAAAATTCCTAATTTCTTTCCCTTTTTCTTTTCCTTCCTCTCTCCTCCTTCTCATTTGGCCGCCGCCGTCTCTCTCTCCCATTTTCTCTCCTCTCGAACTTCCTCGACTCCGACTGCAGACGGAGGACCTAGGAGCGAGTGTTGGGGATGCTGTGGAGCTGACTGGGTGCGCGATAGGGCGAGGATGGAGTGGTTCTGGCGCGATCCCGAACGGTGGATTCAAAGCCGGTGTTTGAGTTCGTGGCGCGGTTTTCGGCCCGGTTTAGTCCCTTCGGGGCACGGTTTCTTCGGTGGAGGTAGGGAGATGGACCGCCACCTTGTTCTGCACATTTCCTCTGTTTCCGTGCATGATTTGGTGCTCGATCGGGGAAGATCGGGCCGGTTTTGTGAAAACCGTGGTTTTTGGGGTTTTTAGGGTTCTCCTGGAAACGGCAACCATTCGCGGTGTGGTTAGTGTCCAATTGACCGCTGGGATGTCTAGATCCCATCCATGCTAGTTTCGTGTTGATCGGTGGTCATTCGAGGCCGGTAGGAGTCTGGGAACCTCGGTGGCTCGTTTAGGGTCGATTCGTTGGAATCGCCCCGATCTTGCGTTTTGATGCTTGCATGTGGGATTTTTAGCCTCCTAGTGTTGTTTTCTATCGTCTATATTTGTTTCCCCTGCGCTTCGACGTGAATGGGGCATGGAACGGCTCGATTTGGCCAATCTACTATTTTCCCGCCATGACCGGTGTAGCGGTCGTTTCAGTGACCGCCAGAGGTCTCTGACGGCCCTACGATAGACCGTCACAGCGTCTGGGCGTTTTTAAACTTTTCGTGGCTTTGGGAGTGTGACGGCCCAGGGGTGGCGCGTCACAGCCCCCTGACGCGTCTGGTCAGACGCGTTACGCCTGTTTTGTCATTTTGTATTTGGGTTAAGTCGGTTCCTCTGACGCGCTTGCCCCCGTGCGTCAGGTGGGTGTAACGCGCCTGCCCCAGGTCGTTACATTCAGGTTGACTGACTTTGACCATTTGAGGCGGTTCGCCTGACGGTGGTTCCCCGTGCGTCACAGCGTCGTAACGCGCCTGCCCTAGGCCGTTACATGCTGTTTTGGCTGAGTTTGGGGTGGTTGTGTCGTTATCTCTAACGGCCTCGCCCCCGTGCGTTAGGTGTTTGTAACGCGTCCGGTCGGGACCGTTACATGCTTCTCAGCCAGTTATTTTCTGACTTGAGCTTGTTGGCCCTAACGCGTCTGCCCTGATGCGTTAGGTGCTGTAACGCGCCTTGGTCCATGCGTTACGTGCCTCAAGTGTGGTTTTATGTTTGAGGTTTGTTGGCCCTGACGGCCCGGGTTGGGCGCGTCAGAGCGGTGTAACGCGCCTGGTGTAGGCCGTTACGTGCCTTGTGTGTTTTAGGTGTTGTGTAGGGCGGTTGGAGTGTAACGGCCTAGGCTTAGATCGTCACGTTCATGTAACGGTCTAAGGGTGGTGCGTTACATGCCTTGTGCTCCGATTTCCGTCATTTCGGTTTCTGCTTTGCTTGGCTTGACCTTGTGGTCTGCCCGTCTTCCCGTGGATGTCTCCTGATGTCCTATGAGGGCTAAGACTACGTTGTAAAGTAGCCAGGAGTCTTCTTGCTTGAGGTAGGATTCTGTATCCTACTTTTGTGTGCCTTTGTTCGGTTCCGGTCAACCTGGGGTGACCCAGGGGTTGACATGCGACCTTGTGTGTGTGTTTCGGCGGTTTTGTCCAGTCTGAGACACTGGTTCTGGATGCCTCGAGGTATCATTTTACCTTGGTTTGCGTGTCCAGGCGTGTCTGAGGGTCTCCGGTGTTCCCTCAGGTCTCCGTGAGTCGTTTTCTGCGGAGCTTTGCTTCCCGTGGCTTAGGATTAGACCGATTGGCGGCTTGTTCTGCTGTTTGTGACGATCTTGCCTTTGAGTCGTTCGACTCAAGATCGTTACGTACTAGGTCTAGTTGCCTAGTCCTGAGTCTGTTGGCAGTTGTCTTGCTGCCTTGGTGCTTCGTAGTACGTGCGGCAGTGCTCCCTTGCCTGTTTGTACTATAACCCTTGTTTCGGAGTCTTGTGTTTTGCGCACCTCCGATTGTTTTTGCCCTAGGCCTATGAGTTGCCGACCCGCCTTGGATGGCGGAGGGGTGTTCCCGAGACACGGTTTGTAAGCTAGTTCCGTGGGCTCCCAACCAACGGTAGCGTCCTACCAAGGGATAAAACTAGCTGGAGTACCTGGCTTAGGCTAGAGCCAGTGTGTGCACACGTTGTCAGGGACTGAGGACTTACGTAGACGAGCGTGACCCTGACTTGTTACTTGTTATGTTGTTGTAGCTGTTCCTGTTTGGTTCAGCGCGTGTCTGCGACTCTACCGTGGTTTTGGCGGTACCGTAGGCGAGACACTTGTGGCGCAGCATAAGACGTCAGTGGACGCAGCTGGCTGTTCCTCTGGTGAGGAGGAGGTGTTTCCGTCACGTGACTCATAACTCTCGGTGTTTCTTGTGCGTCGTGACCTTCCTGAGTTAGCCCCCTCGTGGCCCTACTCGAGGTCAACGTGGTGTGCACGACTTTCTAGTCGTGGGTGTGTCGTCGAGTCTGTCGGTCGTTTGTGTGGGTCTTTTCTAGGCCTTTTGTCGGTCCTTGCAGGTCTTCGTCTTAGGCCTGGTGCCATGTTGGCAGATTGGTAACTTCTGACTTTGTTAGATCAGAGTCGCCCTTCTGTCACTGTTTGAAGTAGTTTGGGGTGCCGAGGTTAGTTCGGCCGCCACTTGTCTGGCGCGGGTTCTTCCCCTTTTCTACTTGTTCCCTACTCCTACTCCCCGTCTGTTCTCTACGGCTTCTAGAGTAGCTTTACAGCTTTGTAGTGTAGTTTTCCCGCTTTGCTACACCTGCTGTTCCACCTGTTGTTTTGTGTTCCGTGTTATTGCGTGTTTTTCAGTGGGGATCCGCGTGACCCCTACTGAGCCAGTGACACGAGGCTCTCCCCTGCTTTTCAGGTGGGGTGACGTCTTTCGTTCTGCTTCTGCGTGGTTCCTAGAGCGATTGCTCGTTGCGTGCCGTTGTGGCAAGCTGGTACCTGCGTCGGGCTTCCCCCGACTTCTCGGTACGTCTTTCTTTTCTGTCGACTGTACTGTGCTAGACTTGCTGTCTTTAGCTTTGGACTTGACTCTGGTGGATAATTTTTAAATTGAAACTGTTAATAAAAAAAGTAATTTTATTTCTGCTACTTTAGCAAACCGATCTAATGAAATTTAATTGCTTCTGTTATATCTCTGTGGCTTCAATGTACTCTACACATGCCTTTTTCCCTTCGGAGCTTTCCCGCTCTTGGGAGGCCTCGCGGGTTCCAAGTGGTATCACGTGTATTCGGTAGTTCTACTGGGTACATCTGGTATCCGGGATCCGGGTCGCTACAGATTGGTATCAGAGCAGTGTTCTGAGATGTTCGGAGTTCTTTTCTGAGCTATCGGAGCATTGTGGTGTGAAGTACATGGGAATCTTAGATATACAGTATCCAGAGTCGTGAAAGTCCAGTACAGTCTTCAGCTGGCTTTGGTGTTGCGATGATTTATCGCGTTGTTTTCTTCGTATGTTGTCTTGTGCATGCTGTTCTAGCACTGTACGATATGGTCCTACTCTCGTCAGGTTGTGACGAGGTGTTTCTTTTTTATCGTTGTGTTTGTCTTAGTCATATTGTACTTGGCAGTGTTCGCCGGAAGGCTTGAATCTGCAGTACGTTGCGAGTTTTTTCCGTATGTTGTTCAGGTTGCTGTTGACCTTTAGCCTTGGTCTGATGACCGTACACGTTCTCACGTTGTTTTGGTCGTCCCAGCTTGAGTTTATTCAGCTCCTGATGTGTCTTGCTTCTGTTGAAGTGCTCGATTTGATTCCGTGGTTGAGATGTTGCTCAGGCAAACTAGGATTTTCCCTTCCTAGTGAGCTTTCGTAGTTGAGCTAATTGCTTCTTGTCTCTTCTGATGGAATCTTCTCGAGGTTTTACCTTGGAATTGATGTCTTAGTGATGCTTTTGTCCTGTGTCTACTTAAGTGTGGACAGCTTTATTTTGAGCATGATCTGCTCTTTGCTATACGGTTGCTTGGCTTTGGACTCCATTATGGTGTTAAGAGCGGTTGTGTACCGTATTTGTCGTGCAGTGTCCAGCGGCTGATGTATTGTGAAGGCTCATTTATCGTATTCAGGACGTAAAGGTAAGCTGAGATTAGCTTTTCCTTGTGCTTTGTGCTGAAGCTGGTACTCTTCTCTGTTGCACTTAGGTTGTTTGTGATCGGTTGTTCGCTGGATCGGTGCTCGTGGCGTGTTATTTGCGATCTTCATTGATTGCGAAGGCGTTTAGTGCGTGCTGAGATGTGACCAACGAGGTTGCTCTGATGCCTGTGTGTGTTGTTGAGTGCGCGGCAGAAGCTTGTGAGTTGGCTACTCACTGGTAGAGAGGTTTGCTTCTTCTCGATGTGACTTCGTCTTGGCTTCCTGTGCCTCGATGTCGTCTGTTGCCGTGCTGTTGCTGGTGATTTTCTACTGTTGGCATTGGCATTTGTGAGTGTTGGGGAATTTGTCGGCATTCCTGCTGATTGAGTACCATCTACTCTGCATTTTCTTCTCTTGGGTGTTGTGCTCTCGAGGCGTGTTCGTAGTCCTTGAGTAGCGTTCACTGAGATTGTCGTTTCTCGTTGTCGTGGGTCTCTCCTTGGTGAGCAGTCTGATGCGTGACCCATCCCTTGTCGTCGTGTGCTCAACTGTTCATGTGCCTTGATGTGACCCTGCTTGCAGTTGAGTTCCATGGTTCTGTGTTCAGAGTGGAACCGGAAACCTACAGGTGCTGCCGTTGTGTTGTTTCTGTGAGTGCTGTTTCTCTATGATTTTGTGCTTCTGTTTTGGACTAGGTCTTGTCGGTTAGCTTTGCTGTACTCTTTTTCCTTAGAGTTAGCTTGCGACTCGATCAGATGTAATATCTGAGTGAGGACTGACTTGGTGGTGCCTGTGGTCCAGTGTTGTCGTTGGCGTCCTATGTGCCGGGTGTTTCTTGTTGCCTTTGGCACTGGAGCCGATGATGTGGTCGAGCGGTCAGCTGTGAGGACTGTGTCTCCTTATGTAAGATGCTGCTTGCCGTGTTGTGGTTGTGGCAGTCGTGTCTATTTCCCTGCGAGACGTGAGCGGCGTTGCCTTTTTCGGAGGTGTTGGACTTGTGTTCACTTGGGTGCCGTACTCGATCCAGAGCGTGTGCCGACGATTATGGTCTGACGATGTTCCTCTAAACTACGTTTTTCAATATTTGTGTCGTTTCCGTGTTTGTGTTGTTGGGTTGTTCTTCCCTGCTTCTCCTTTGCTAGTCCTTAAATTTTGAGGATGAAATTTCTTCAAGGAGGGGAGGATGTAATGCCCTGGATCTTTGTTAGATCTTTATTGGATCTTTCGGATCTGTTTCGTTGAGTTTCGGTTCGCTTTTGTGGCTTCCGAGTTGAGCTTTACGATCCATGTGAATTTTTCTCTCGTACTAGTTACGGAACCCTACGGTGAGTTTAGTTGTCAGTTCCTCGACTCGTGAATGTTGCAGCGACGATGTACTCCTCGAGCCGGTCGTTTCGACTATTTTTACGTATTTTTCGGAGATAGGACCAGAAATCGGATTTTTCGGAAATTAGGAAAATTCCTATTTTCTTTTCCTTCCTCTCTCCTCCCTTCTCATTTCGCCGCCGCCGTCTCTCTCTCCCGTTTTCTCTCCTCTCGAGCTTCCTCGGCTCCGGCTGCAGACGGAGGACCTAGGAGCGAGTGTTGGGGATGTTGTGGAGCTGACTGGGTGTGCGATAGGGCGAGGATGGAGTGGTTCTGGCGCGATCCCGAACGGTGGATTCAAAGCCGGTGTTTGAGTTCGCGACGCGATTTTCGGCGCGTTTTAGTCCCTTCGGGGCACGGTTTCTTCGGTGGAGGTAGGAAGATGGACCGCCACCTTGTTCTGCACGTTTCCTCTGTTTCCGTGCATGATTTGGTGCTCGGTCGGGGGAGATCGGGCCGATTTTGTGAAAATCGTGGTTTTGGGGGTTTTCAGGGTTCGCCGGGAAACGGCAACCATTCGCGGTGTGGTTAGTGTCCAATTGACCGCTGGGATGTCTAGATCCCATCCATGCTAGTTTCGTGTTGATCGGTGGTCATTCGAGGCCGGTAGGAGTCTGGGAACCTCGGTGGCTCGTTTAGGGTCGATTCGTTGGAATCGCCCCGATCTCGCGTTTTGATGCTTGCATGTGGGTTTTTTAGCCTCCTAGTGTTGTTTTCTATCATCTAGATTTGTTTCCTCTGCGTTTCGGCGTGAATGGGGCGTGGAACGGCTCGATTTGGCCAATCCACTATTTTCCCGCCGTGACCGATGTAGCGGTCGTTTCAGTGACCGCCAGAGGTCTCTGACAGCCCTACGATAGACCGTCACAGCGTCTGGGCGTTTTTAAACTTTTCGTGGCTTTGGGAGTGTGACGGCCCAAGGGTGGCGCGTCACAACCCCCTGACGCGTCTGGTCAGACGCGTTGCGCCTGTTTTGTCGTTTTGTATTTGGGTTAAGTCGGTTCCTCTGACGCGCTTGCCCCCGTGCGTCAGGTGGGTGTAACGCGCCTGCCCCAGGCCGTTACATTCAGGTTGACTGACTTTGACCATTTGAGGCGGTTCGCCTGACGGTGGTTCCCCGTGCGTCACAGCATCGCAACGCGCCTGCCCCAGGCCGTTACATGCTGTTTTGGCTGAGTTTGGGGTGGTTGTGTCGTTATCTCTAACGGCCTCGCCCCCGTGCGTTAGGTGTTTGTAACGCGTTCGGTCGGGACCGTTACATGCTTCTCAGCCAGTTGTTTTCTGACTTGAGCTTGTTGGCCCTAACGCGTCTGCCCTGATGCGTTAGGTGCTGTAACGCGCCTTGGTCCATGCGTTACGTGCCTCAAGTGTGGTTTTATATTTGAGGTTTGTTGGCCCTGACGGCCCGGGTTGGGCGCGTCAGAGCGGTGTAACGCGCCTGGTGTAGGCCGTTACGTGCCTTGTGTGTTTTAAGTGTTGTGTAGGGCGGTTGGAGTGTAACGGCCTAGGCTTAGACCGTCACGTTCATGTAACGGTCTAAGGGTGGTGCATTACATGCCTTGTGCTCCATTTTCCGTCATTTCAATTTCTGCTTTGCTTGGCTTGACCTTGTGGTTTGCCCGTCTTCCCGTGGATGTCTCCTAATGTCCTATGAGGGCTAAGACTACATTGCGAGGTAGCCATGAGTCTTCTTGCTTGAGGTAGGATTATGTATCCTACTTTTGTGTGCCTTTGTTCGGTTCCGGTCAACCCGGGGTGACCCAGGGGTTGATAGGTGACCTTGTGTGGGTGTTTCGGCGATTTTGTCCAGTCCGAGACACTGGTTCTAGATGCCTCGAGATATCGTTTTACCTTGGTTTACGTGTCCATGCGTGTCTGCGGGTCTCCGGTGTTCCCTCAGGTCTCCGTGAGTCATTTTCTGCGGAGCTTTGCTTCCCGTGGCTTAGGATTAGACCGATTGGCGGGTTGTTCCGCTGTTTGTGACGATCTTACCTTTGAGTCGTTCGACTCAGGATCGTTACGTACTAGGTCTAGTTGCCTAGTCCTGAGTCTGTTGGACGTTGTCTTACTGCCTTGGTGCTTCGTAGTACGTGCGACAGTGCTCCCTTGCCTATTTATACTACAGCCCTTGTTTCGGAGTCTTGTGTTTGGCGCGCCTCCGATTGTTTTTACCCTAGGTCTATGAGTTGCCGACCCGCCTTGGATGGCAGAGGGGTGTTCCCGAGACACGGTTTGTAAGCTAGTTCCGTGGGCTCCCAGCCAACGGTAGCGTCCTATCGAGGGAGAAAACTAGCTGGAGTACCTGGCTTAGGCTAGAGCCAGTGTGTGCACACGTTGTCAGGGACTGAGGACTTGTGTCGACGGGCGTGACCCTAACTAGTTACTTGTTCTGTTGTTGCAGCTGTTCCTGTTTGGTTCAGTGTGTGTCTGCGACTCTACCGTGGTTTTGGCGGTACCGTAGGCGAGACACTTGTGGTGCAGCATAAGACGTCAGTGGACGCAGCTGGCTGTTCCTCTGGTGAGGAGGAGGTGTTTCCGTCACGTGACTCGTAACTCTCGGTGTTTCTTGTGCGTCGTGACCTTCCTGAGTTAGCCCCCTCGTGGCCCTACTCGAGGTCAGCGTGGTGTGCACGACTTTCTAGTCGTGGGTGTGTCGTCGAGTCTGTCGGTCGTCTGTGTGGGTCTTTTCTAGGCCTTTTGTCGGTCCTTGCAGGTCTTCGTCTTAGGCCTGGTGCCGTGTTGGCAGATCGGTAACTTCTGACTTTGTTAGATCAGAGTCACCCTTCTGTCACTATTTGGAGTAGTTTGGGGTGCCGAGGTTAGTTCGGCCGCCACTTGTCTGGTGCGGGTTCTTCCCCTTTTCTACTTGTTCCCTACTCCTACTCCCCGTCTGTTCTCTACGGCTTCTAGAGTAGCTTTACAGCTTTGTAGTGTAGTTTTCCCGATTTGCTACACCTGCTGTTGCACCTGTTGTTTTGTGTTACGTGTTACTGCGTGTTTTTCAGTGGGGATCCGCGTGACCCCTACTGAGCTAGTGACACGAGGCTCACCCCTGCTTTTCAGGTGAGGTGATGCCTTTCGTTCTGCTTCCGCGTGGTTCCTGGAGCGCTTGCTCATTGCGTGTCATTGTGGCCAGCTGGTACCTGCGTCGGGCTTCCCCCGACTTCTCGGTGGTCTTTCTTTTCTGTCGACTGTATTGTGCTTGACTTGCTATCGTTAGCTTTGGACTTGACTCTGGTGGATAATTGTTAAATTGAAACTGTTAATAAAAAAGTAATTTTATTTCTGCTACTTTAGCAAACCAATCTAATGAAATTTAATTGCTTCTGTTATATCTCAGTGGCTTCAATGTACTCTAAACATGCCGTTTTCCCTTCGGAGCTTTCCCGCTCTTGGGAGGTCTCGCGGGTTCCAAGTGATATCACGTGTATTCGGTAATTCTACCGGGTACATCTGGTATCCGGGATCCGGGTCGCTACATTCAGCCTGTTCCTGGAGCTTTGCATAATTCCTTCAGTTGATTAGAGTGTCTTACTGTTGTTGATTTCATTTGTTTGCTGCTTCTTTTCGTCTTTTAACATATTGTTATTTCTGACAAAAATTCGGCAGCATCTCCCCTTGACCCGGACGGTAAGGGAATACAAGGGACATGTCCACAGGGAGTGACATGAACCAACAACTGAGGTGTGTGCCTAAGCAGCCACCTTTGGGGAAACTTCGAAAAACTCGGAGAAAACACTGAATGAGAAGTAACTTAGGCTGACATAGATTGGGGATGCACCGGGTGAATGTATCTAAGGGAAGCTGTGGTACTCAGAGGCAAACAATGGGGAGCCATGAAGAAAGTAAAACAACGAGAAATGCAAACATAGAAGAAATATGTGTAGGAAGATATAGAAAACGTTTGCAAGCTTTTCTTCTATTCCTCATAAAAAGGGGAGAAATACATGGGCTAGTACATTGCAGGGAGGAGAGAATGAAAACAAAAGTACAGTGGGGGGGGGGGGGAAATAATGGAGCATCCGCTCCTTCCTCTCTCTTTTATCTTTGTCTTCTTCTCTTCCTTTTTCGAACACAGTCGGTGGTGGACGGAGCAGCAAGGGGGAGCAGGAGCTTCTCCTTTCCTCTCTCTTTTCTCTTCTTCTTCTTCTTCTTCTATCGCTTTTTTGCACGGGGTCTTCCCTCTTTCCCTCTTTCTTCAGCCCTCTGGGAGGCCTCATTTATACAGACGGACGTGAAATCGTTTCTTCACTGTATTAGAAGTCCAGGTCTCCATCATACCGGATGGCTTCTTGCAGTGCAAGGCAATGAGCTGTCGGCTGAAAAGGTGAGACTACTGGTCAAAAGCAGTCCTTTTGTCAGACAGGAGGACTGCTACAGTGCTCGGCCTGCTACAGTGCTCGGACTTCTTTTTCTTCAATAGCTCGGACTGCTACAATGCTCGACCTGCTGCAGTGCTCGGTCTGCTATAGTGCTCGAAGTGCTACAGTGCCCGGCCTTACTACAGTGTTCGGCACGCTACAGTGCTCGGTCTTCCTACAGTGCTTGGCCCTGCTACAGTGCTCAGCCATGCTGCATTGCTCTCTTCAGGCTCGGTTGCTACAGTAGCACGACCTTCTCCAACTTTAGCTCGATCTGCTTCAGAAGCTCGGACTGCTACAATGCTCGGCCTGCTATAGTGCTCGGACTACTACAGTGCTCAGCTCTGCTACAGTGCTCGGTACACTACGATGCTCGGCCTTGCTACAGTGCTCGGCACGCTACAGTGCTCGGCCATGCTGCAATGCTCGGCACGCTATAATGTTCGGCCATCCTACAGCGCTCGGCACGCTACAGTGCTCGGTCTTGCTACAGTGCTCGGTCTTGCTATAGAAGCTCGGCCTGCTACAGTGCTCGGCACGATACAGTGCTCGTTCTTGCTATAGTGCTCGGTCCTACTATAGCGCTCGGTCATGCTACAGTGCTCGGCCGTGCACTGTAGTGGAGAAGCCAATGAGGTGTGCCGTTGGAGAGGCCAATAAGTGTGTCGTTGGAGAAGGCACTTGAAAAGGGGTGTGCCACAATAGGGGCATAGGGAATGTGCTGTTGAAGGGGCACAAAGGGTGTGCCGCTGGAGGGCATGAACTAGTGTGCCGTTGAAGAGGCACAAGGGTGTGCCGCTGGAGAACCCTTAGGGGTGTGCCGTTGGAGACCACCTTAGGCATACCGCTGGAGGGCTTGGGATTTTCCTTAGGAACTTCAGCAACTGTGAGCTCCCTTTTCGTTGTCATTTTTAATGCGCTCGTGCAAATGCGAGGACTTGCTGGAGAGTAGTATTCCCCGGGGTCTTGGGCATTCAGTCCCTCCGGGATCTTCTTTCTTTAGCTCTGTCCCTGATGCAGAAGCCGGGGAATGTGCTGACATGAATTTTTACATGTCCACACCTTGGTGAGGAGCTTATCGAGGAGTCCTCTGCGGACGAGATCCTCGATCGCGTCCTTTTGGTTGATGCATTCGGCGGTGTCGTAGCCGTGGTCGCGGTGGTAGCGGCAATATTTCTTCTTGCTCCTCGAGTTTGGATCCAACTTCATCCGGGGAGGCCATTTGAGAAACGACTCTTCGCGGATCTCCATCGGGATCTGGTCAGGAGGAGCTATCAGGGGTGTATAGTTGCGTTAATTGCCCCTTTCCTTCTCTGGGCGGTCGAGGCGGTCTCGATCGCGTCGCTCTTGCTTATTCCGCCCTTCTCGCGACGAGTCGGCATATCACTTCCGGTCCGATCGGTTCCGGCCGCTTGGCCCAGGGCTGCAGTATTCTCCTCGCAACGCGCGTGCTTCTGCGCCAGGGCGAGGAGGTCGGTGAGGGTCGTCGGGGCTTCGACTCCGAGAGCACGTCGGAGGATGTGGTCCTGCATCCCTTGGGTGACTACGGTAGTGGCGATGCTGACGTCGAGATGTGGGATCCGGAGCGCCTCCGTACGGAAGCGTGAGATGAAGTCCCACAATGTCTCTTCCTTTCCCTGCCTGAGAGCGAGTAGGGTCATCGCTGACTTGGCCACCTTTCGGTAGCCAATGAAGTTCTCCTTAAACAACTTCTCGAGCTGCTGGAAGGAGGAGATGGTCTCGGCCGGTAGGGACTCGAACCAGGCCCGAACGTTCTCTCGAAGAGTCGTAACGAACGTCAAGCATTTCACAATATCCGAGGCCCGATGAAAGATCAGGTGGGACTCGAAACAGTGCATGTGGTCGGCCGGGTCGGTGGTGCCGTCGTAGGAGGTGAAAGACGGCAACTGGAGCTTCGGCGTGATGGGGGCTTCCATGATCTCCTTGGAGAAGGGAGCATGAAAGTCCTGATCCTCGTCGATAAGACTGCGATTCTTGGCGGCCAGGAGGACGTCGTCCAAGTAACGGACTTTGTCCTTCATCTCACCGATACGCTGGAGCCGGCGATCCATCTCCGGGTTGGAGTGCAATGGGCTACGCACCTTTGGTGCGGGCGTGCTGCGCGATCGTCGGGTCCTCGCGACAGAGACATGGGAAGCCTCCCGTACTTGGCGAGAATTCTCCCCTGTCCGGACCCTCCCGTTTTGCGGCCGTTTCTGGCGGGAAGTGCTGGGGGTCCGCAGGCCGGCTTAGGAGTTCATGACATAATCCCGTCAGGGCTTGGATCTGCTGGCGGATTTCATCAAGGTCGCTCGGCGTGACTTCTTGCCGTGGGTGGGCAGAGGATGCCTCCTGCGATCCACGGTGGGAGTTGGGTCCTTGATGAGATCCGCGACCCCGGTTGCTGGCGTTGCGAAGACTCCCACGGGGTGCCATGGCCTTTCGTTCGTCTTTCCCACAGACGGCGCCAAGAAGTGTAGAGGCAGAAATCATGTTTCTACGCCACGTACCACCTTCTCTATTTATTGGTTTGGAGAAGATCGTCCGGCACCCGTGGAAGCCTGCAAACGCCAAGAGCAAAGGGGCGTCAGAAGGAGTCCCGGGTGTTACGCCCGGGGACAACCCTCTAATGCTTAAGTCAACAACGGTTTCAAGAAATATATAGAGATGAGCAAAAAAGAGGAGGACGTGGAGGCCGTAGTAGATGATCCGAGAGACGTGTAGGTCATTGCCACGAGTGCTCGCCGCTCCCCGTGGGCACCTGGAGAGTGCTCGCTGGGTGGTAAGGTCGTGAATGATGAGACTCTCTCTGGACATAGAATGGCGAAGCCTCTCAGTCGATGTAGCCAGACTAGCTGCTCTATTCTCAGTAAGAAGCTCCTGGCAGAAGATTCCACCATGTGTTCTCTTCTCTGTCGATGTTCCTTTTATAGGGGGTTGTCCTGGAGCAAGGGGTCTATCCATTAACAGGAAAGGGCGCAAGTAGTGGAGTAACGCCTCCCGCGATTGTGGCGGAAGTTTTCCGTTGGAGGGCGATAACCCCGACGTCGGCTGGTCCATGGGCAAGTCTTATGGCGCTCGTGGGGCGTGCTCACCGGTTACAGGGTTGAGGCCGACGTCGTAGGGGGTAACGGTCGGTCGTTGGAGGGTTCTCCGGTGGTCATTGCGCCTGGGCCATAGCCTTTCTGCACTGTCGAATCTGATGCTGAGCCGTGGTGGGCCGCACCTTAATGGGCTGCGGCCGCTGGGCACCCCTTGGGTGCGCTGTAGATCCGGAGCTGGATTGGGCTCATTGTTAATGGGCCGGTCACGGGCCGAGCTAGATTTACCCTCCTCAAATATATTATAAAAATAAAAATATTTTTGATATAAAACATAATTAATCTCACTAATTAAAATTCAAAATATAGAAACTTCACTAATTACAGTCCAAGATTACTATTAATCTTTAATAAATATTTTATTTTATTTTTAAATATTCTTAATGTAGTATATAAATTGAATATATCATACAAATAAATTTTTGATAAAACATAATTAATATCACTAATTAAAATTTAAAAGTCACAAATGTTTATAAAAAGTACTATTTATCTTAATATCTTTGTTTTTTAACTCATAAAAATATATTTAATAGATTATATATGATAAATATATTATTATAATAATAAAATATTTGATAAAAGCTATCATTAATATTCCTAACTAAAAATTTAAATAGGATAAAAGTATTAATAATTCACGGTTAACCTTGTTAAACATAACACGATAGAGAGGGTATGAGAGAGAGACCGCGTGAGAGAGAGAGGAGAGAGAGCACGAGAGAGAGCGTGATAGAGAGAGGAGAGAGAGCATGAGAGAGCGTGGAAGAGAGAGTGAGAGAGAGAGAGAGAGCTGAGACAGTGCGGGAGAGAGAGACAACGCGAGAGAGAGAGAGAGCACATGCGAGAGACAGAAGCGCGCATTAATGTGGGCATTAAATGTGGGTTAACCCGATTAAACCCATCTCCGTCGGTGAGTTTTGTAACTCGAGAATAACCCATGGTTAACTCAAAACTAAACCTGATTAGCCTAAATCCTTAATCAAAGCACAAAGAGTTAGCCCTGGGTTATTGAGAGGGTTAGGGTGTGTTTGAGAACAGGTTAGGACTTGTTAACAGGGCTCGGTTAGCACCAGTCACCTCGGGAGTCGCTTGCGCTAACCGGGTTAGCTTAGTTAGCAAAATCCCGCTTAAAGAGTGACAATTATATCTTTCTAGTATAAGGGCGTGTTTGTTAACCGCTTCTGTGTGTCTCTTCAGTTAGCGGAATCGGCCGACAACTCCGTCGTAAAAGCGGCCCTAATAGTTTTGGAGACATCCACATAATTATCCTAACATGTAACTGGTAAGTATTAGTAAAGTTCCAAAGTTGTAACCCTCGGCAAATGCAAATTCATGCATGACACCGTGCGCCTCGAGTACCGAAAGCCTCCGAGCACGGTGAAACCTTACGCCACATTCCCGCAAACTGAGACCTTCTCCGACTTCCCCAGCAACTGCGCCGTGCGCACACACCGACAGCAGAGGACATTTCTTCCCCCCTCCTCTCCAAAACCTTCCACCTTCGCATTTCCCGATCTTACCTCCAGCCCAGATCTCCGCAGGAGCACAATTTGGAAATGCCATGGCGTCGCGTTGATCCCTCTCGCCGCGCGCCTCTCCCGGCCGGGGAGGAGACGGCCATTCCGCAAGCTCGCGGCAGTCGTTGATGGATCTCCTCGCCCACGCGAACTGAGATGCGGCCGGATCCCCCCTCGGGAGGCCCCTCGTCCCCCGGAGGCAGCTCGGCCGAGGAGTTTGGGAGCCCCGGGGCGCTGTTCTTCCTCTCGTTCCTCTTCCTCAACGGCGGCGGCATGGATCTCTCCAACGTCGGCGTGAAGCTCCTCAACTCCGTCCGGTCGGCGAGATCCCTCGGATTGCTCCCGCCGACCTCCGATCGGCCCGAGGTTAGGGTTTTCTCGTCTTACCGTTGGAATAGTCTCCTTTTGTTATATATGCGGTGGGCGTGTTCTTGATCCGAGCCGATGAACACGTGCACGCTCTCAGTTTTGGCGAATGGTGGTGTGTATTCCTAGATAACATTTTGTAAGTTCAAATTTTCATCTTATTTTGACGATTCTTTTCCCCGCGGCAACTAGCGGCTCGGTGCAGATGTTGCAGTCACGCATCCTCGGTAGCAATTCCTCAGTCGCCGAGAAGGATATGGACACATTTGAGATTAAGTGGCAACTCCGATGGAAAATAAGATACTAAAGTCCCTCTCAGATCAAAACATAGAAGTATAGCGTAACAACAGGTTGACATAAGGATCCATAAGAGGAACTACAGAGGAATATGGCCGTTATTTACAATGGTTCAGCTGGCTTTCCTGTGTGCTTTCCTACAACAGCTACATTGTGCCTATGTCGGAAGCAACGACCAAATGGTTCTTATAGGAAGATATTCCCGAGAAGTGGGTCAAATTGTTACACACATTAAGCATGCCATACATGGTGAAGAGTTTCTTTGGCGAGAATCCCATCAAGGAAATTATTTCTTGCAGCTTACTTATTGATGTGAGTGCACCTTCAAAGGCTAGAGTGCATACCGAAAGATTGGAGTGAGTATAGTGACATGAACTTTTGAAAGAAAATGAATCAACACAAATGTTGGAGTGGGTATAGTGACTTGAGATTTTAAAAGCACATGTCAACACAATTATAATAAGAGTAATCACGGTAGTGAGTCACACAAAGAAATTATAAAGGAAATTACAAAAACTTTGAATATTGACTAAATTTCCAAAAAAATGATGTTGTATTGCGAATTTCTGGCAGGTAAGAGTACATGATTTGCTAAAAATCTTCCATATTGACATGGATTGGCCTAAATCACACTGGGATCAACCTGACTTTTCTTCAGAATGATCCTTTGTTGTCCCAATCAGATGGCAAACAAGAGGGGGTGAATTGGTTGCCGACAATTTAAAATACTTGAAGAAACTCGGACCAACAATTTGAACAAACCACGCTGCAATATTGGAAGAAGGCAATCACACAAGGAAGCAAACCACTGGAGACGAGGATTTTAAGGTGGTTCGGATGCACCCAAGTGCGATCCTACATCCACCCCTCTCAACTCGAGAGGATTCCACTAAGTATGAGCTACACAAGGGTAGCAATCACCAACACAAGCACGAGGTCAATGACCTCTATCCACACACACACGTCCAGACAAGGACAATCCACGGAGATAAGATCTCCTAATACACACACACACCAGTTTCTGAGTTCGAAAGAAATTGAAATCAGATGTACATTAATCTATGATCTAGTGAAGAATAACTATGGACGACTCCCCCTGTTTATCCAAATGCTGGCGTGAGGTGCTTTGACAGAGTGGACTGGCTGCTTGCTGATCTGCAGAGGACTTTGAAGTTTGGAGGACGATCGGAGCAGCCTGGAGCGGTCTGGGGCTGTTGACGATGATGCTCACTTGAATCACGACCTTCACTTCAGGAAGAAGACCCTCTCTCTGGTTCGTCCGCCTCCGCCCTGCTTCTTCGGATGATACTCTCGCAGGCTCGGGTTTCAGCGAAGGCACTCCAGGTCGTGTGTTCAAAGGACGCCCTAATCATGGGCATTTATATCTTGGAGAAGGGTGCTCCGAGCTGGAAGAAAGAGAAGAAGATTCTCTTCTTTGATTGGCCCTGCGGAGGTATACGTGGCTTATGAATCATCCGATCCATATTCTGCAATTAACACATAATAGAATAGTTAGTTTCAATTGTAGTGCGTTAAGAGAGTTTAATAGACTAAACCACATGTTTACTAGTTAATCCCAATTGCAATCAAGTGATTAGAACATGAGGTATGGCCCACAAAATTAATAAATGAAATTTTTACGAAATTCGGACGGAATCTGGAAAGCCAGGAGTGGGTCGACCCATCTACCAAGGGGGGTCGTCCCATGTATCAAACAGAATCTGTTTCCAGGTTCTGTTTGTTACAGGGGTCGACCCATCTTGACAGATGGGACGTCCCACTTTCTAACAGGGGCCAATAGGCAGGTTTCCAGGTTCTGTTATCCCAAGGGGTCGACCCATCTGACAAGGGGGGGTCGACCCACTTCAGGTTAAAATCGAAATTGTCATTAAGCACAACCAATTCAAGGGATTTTTGGTCAAACTAAAACAAGATTATTCTAGTGGAAGTTCTTACCATGTTTGATCTGAACAAATCAAATCTACTCACCTTCCATGGAGACTCTTCATTTCATTTACCTTGTCTTCCTTCTTCCAAAATTTCTGAACCTCACCATGGAGATAAAGTAAGCTTGCTGTCAGCATAGTTCCTTTTATTATATGATTAGTGAAATGAAGATTAGATCGACGATTTGGCATCTCAAAAGATAGTTGATCACTATGAAAATGGAGAAAAATCAAAAGCAAGTGAAGTGTATGAACACACATGATGTTTTATTAGAACTTAAGGAGCTTTGTCATCATCAAAATCAAGGAGAGCACAACAATCTCCCCCTTTTTGATGATGACAAAACCTAATGCAATTTTAACTTACTGAAGGAAGATTATGAAATGTAAAACTGAGAAAGTTTCTACTTTAATCACAACCACGCATATATACGAGCCAAGATTATTTTTGAAGATCATTTTTAAAGGAATGAGTTATTTAGAGCCAAGAACCATGTTGTCATTATTCAACCATTGACAAGGAAAATGATAAAAACTTGAGCAAACCAGTTTTCAAAAACACATGAGCTTTTCACATATCACCCAATGAGCATATGAAAAACATGAACATCAAAACATAACTAGACATGTTCATAAAAGACCATCAACAAATTGCATTCATTTCTCCCCCTTTGTCATGAGCAAAAAGGAGATGTGCAGAGCAGGGTTACAAAGATAGACTAAGTAGGCGGTAGAGATAAAGAAGCAAAAGGTAGATAGAAAGAAGATGACCAAGGAGAGAGATTCGAAAATGGGCACACAAGCATCCAGTCATGCAGCTAAATATATATAGCATAGTTAAGCAAGGAGGCAGCTAGGTAGGGTTAAACAAAATGGGCAGCTTCACATAAAAAACTGACAGAAGAGATACTCCTAGTCAGACTTGTCGGTTGGTCCTGAAACAGAATCCCAAATTTGCTGAAGCATTTGGGTTTGGGCATCAAGAGTCTTCGATATGGATTCAAATTGGTGCAGGAACAACTCATGATGCAGCTTCAGTCCACCCACATCCTCAGTCAGCTGATCGACCTTGTGTTCAATTTGATCGAGACGAGATCCAAACGACTTTTGTCCAGAACTGCTTCGAGTGGCTGGAGGGGTACTTGGAGGTTGCTCATTATCATCTGAAGCATCGGCCTCGTCTTCTTTATCATCGTCACCACTTTCCTCAGATTCCACTTGTTTTCCTTTGACCTTTTGTAAATTTCGAACTATCTGACCATCGGCATTTTTCTTGTAGCCCATGTTGTTGCAAAGACTTTGGGCAGTGTAGACATTCTTGTCTAATAACTCTTCACAGATTTCGTTATCCAAGTCGATACGAAGATGCGTAAAAACAGCTGTTAATTGTGAAGCATACGGAAGACTGCGTCTCTTTTCTTTATAACAAAGGAATATTAAGTCGAACATGAGACTGGAGAAATCAGCTATAATACCATTGTAGATGCAGTGGAACAGAAATTTATGAACTTTGTTGACTTTGTTCCTACTGCCTCCCCTGGGATAGATGATGGTGGTGAAGAGGTGATGAAGAATGCGCTGAGCAGGAGGAAAGATATTTGCATTCAAAGTTTTTGGAATCTCATCTGCATCTAAGACGACTGAGTCATCAATGCCCATCATAATTTTGTAAACAGATACTGTATCCAATTTTGTATTTGCTATGTTGGTTGTATGACGACTTGGAAAACCAAAAACTGTACTGAATAGCCCGGATGAAACCAAGACAGATTTGTTGCTTACTGCAGTGTAGAGCTTGTTGTTCTTTATCACCATACTTTGATAGAATTGCAGAACAAGTGAGGGATAAAATTGCCGATGCTTGGACATAAACTGTATCCAATTTACTTGGGTGTTCAGCAAATCAAATAGTTCAGGGACCAAATTGGTGACATCTTCAAGATCCACTGCCCTGGGACGCATGATTGAACGAGGATAGAGACTATGAAAGGTGGAACCTTGTAATACCTCATCATGAACTCTCTTGGACCGCAACTCTGATGTCTGTCCAGATTTTGTGGGGATTGCTTGCGGAGCTTCATCCTCTGAGCTTGAAGAAGGTGGATCAACAGCATACGAGGATACCTTTTTAGTAGCCTGTCGCCTTGGTCGCTTAGCCATCGCCTTTGTCCGCGGAGCCATGTGAAGAGCCAAGACTTGAACCGCAGGAACCTCGTCTTTCTCTCCTTGAGATGTAGGTGAGCAGCCGACCTTGGACGAGAGCTTCCCTCCACCAGTCAGGGTTCCTTTGCACCTTTGTGGGGAGCTGAAAGGAGAGACGTTGATGCCCGGAGAGGAGAGGTCGGCGGTAGCCGCTGGGGTGTCCGCCGGTGCGATGGTCTGCAGAAAGGGGAAAGGAGAGGATCTCGCGGTGTACAAGGGCTTGCGGCTGGTTTGAGGGAGGAGATGCCCCTTTTTAATAATGCTCCGGTCAAAGAAGGGTTCAAATGGGTGTTTGACCGGGTAACTTTTGGTGCGGTGGCCAAAAGAGAAACAAATGGAGGAGGGTTCGACCGTAAGGGACGACCCATTGGGCATCCCAGAAATATGTGCAATAAAAAGAAGGCATATGGCTAAGAGATATCCCAATGGACCTTGTGAGTGTTAAATAACAGAGTGGTTATCAAAGAGAAGAAACTTGGCTTAGGTGCAATAAAAAATAGGTCCTAGTGAGAAATGCCACAGCAATATCTGGAATTTTTGTTTTCGAGACTTTCCAATAATGTCTAAACAGGGAATATACCAGACCATCAGTCTAATTGAAGCTGCACCTTATTTTGGTCAAAAGATCTAAACAAGCCCAAAGAAGAAGGAAATGCAAATTCTTGTTATTTCAGGCAAGATGTATTCAGACAGTAATACTAGTAGTGGTTTTATTGATCAATGTGTGGCACACAATTATGCATATGCATGAGTAGTATAATGTGAGCAGTGATTGGACTCAGAGAAATACTTTATGAGTAGCATGGAAGGAGGAGTTCTGAAAAGCTCAATGCAATAAGATAGGTGATGAAGGTTATTAACATGTGTTATGTGAAAGCAAGACAAAAAGAGTATTTCATGAATTGAATAGGATGCAGACTTGCAGGTCTATCCAAGTGTTCTCCATTCTGCATATTCCTAGCTCTCTTCTTAAGGAGATGAACTTTTCTTTGCTAAGAGGTTTTGTAAAAATGTCCGCTAATTGTTTATCAGTTTCAATGTATTTCAGCTCAAAATCCTTTTTATTTACATGGTCCCTCAGAAAATGATGCCGGATGTCTATATGTTTAGACCTTGAGTGATGAGTTGGATTTTTAGACAGATCAATTGCACTTTTATTATCACACATGATCGGAACACAATTCAGAGACACATCATAATCGACTAGCTGGTGTTTGATCCAAAGGACCTGTGTACCACAACTGCCGGTAGCCACGTATTTGGCTTCGGCCGTTGACAACGCCATGAAATTTTGTTTCTTGGAGGCCCAAGAGACTAGGCAACCTCCGAGAAATTGGCATGTGCCACTTGTGCTTTTACGATCAAGAAGGCACCCAGTATAGTCGGCATCGGTGAAAGCCACAAGTTTAAAGTCACATCTACGAGGAAACCATAGTCCTAGATCAGGAGTACCAGCAAGATAACGAAAAATCCTTTTAACGGCACTCAAATGAGACTCACGAGGACTAGCTTGATGCCTAGCACATAGACAAACTGCAAAGTGTATGTCAGGCCTACTTGCTGTTAAATATAAGAGTGAGCCTATCATACCTCTGAATAGCTTTTGCTCAACCTGTTTACCTTTGCAGTCCTTCTCCAGCTTTATACTTGTTGACATCGGTGTGGCATAAGGTTTCGCACCCTCAAAGTCATACTTCTTTAGAAGCTCCAGCAGGTATTTCTTTTGATTGATGAAAATTCCATCCTCCCTTTGTTGAATTTGCAGCCCCAAGAAAAAATTTAGCTCGCCCATCAGACTCATCTCGAATTCAGCCTGCATCAACTCAGAAAACTCCTTGCACAGTTTCTTATTAGTAGACCCAAAAATGATATCGTCCACATAAACTTGAACCAGAAGCAAATCATTTCTAGAATGCTTAGAAAATAAAGTCTGATCAACAGAACCTCTTTTGAAACCATGTTCAATCAAGAAGGAACTTAGACGTTCATACCAAGCCCTTGGGGCTTGTTTTAGACCGTACAAAGCTTTTCTAGTTTGAACACATGGTCCGGGTTTTTTAAATCCTCAAAACCCGGAGGTTGCTCAATGAAAACTTCTTCCTTAATAAAGCCGTTTAGAAATGCGCTCTTAACATCCATTTGATAAAGTTTGAAATTTTTTGAGCATGCAAAAGATAGAATGATGCGCACGGCTTCAAGGCGAGCAACCGGTGCGAATGATTCATCAAAATCGATTCCGAGCTCTTGGCAATATCCCTTGGCCACAAGACGGGCCTTGTTCCTTACAACCACACCTTGATCATTTAATTTGTTTCGGAAAACCCATTTCGTTCCGATCACGTTGTGGTTATTAGGACGGGGCACTAGTTTCCACACTTCATTCCGTTGGAATTGGTGTAGTTCCTCGTGCATTGCCATTACCCAGAAATCATCTTTTAATGCATCATCAACACATTTTGGTTCAACTTGTGACGTGTGTGCAAAGGCATTCAGAGTAAGCAAGAGTTTTAAGGATGAGCGAGTTTTTATACCTTCATCTACCTTACCCAGAATGTTTTCAGCTGGATGGTCTTTAAGATATTTCCATGAGGGAGGCAGATCTGGGTGAGTTGGAGGTGCATCCTTCAATTTTTCTGTGCTATTTTCCTCAGCTTCATGGTTCTTATCAGTTTTGGTTCCAGAAGTGGATGGATCTTCTTGTTTTCCTTGATTTGTGTCCCCTTGAGTTTTGTCCTGCAAGAAATCAGATTCTTCATTAGATGAAGTGGAATTCTTGAAAGTGCTCTCATCAACAATCACATGTGGAGTCTCTTCTATCACTAAGGTTCTTTTATTAAAACTCGATAAGCCCGTGAATTGTTAGAGTAACCTAAGAAAATTCCAACATCACTCTTTGCATCAAATTTTTCTAGATCGTCCTTACCATTATTCAATATGTAACAAGTACTCCCAAAGGTCTTAAAGTATGAGATGTTCGGTTTCTTACCTTTGTAGAGTTCGTAGGGTGTTTTACTTACAAACGGCCTTATCATTGCACGGTTGATAATGTGACATGCCGTATTCACCGCTTCAGCCCAAAAGTATCGAGGAAGATTCCGCTCACTCAACATAGTTCTTGCCATATCTATTAGTGTGCGGTTCTTCCTTTCAACCAGGCCGTTTTGTTCTGGCGTCCTTGGTGCAGAGAAATTATGAGTGTATCCTTCACTCTGCAAAATGCATCAAAGTTAGCATTGTCAAATTCACGCCATGATCACTTCGTAAACTAGTAATCATATATCCTTTCTCGTTCTGAACTCTCTTGCAAAAAGCTTGGAATTCCTGCAAGCATCACTTTTATTACTCAGAAATAGAACCCATGTGTAGCGTGAAAAATCATCAACAATAACAAAACCATAACACTTACCCCCTAAACTATGAGTCCGAGTTGGACCGAATAGATCAAAATGCAATAACTCCAAGGGGCGAGTTGTGGAGATGATGTTTTTGGACTTAAATGAAGCTCTAGTCTGCTTCCCTTTGGCGCATGCTTCACAAACCTTATTTACACTTAACTTTATTTTGGGAAGTCCTATGACAAGATCATTTCTGCACAGTTTTGAAATAACACTACGGCTAGCATGTCCTAACCTCCGATGCCAAATCCAAAAACCGTCGGCATCGTTAGCAACTAAACACAGATGATTGCATGGAATCTCATTCAAGTCAATTGTATAAACATTATTTTTCCTAAGGCCTAGAAATTTTATTTCGTTAGTGTGACTATCTACAATTGTGCAGTATGAAGATTCAAAAATTACTTTGTGTCCTCTATCACATAACTGACTAATGCTTAGAAGATTGTGATTGAGTCCATCAACCAACAGAACATTGTCGATGGTATTGGAGTTATTTACACTTACCTTGCCAATACCAACGATCTTACCTTTGTCGCTTCCTCCAAATGCAACAAGACCTCCTTCTTTCTCTTTGAACTCAGCAAAAATCTTTTTGTTTCCAGTCATGTGCCTCGAACAGTCGCTGTCTAGAAACCAATGCGAATCTTCGGCTTGAGGCATCCCTACAACAAAACTTGAGCTCAAGGAACAGGTTTTGGTACCCAAGCTAAGTTGGGTCCATGCTTGTGAGATTTGTTATTCATGAAAGCATTTCTTGACTTTCGAGCAAAAAACTCATCATCTAGAATCAATGTATGGCAATATGACATGACATGACCAATGCGACCACAATAATGACAAAAGATTCTGTTTCTTCTTGAGTTTCTTTTCCTTGAGTCTGAACATTCTTGTTGATGCTTAGTCGAGTTATCTTTGATCTTCTCATGTGAGGAAGATGTACTGCTTGTGGCAGGCACAAAGGACACAAAAATGTCATCATCTTATCTTCAAATGATTTCTTTTTGATCGGTTCATAATCGATTCCTTCTTTTTGATAATTAACTCTAGTTCCAAGAACTTTCTCAAGGTTATCCCTTCCTCTCACAAATTTTGCCAAAGCATCTTTTAATTTGTCAATTTCTTGGTTGAGAGTGAGAATCTTTTGATTTGACTGATCTAATTTCTCATGACTTACAGAAATTTGATCCCTCAAGATTTTATTGTCATCTCTCATTTTCTCATTCTCATTCTCAAGAGCATGAATCCTATCATCCTTTTCTTCACTATGGCCTTCATTTTCAAGATTGTGGAGTTGAATATTTTTTGTGTTCTAACTCATTCTTGAGGTGCTGCTCAGTTTCTTCGTGACTTTTAATCTTCTCAGCCATGACTTCATTTTCACTTTTCATAATTGCACATGTTTTTGTTAGTTCAACAATTTTTTCACTTGAACATCAGTCTGACTCATAGATTCAACTTTCCTTTTCAGTTGTTTATTTTCAGATCTTATCTTCTTAAACTTGGCATAAAGAGCTACATACTCAGACTCCCACTGTTCTGCTGTAAGAGTTTCTGAATCAGAATTTACCTCCTCTGAGTCTTCTTCATGTGCCATGAGACATGCTTTTCATCAGCTCCTCCAGCTCCGCATCATCTTCATCATCATCGTCCTCTTCATCGTCGCTCCAGGTAGCGACCATTGCCTTGGACTTTTTCTCTTTGTCCTTCTTAAATTTCTTTTCATCTCTGGACACTCGCCACGCATGTGGCCTGGCTTTTTGCACTCATAGCATATCACATCCTTCAATTTGCTTCCTTCGTCTTCCACTTAGACTGTCTCTTCCATGGCCTTTTAGACTTCCCTGGAAATTTCTTTCTTGCTCTCAAGAATCTCCTCACTTTCCTGGTTAGCATAGCAATGTCTTCCTCCTCATTGCTATCTTCCGTTGAGTCTTCATCACTTGTGCTGATTTGTTCTGATTTGCTTTTAGAGCAACTGTCTTCTTTTTCTTGCCCTCTTCTTCAGACCTCTTGACATTAATTTCGTAGGTCATAAGTGACCCAATCAACTCATCCAAGGTCAGCACAGATAAATTCTTAGAGTCTTCAATCACCGTGGCCTTGGTGTGCCACGCCGGTGACAGTGATCTCAGCACCTTGCGAACCATCTCTGAATTTGAGTATTCCTTTCCTAGTGCCTTCAGCCCATTCGTGATTTCGACGAGTCTAGCAAACATCTCAGATATTGTCTCCTCTGGCTTCATCTGGAATAGCTCGTAGTCTCGGATCAACAGGTTAGCTTTAGTCTCCTTAACTTCAGACGTGCCTTCATAAATCAGCTTCAATTTGTCCCACATCTCTTTAGCGCTGTTACACATAGAAACACGAGCATACTCGTTAGGATGAATGGCGCATTGGATTATATTCAAGGCATTAAAATTCACAGTAGCCTGTTTAATGTGATCGTCAGACCATTTCCCTTCATCAGGAGGTAGAGCATGTGGACCTTTGTTAACAACGGTCCAGGTCTCATGACTTTGAGCGCGAAGAAATACAGTCATTCGATTTTTCCAATAACTGTAGTTCGTCCCGTCAAAGAATGGCGGTCGATGAATCGAATGCCCTTCGGGCATCATCCCTTTGTTTGCCATTTCAAAGGATCACTCTATGAACCGTGGGGTTCAGAAAAGAAGAGCCGAGGCTCTGATACCAATTGTTGTCCCAATGAGATGGCAAACAAGAGGGGGTGAATTGGTTGCCGACAATTTAAAATACTTGAAGAAACTCGGACCAACAATTTGAACAAACCACGCTGCAATATTGGAAGAAGGCAATCACACAAGGAAGCAAACCACTGGAGACGAGGATTTTAAGGTGGTTCGGATGCACCCAAGTGCGATCCTACATCCACCCCTCTCAACTCGAGAGGATTCCACTAAGTATGAGCTACACAAGGGTAGCAATCACCAACACAAGCACGAGGTCAATGACCTCTATCCACACACACACGTCCAGACAAGGACAATCCACGGAGATAAGATCTCCTAATACACACACACACACCAGTTTCTGAGTTCGAAAGAAATTGAAATCAGATGTACATTAATCTATGATCTAGTGAAGAACAACTATGGACGACTCCCCCTGTTTATCCAAATGCTAGCGTGAGGTGCTTCGACAGAGTGGACTGGCTGCTTGCTGATCTGCAGAGGACGTTGAAGTTTGGAGGACGATCGGAGCAGCCTGGAGCGGTCTGGGGCTGTTGACGATGATGCTCACTTGAATCATGACCTTCACTTCAGGAAGAAGACCCTCTCTCTGGTTCGTCCGCCTCCGCCCTGCTTCTTCGGATGATACTCTCGCAGGCTCGGGTTTCAGCGAAGGCCCTCCAGGTCGTGTTTTCAAAGGACGCCCTAATCATGGGCATTTATATCTTGGAGAAGGGTACTCCGAGCTGGAAGAAAGAGAAGAGGATTCTCTTCTTTGATTGGCCCTGCGGAGGTATACGTGGCTTATGAATCATTCGATCCATATTCTGCAATTAACACATAATAGAATAGTTAGTTTCAATTGTAGTGCGTTAAGAGAGTTTAATAGACTAAACCACATGTTTACTAATTAATCCCAATTGCAATCAAGTGATTAGAACATGAGGAATGGCCCACAAAATTAATAAATGAAATTTTTGCAAAATTCGGACGGAATCTGGAAAGCCAGGAGTGGGTCGACCCATCTACCAAGGGGGGTCGTCCCATGTATCAAACAGAATCTGTTTCCAGGTTCTGTTTGTTACAGGGGTCGAACCATCTTGACAGATGGGACGTCCCACTTTCTAACAGGGGCCAATAGGCAGGTTTCCAGGTTCTGTTATCCCAAGGGGTCGACCCATCTGACAAGGGGGGGTCGACCCACTTCAGGTTAAAACCGAAATTGGCATTAAGCACAACCAATTCAAGGGATTTTTGGTCAAACTAAAACAAGATTATTCTAGTGGAAGTTCTTACCATGTTTGATCTGAACAAATCAAATCTACTCACCTTCCATGGAGACTCTTCATTTCATTTACCTTGTCTTCCTTCTTCCAAAATTTTTGAACCTCACCATGGAGATAAAGTAAGCTTGCTGTCAGCATTGTTCCTTTTATTATATGATTAGTGAAATGAAGATTAGATCGACGATTTGGCATCTCAAAAGATAGTTGATCACTATGAAAATGGAGTGTATTAAAGATAGGAAGATGAATGTGAAGAATATGACCACTCACGATGTTTTATTCAATCATTTAAGGAACTTTGTCATCATCAAAACCAAGGAGAGCACAACAATCTCCCCCTTTTTGATGATGACAAAAAAACACACAAGACAACTAAAGCAATTTAAGCTAGATGAGGGAAAATTGAATAACACAAAAAAAACTGAGACATCTTCACTACTTTATCAGCCAAACAGACATGGGAACAAATCTCCAATGAGGGTTAAGGAACATCACTCCAGATTTCAAAAGCATATTCATTTATATACAGAAGCATGAGCATATTAAGACTTGAACGTCAGAACATTAGCAACATCAAAACAAGACATAGCAGGACATGATCACAAAAGACTTTCAGCAAATTTCTAGTTCTCCCCCTTTTTTGTCATGAGCAAAAAGGAGATGTACAGAGTAAGATCCCAAAGGTAGATTGCAGAGTCTGAATGAAAGTAAATTAGTAAGAAGAGAAATGACCAAGGAGATAGAGTTGAAGATGGTCATACAAGCATGCAGGCAAGCAGCTAGGAGCATAGCATATATAAGCAAAGGATTCGATAGTACGGGTGTAACAAAATGGGCAGCTTCACATTAGAACAGACAGAAAAGATAGGATCCTAGTCAGACTTGTCGGTTGGTCCTGAAATAGAATCCCAAATTTGCTGAAGCATTTGGGTTTGGGCATCAAGAGTCTTCGATATGGATTCAAATTGGTGCAGGAACAACTCATGATGTAGCTTCAGTCCACTCACATCCTCAGTCAGCTGATCGACCTTGTGTTCAATTTGATCGAGATGAGATCCAAACGACTCTTGTCCAGAACTGCTTCGAGTGGCTGGAGGGGTACTTGGAGGTTGCTCATTATCATCTGAAGCATCGGCCTCATCTTCTTTATCATCGTCACCAGTTTCCTCAGATTCCATTTGTTTTCCTTTGACCTTTTGTAAATTTCGAACTATCTGACCATCGGCATTTTTCTTGTAGCCCATGTTGTTGCAAAGACTTTGGGCAGTGTAGACATTCTTATCTAATAACTCGTCACAGATTTCCTTATCCAAGTCGATACGAAGATGCGTAAAAACAGTTGTTAACTGTGAAGCATACGGAAGACTGCGTCTCTTTTCTTTATAACAAAGGAATATTAAGTCGAACATGAGACTGGAGAAATCAGCTATAATACCATTGTAGATGCAGTGGAACAGGAATTTATGAACTTTGTTGACTTTGTTTCTACTGCCTCCCCTGGGATAGATGATGGTGGTGAAGAGGTGATGAAGAATGCGCTGAGCAGGAGGAAAGATATTTGCATTCAAAGTTTTTGGAATCTCATCTGCATCTAAGACGACTGAGTCATCAATGCCCATCATAACTTTGTAAACAGATACTGTATCCAATTTTGTATTTGCTATGTTGGTTGTATGACGACTTGGAAAACCAAAAACTGTACTGAATGGCCCGGATGAAACCAAGACAGATTTGTTGCTTACTGCAGTGTAGAGCTTGTTGTTCTTTATCACCATATTTTGATAGAATTGCAGAACAAGTGAGGGATAAAATTGCCGATGCTTGGACATAAAATGTATCCAATTTACTTGGGTGTTCAGCAAATCAAATAGTTCAGGGACCAAATTGGTGACATCTTCAAGATCCACTACCCTGGGGCGCATGATTGAACGAGGATAGAGACTATGAAAGGTGGAACCTTGTAATACCTCATCATGAACTCTCTTGGACCGCAACTCTGATGTCTGTCCAGATTTTGTGGGGATTGCTTGCGGAGCTTCATCCTCTGAGCTTGAAGAAGGTGGATCAACAGCATACGAGGATACCTTTTTAGTAGCCTGTCGCCTTGGTCGCTTAGCCATCGCCTTTGTCCGCGGAGCCATGTGAAGAGCCAAGACTTGAACCGCAGGAACCTCGTCTTTCTTCCTTGAGATGTAGGTGAGCAGCCGACCTTGGACGAGAGCTTCCCTCCACCAGTCAGGGTTTCTTTGCACCTTTGTGGGGAGCTAGAAGGAGAGACGTTGATGCCTGGAGAGGAGAGGTCGGCGGTAGCCGCTGGGGTGTCCGCCGGTGCGATGGTCTGCAGAAAGGGAAAGGAGAGGATCTCGCGGTGTACAAGGGCTTGCGGCTGGTTTGAGGAGGAGATGCCCCTTTTTAATAATGCTCCGGTCAAAGAAGGGTTCAAATGGGTGTTTGACCGGGTAACTTTTGGTGCGGTGGCCAAAAGAGAAACAAATGGAGGAGGGTTCGACCGTAAGGGACGACCCATTGGGCATCCCAGAAATATGTGCAATAAAAAGAAGGCATATGGCTAAGAGATATCCCAATGGACCTTGTGAGTGTTAAATAACAGAGTGGTTATCAAAGAGAAGAAACTTGGCTTAGGTGCAATAAAAAATAGGTCCTAGTGAGAAATGCCACAGCAATATCTGGAATTTTTGTTTTCGAGACTTTCCAATAATGTCTAAACAGGGAATATACCAGACCATCAGTCTAATTGAAGCTGCACCTTATTTTGGTCAAAAGATCTAAACAAGCCCAAAGAAGAAGGAAATGCAAATTCTTGTTATTTCAGGCAAGATGTATTCAGACAGTAATACTAGTAGTGGTTTTATTGATCAATGTGTGGCACACAATTATGCATATGCATGAGTAGTATAATGTGAGCAGTGATTGGACTCAGAGAAATACTTTATGAGTAGCATGGAAGGAGGAGTTTTGTGAAGGCTTTATGCAGTGATATGAATGCATTTTTATATGAACGTATGAGATATGAAGGTAGGACAAAAAAAATAATAATTCAAAGATTGAATAAAATGCAGAAATGCCAGTCTATCTAAGTGCTCTCCACTCTGCATATTCCTAGCTCTCTTCTTAAGGAGATGAACTTTTCTTTGCTAAGAGGTTTTGTAAAAATGTCCGCTAATTGTTTATCAGTTTCAATGTATTTCAGCTCAAAGTCCTTTTTACTTACATGGTCTCTCAGAAAATGATGCCGGATGTCTATATGTTTAGACCTTGAGTGATGAGTTGGATTTTTTGACCGATCAATTGCACTTTTATTATCACACATGATGGGAACACAATTCAGAAACACATCATAATCGACTAGCTGGTGTTTGATCCAAAGGACCTGTGCACCACAACTGCCGACAGCCGTGTATTCGGCTTCGGCCGTTGACAATGCCACAGAATTTTGTTTCTTGGAGGCCCAAGAAACTAAGCAACCTCCGAGAAATTGGCATGTGCCACTTGTGCTTTTACGATCAAGAAGGCACCCAGTATAGTCGGCATCGGTGAAAGCCACAAGTTAAAATCACATCTATGAGGAAACCATAGTCCTAGATCAGGAGTACCAGCAAGATAACGAAAAATCCTTTTAACGGCACTCAAATGAGACTCACGAGGACTAGCTTGATGCCTAGCACATAGACAAACTGCAAAGTGTATGTCAGGCCTACTTGCTGTTAAATATAAGAGTGAGCCTATCATACCTCTGAATAGCTTTTGCTCAACCTGTTTACCTTTGCAGTCCTTCTCCAGCTTTATACTTGTTGACATCGGTGTGGCATAAGGTTTCGCACTCTCAAAGTCATACTTCTTTAGAAGCTCCAGCATGTATTTCTTTTGATTGATGAAAATTCCATCCTCCCTTTGTTGAATTTGCAGCCCCAAGAAAAATTTAGCTCGCCCATCAGACTCATCTCGAATTCAGCCTGCATCAACTCAGAAAACTCCTTGCACAGTTTCTTATTAGTAGACCCAAAAATGATACTGTCCACATAAACTTGAACCAGAAGCAAATCATTTCTAGAATGCTTAGAAAATAAAGTCTGATCAACAGAACCTCTTTTGAAACCATGTTCAATCAAGAAGAACTTAGACATTCATACCAAGCCCTTGGGGCTTGTTTTAGACCATACAAAGCTTTTTCTAGTTTGAACACATGGTCCGGGTTTTTTAAATCCTCAAAACCCGGAGGTTGCTCAACGAAAACTTCTTCCTTAATAAAGCCGTTGAGAAATGCGCTCTTAACATCCATTTGATAAAGTTTGAAATTTTTTGAGCATGCAAAAGATAGAATGATGCGCACGGCTTCAAGGCGAGCAACCGGTGCGAATGATTCATCAAAATCGATTCCGAGCTCTTGGCAATATCCCTTGGCCACAAGACGGGCCTTGTTCCTTACAACCACACCTTGATCATTTAATTTGTTTCGGAAAACCCATTTCGTTCCGATCACGTTGTGGTTATTAGGACGGGGCACTAGTTTCCACACTTCATTCTGTTGGAATTGGTGTAGTTCCTCGTGCATTGCCATTACCCAGAAATCATCTTTTAATGCATCATCAACACATTTTGGTTCAACTTGTGACGTGTGTGCAAAGGCATTCAGAGTAAGCAAGAGTTTTAAGGATGAGCGAGTTTTTATACCTTCATCTACCTTACCCAGAATGTTTTCAGCTGGATGGTCTTTAAGATATTTCCATGAGGGAGGCAGATCTGGGTGAGTTGGAGGTGCATCCTTCAATTTTTCTGTGCTATTTTCCTCAGCTTCATGGTTCTTATCAGTTTTGGTTCCAGAAGTGGATGGATCTTCTTGTTTTCCTTGATTTGTGTCCCCTTGAGTTTTGTCCTGCAAGAAATCAGATTCTTCATTAGATGAAGTGGAATTTTTGAAAGTGCTCTCATCAACAATCACATGTGGAGTCTCTTCTATCACTAAGGTTCTTTTATTAAAAACTCGATAAGCCCGTGAATTGTTAGAGTAACCTAAGAAAATTCCAACATCACTCTTTGCATCAAATTTTTCTAGATCGTCCTTACCATTATTCAATATGTAACAAGTACTCCCAAAGGTCTTAAAGTATGAATGTTCGGTTTCTTACCTTTGTAGAGTTCATAGGGTGTTTTACTTACAAACGGCCTTATCATTGCACGGTTGATAATGTGGCATGCCGTATTCACCGCTTCAGCCCAAAAATATCGAGGAAGATTCCGCTCACTCAACATAGTTCTTGCCATATCTATTAGTGTGCGGTTCTTCCTTTCAACCATGCCGTTTTGTTCCGGTGTCCTTGGTGCAGAGAAATTATGAGTGTATCTTTCACTCCTGCAAAATGCATCAAAGTTAACATTGTCAAATTCATGCCCATGATCACTTTGTAAACCAGTAATCATATTTCCTTTATCATTCTGAACTCTCTTGCAAAAAGCTTGGAATTCCTGCAAAGCATCACTTTTATTACTCAGAAATAGAACCCATGTGTAGCGTGAAAAATCATCAACAATAACAAAACCATAACACTTACCCCCTAAACTATGAGTCCGAGTTGGACCGAATAGATCAAAATGCAATAACTCCAAGGGGCGAGTTGTGGAGATGATGTTTTTGGACTTAAATGAAGCTCTAGTCTACTTCCCTTTGGCGCATGCTTCACAAACCTTATTTACACTTAACTTTATTTTAGGAAGTCCTATGACAAGATCATTTCTGCACAGTTTTGAAATAACACTACTGGCTAGCATGTCCTAACCTCCGATGCCAAATCCAAAAACCGTCGGCATCGTTAGCAACTAAACACAGATGATTGCATGGAATCTCATTCAAGTCAATTGTATAAACATTATTTTTCCTAAGGCCTAGAAATTTTATTTCGTTAGTGTGACTATCTACAATTGTGCAGTATGAAGATTCAAAAATTACTTTGTGTCCCTTATCACATAACTGACTAATGCTTAGAAGATTGTGATTGAGTCCATCAACCAACAGAACATTGTCGATGGTATTGGAGCTATTTACACTTACCTTGCCAATACCAACGATCTTACCTTTGTCGCTTCCTCCAAATGCAACAAGACCTCCTTCTTTTTCTTTGAATTCAGCAAAAATCTTTTTGTTTCCGGTCATGTGCCTCGAACAGCCGCTGTCTAGAAACCAATGCGAATCTTCGGCCTTGAGGCATCCCTACAACAAAACTTGAGCTCAAGGAACAGGTTTTGGTACCCAAGCTAAGTTGGGTACATGCTTGTGAGATTTGTTATTCATGAAAGCATTTCTTGACTTTCGAGCAAAAAACTCATCATCTAGAATCAATGTATGGCAATATGACATGAAATGACCAATGCGACCACAATAATGACAAAAGATTCTATTTCTTCTTGAGTTTCTTTTCCTTGAGTCTGAACATTCTTGTTGATGTTTAGCCGAACTATGTTTCATCTTCTCATGTGAGGAAGATTTATCACTTGTGGCAGGCACAAAAGACACAAAAGATGTCATCGTCTTATTTTCAAAAGGTTTCTTTTTGATCGATTCATAACCGATTCCTTCTTTTTGAAAATTAACTCTAGTTCCAAGAACCTTCTCAAGGTTATCCCTTCCTCCAACAAATCTGGCCAAGTCATCTTTTAACTTGTCAGTTTCCTGGTTTAAGGTGAGAATCTTTTGATTGGATTGATCTAACTTAGCATGACACACTGAGATTTGGTCCTTCAAAATTTTATTATCATTCCTCATTCTTTCATTTTCATTTTCAAGAGTGTGAATTCTAGCATTCTTCTCTTCACTACAACTTTCATTTTTAGAGTTGTGAAGCTGGATGTTCTTTAGATTTTCAAGTTCATCTTTGAGTTTCAACTCAATCTCCTCATGGCTTTTAATCCTTTCAAGCATGGCTTCATTTTCATCCTTCATTTTTGCACAAGCCTTAATTAGTTCAATAACTTTTTCACTTGAAACATCAGTCTGACTCATAGATTCAACTTTCCTTTTCAGTTGTTTATTTTCAGATCTTATCTTCTTAAACTTGGCATAAAGAGCTACATACTCAGACTCCCACTGTTCTGCTGTAAGAGTTTCTGAATCAGAATTTACCTCCTCTGAGTCTTCTTCATGTGCCATGAGACACATGCTTTTCATCAGCTCCTCCAGCTCCGCATCATCTTCATCATCATCGTCCTCTTCATCGTCGCTCCAGGTAGCGACCATTACCTTGGACTGTTTCTCTTTGTCCTTCTTAAATTTCTTTTTCATCTCTGGACACTCGCCACGCATGTGGCCTGGCTTTTTGCAGTCATAGCATATCACATCCTTCAGTTTGCTTCCTTCCGTCTTCCACTTAGACTGTCTCTTCCATGGCCTTTTAGATTTCCCTGGAAATTTCTTTCTTGCTCTCAAGAATCTCCTCACTTTTCTGGTTAGCATAGCAATGTCTTCCTCCTCATTGCTATCTTCCGTTGAGTCTTCATCACTTGTGCTGATTTGTTCTGGATTTGCTTTTAGAGCAACTGTCTTCATTTTCTTGCCCTCTTCTTCAGACCTCTTGACATTAATTTCGTAGGTCATAAGTGACCCAATCAACTCATCCAAGGTCAGCACAGATAAATTCTTAGAGTCTTCAATCACCGTGGCCTTGGTGTGCCACGCCGGTGACAGTGATCTCAGCACCTTGCGAACCATCTCTGAATTTGAGTATTCCTTTCCTAGTGCCTTCAGCCCATTCGTGATTTCGACGAGTCTAGCAAACATCTCAGATATTGTCTCCTCTGGCTTCATCTGGAATAGCTCGTAGTCTCGGATCAACAGGTTAGCTTTAGTCTCCTTAACTTCAGACGTGCCTTCATAAATCAGCTTCAATTTGTCCCACATCTCTTTAGTGCTGTTACACATAGAAACACGAGCATACTCGTTAGGATGAATCGCGCATTGGATTATATTCAAGGCATTAAAATTCACAGTAGCCTGTTTAATGTGATCGTCAGACCATTTCCCTTCATCAGGAGGTAGAGCATGTGGACCTTTATTAACAACGGTCCAGGTCTCATGACTTTGAGCGCGAAGAAATACAGTCATTCGATTTTTCCAATAACTGTAGTTCATCCCGTCAAAGAATGGCGGTCGATGAATCGAATGCCCTTCGGGCATCATCCCTTTGTTTGCCATTTCAAAGGATCACTCTATGAACCGTGGGGTTCAGAAAAGAAGAGCCGAGGCTCTGATACCAATTGTTGTCCCAATGAGATGGCAAACAAGAGGGGGTGAATTGGTTGCCGACAATTTAAAATACTAGAAGAAACTCGGACCAACAATTTGAACAAACCACGCTGCAATATTGGAAGAAGGCAATCACACAAGCAAGCAAACCACTGGAGACGAGGATTTTAAGGTGGTTCGGATGCACCCAAGTGCGATCCTACATCCACCCCTCTCAACTCGAGAGGATTCCACTAAGTATGAGCTACACAAGGGTAGCAATCACCAACACAAGCACGAGGTCAATGACCTCTATCCACACACACACGTCCAGACAAGGACAATCCACGGAGATAAGATCTCCTAATACACACACACACCAGTTTCTGAGTTCGAAAGAAATTGAAATCAGATGAACATTAATCTATGATCTAGTGAAGAACAACTATGGACGACTCCCCCTGTTTATCCAAATGCTGGCGTGAGGTGCTTCGACAGAGTGGACTGGCTGCTTGCTGATCTGCAGAGGACGTTGAAGTTTGGAGGACGATCGGAGCAGCCTGGAGCGGTCTGGGGCTATTGACGATGATGCTCACTTGAATCACGACCTTCACTTCAGGAAGAAGACCCTCTCTCTGGTTCGTCCGCCTCCGCCCTGCTTCTTCGGATGATACTCTCGCAGGCTCGGGTTTCAGCGAAGGCACTCCAGGTCATGTTTTCAAAGGACGCCCTAATCATGGGCATTTATATCTTGGAGAAGGGTGCTCCGAGCTGGAAGAAAGAGAAGAGGATTCTCTTCTTTGATTGGCCTTGCGGAGGTATACGTGGCTTATGAATCATCGATCCATATTCTACAATTAACACATAATAGAATAGTTAGTTTCAACTGTAGTGCGTTAAGAGAGTTTAATAGACTAAACCACATGTTTACTAGTTAATCCCAATTGCAATCAAGTGATTAGAACATGAGGAATGGCCCACAAAATTAATAAATGAAATTTTTGCGAAATTCGGACGGAATCTGGAAAGCCAGGATTGGGTCGACCCATCTACCAAGGGGGGTCGTCCCATGTATCAAACAGAATCTGTTTCCAGGTTCTGTTTGTTACAGGGGTCGACCCATCTTGACAGATGGGACGTCCCACTTTCTAACAGGGGCCAATAGGCAGGTTTCCAGGTTCTGTTATCCTAAGGGGTCGACCCATCTGACAAGGGGGGGTCGACCCACTTCAGGTTAAAACCGAAATTGTCATTAAGCACAACCAATTCAAGGGATTTTTGGTCAAACTAAAACAAGATTATTCTAGTGGAAGTTCTTACCATGTTTGATCTGAACAAATCAAATCTACTCACCTTCCATGGAGACTCTTCATTTCATTTACCTTGTCTTCCTTCTTCCAAAATTTCTGAACCTCACCATGGAGATAAAGTAAGCTTGCTGTCAGCATAGTTCCTTTTATTATATGATTAGTGAAATGAATATTAGATCGACGATTTGGCATCTCAAAAGATAGTTGATCACTATGAAAATGGAGAAAAATCAGAAGACGAATGTGAAGAGTATGAACACACATGATGTTTTATTAGAACTTAAGGAGCTTTGTCATCATCAAAACCAAGGAGAGCACAACATCCTTCATAGTTTCGCCATTACAAGATGCATTTTCATTTACCCTCCATGATGAAATGTATAATTTAATAATCGTGTTAAAGCCATATCGTGTGAAGTAGCCCAAATGACATAATACAAGGTGTCTAGGTGGCTGTCTTTTATATTACTAAGAATCTTCATTCAAAGCTGGCACCATGTAAAGCTGTCAACTATCATCGCATTATAATTTTCACATTTGAGCCATGTTTCTTTGTTCTTCACTTTGCCAACCATTTATGGCCTACTGACTTACCGTCAGGATATTGACCAGGTAGGACGCAAACTTTATCTTCTTTCCCCTCTCTTTCTCTCTCTCTCTCTCACACACACACACACACACACACACACACACACACACACACACACACACACATCAACTCTCTTCTCTTTTAATTTTAGAATGAAGTACAACAAACATGGCCCACACATAAGCTCATTAGAATGGTCTCTCACTTCCATCCTATGCATGATTTCATAATTTGCATCCATTTTTTTAAAAGTGAATTTGCATCCATTTTTTTTGCCCGTGATGTTTTTTTGATATATATTTTACATTGCCTCTAGTGGCTTTGCCTCTACTTTTGGACATGCCTTGAAAACTATGTTGATTTATATCCATCTGTGCCACTTAGAAAGTAGCATGCAAAAGGAACCAACATATCCTCTGGCTCTTGACTGTGTGCTGGTTTTTATACTTGTCTATTGTCTATAAGCATTTAATGTAATATAATCTACATGTCTCTATTTTTACTTGGACCATTGCGCTCCTCAGGTTTTCGGGAAAAGGTCAGTTATAGAGCAATTGTCCCATAGTATCAACATCTCCATCACAATTTAGCGTCTCTTGTCTTTTTTTTTTTTTTGAAAGTGAGCGTCTCTTGTCTATTTCGGGATAGTATGTAGACTTCATTGTTCGTAAGGTAAATTAGTTCCTCTCTTTAATAGCTCCAATGCATCAAAAGCTTGGGTCTATTCTCCTAGCAGCTTATTTAATATGGGCGCATAATTGATGTTGTCAACATTTTGTCATTAGTCACATTTGAGTTGCTTGATAAGATGCATTAGAAACAAACTTTTGCAACCATGATGTTTTTTTCCTCATAGATAGCTTGTAGATAGTTGTTATTACCACACATCATTGAAAATAAGAATATATTTTTTTAGGTTAAAGTGTGCATGGTGAACCATAAGCCATCTGTAAGAGCTCATCGAGGAAACTGAAAGGCTATATGCCTCATTCACGAGAAGAACAAAGTCAACCATAATACCATATAGAAGAGACATGCCACATGTTAGGAAGCATGCACTTCTTCTCATTCACTACCATAAGTTCATGCCACTTAATTACAAAGAAGCACATGGTTCACAAATCCAAGATGAACATTGCCAACTATTACAAGTTGGCATCTTCAATTTGGCCATTTGCTGCACTTTAATCCCATGGATGGTTTTTGTTGGAATATTTGGACATAGTCTCCCTTGGGCAATAGTCCCGTATTGGTTAAATGAGTTGTGGTTCATGTGCTTATGACCCTGGACCTGTGTATCTCAACACCGCGGTTTTGTGGATTCAACATGGTATCAGAGCATGGTCTTGGCCCAACTCCTCTTGTCACCTCCACCCGATTAATATCCACGGCCCATCTTGGCCGTGAGGGGGAGTGTTGGAATATTTGGACATAATCCCCCTTGGGCAATAGTCCCGTATTGGTTAAATGAGTTGTGGTTCATGTGCTTATGACGCTGGACCTGTGTATCTCAACACCGCGGTTTTGTGGATTCAACAGTTTTCAAACTGCATTGATTCACACACTTCCAACTTCATCAACAATAACGTGTTAAGGTGATCTAATGTGGAAGGTGCCACTTCTCTGAGTTCTCTCTGACTGTTGAGTCCGGTACCCCTTCCCTCTGATCCTACAAACTGTTGTTCCAAGACCTCCAATAGATTGACCACCAGCTCATTCTCATTTTCTTTAGGCCTTCTTTTTGATTCCTTTCCCATCCTCTCCTATCCATCCTTTCTATGCTACTCCATCAATCTGACAATGACTGACCTCTTTCACAAAACAAACATTGGAAGAGCCCAATGATTATGATTTGACGTGGCTGTGCTCTTTTGCTGCAGGTTCCAGCTCGTGCAGCTGCAGCTGCCGCTGTTGCTCGAGCTCTTGCTGGACTTCCTCCACACCAAAGACTTAACCTTCCATCAAGTTCTGAAGAGCTGATTTCCATCTATGGTAGCAGACCTCGTGGTCAAACTATAGAAGATCTAGAGGAAGATTTCTATGAAGAGGTTGTGCTTTCATGCACTTGTATAGTAATGGGTATTTTGGGATGGTCTTTGCCTGAGGTCCTCACCAAATATTTAACATATTTACCTTACTTTCCTAAATCCTAATTTGATTGCATCAAGTTTATTCATGAGAAGCTATAGTATTTCAACGTTCAAATTTCACGTTGTATATTGCTTTCATTTTTTTTTCACTTTGTATGTTCTTTTAAATAGTGCTGAGGCATCATTTCTTTTTAAACTCTCTTTTGTCACCATTATTGTAAACCATTAATCAGTAGATTTTAAATATACCTTGATACCTGATTATTTATGCAAAATGCTTTTGGTAATTTTTATGGGTTAAACATGAATTAGTTATTTATATTTTGATAAATAAAATAAATTTTTTTTTACAAAAATATCCTCCTTACAAATTAATTTACAAAATTGCCCGTCTTAATTTCACATCATTATTAGTAACCTTCTTATATCAATGTAGTGCCAAAAATACCCATTTAGTTAACTCCTGTTGGAGATTCAAAGAATATTCTGTTTTCATCCATATAATTGAATATTTGGACAAAAAATACCCTCATAGAAAAGAGTTATTTTCATCAAAATATTGTGCCAAAGAAGGAGATGGAGAGATAAATATATAAAGGGGGGAAGAGTTTATGAAAGATTAGGGTATTTTGGTCTTTTTCTAAATTTGGTTAAAGGCTCACTAGGGTTAGATAAGAGATTTCAACAGAATGCTAACAGCTGGTGATGGCAGGGCATTTTTGCATGTATTGTGATGTAGTGAGGTTATTAAAAACATGAAAATAGGAGAGGCAATTCCACAAATAACTTGTAAGGAGGATGTTTTTGCAAAAATCACATAAAATAATTACCTTATTTGACCATGTGTATGGCAGGTGAGAAGAATGGAAGAGTTTAATATGATGACTAGATCTACTAGAGGAGATGTTAGGTTCATTAGTGACCACTTGAATAAAGTTTGTTAGGCTCTTAAGGGATTGATAATGAAGTCCCAACTAATTTGGCAGGGATGAGTGAGAAGGTGGTGGCCGGCAACCTTCAGACTGCTTGAGTGTGGCTTTGTTTGAGGTGTATACAGGGGTTTTTGTGGGGGATTTTTTGTTGACATGTTGTCACTTTTCTTTGGAACATAGTTGGTGCTACATTTTATATGAAGAGGAAACATAATACAAGTATGGTGAGGTAAGAATATCTGCCTTAGTTGGTATGGCAACCAAAAAGACAAGATATCCCAAAAAACCTATAAGAGACCCCATAATCAATAGGCCATCTGAGCTCTCTAACCAGCTGACAACAAAAAATACAAGAAGGCCCAAAAGAGGCAAAAATACCGCATTAACCCAAAGCAGCGTTATGGTGGCCCACCCAATGTCTTATTTGCTCCAGTGACAGCGTGGTGATCGCCTGATCGGTACATCTGTTGTTGGCACTTGATAGAGTGGTGATGGCTGGAGCAAACACCCAAGAATAAGTTGTAGTTTGCTCAGATCAGTCATCTTTCTCCTTGTGTATGTTGTTTGTCAGAAGATCCCCATTGATGCCTTTTACGCCTGGTGTTGGGCACCTCATTGAGTGGTGCTGTGGCAGGATCAAGCCCAAGAATGGTTGTAGTTTGCCCCAGATCAGTTGCCTTTTGCTCCTTGCATTGGGTCCCCTTGATGTTAGCATCTCATTGAGTGGTGCTGTGGCAGGGGGAAGGTCAAGAATGCCTATTGTTTGCCCCACATCAGTTACCTTTTGTTCCTCTTCTAAGTTATTTGTCAGAAAATTCCCCTTAATGCCCCTTGAAAGAGTTGGTTCCTCAAAGCCTGATTTTGCTGCCTGCCTCCTTTCACCGTCTGTAGGATGATGCCTTAGTTCCGCCCCACTGTTGATGAGACAAGAACCTCAGCCTCAAAGGATGATTGCTTTATTTGTTTAAAGGTTCGTTTCTTTTCATCCTTGATCAGAGTGTCTTCAAAGTCTACGAGCTCGGCAGTTGTCAAAGTTGCTGGTCACGGACCTTGCTTAATGCCTACAGCTGGGAAGCCTGATCACTGCCTGCCTATTACTGGGCAAATATCTCTTTATTACAAAAGAAAAAGTTGTTACATCTTCACAAAAAAGCTGTTTAACGTTGATGAATAATTGTCTTTCCAAGACATGTGAGATATGGAAGGTGAAGAGACAGATAACCATCATGCTTTTGCATCTGGTTCAGTAAGATATAGACTACCTCATCTTTGTGCACATAAGTTTTTTGTGTATTCTGGTGGATATCCTTGCATCTGTGTTGTCAATGGTAGTTTTATATATGTCTGTTATTTTATCTTGGCTTGCTTCCCCCCCACCCACCCACCCACCCACACACCCACACTCTTTTTTAATTTCATAAGGTTTCTGGACATTTGGAAATTATGTGCTAATAATTGAGTTATTTCACGTTTGCACACTGTAAACCTTATTTTATTGCATCATCTTCTCTCTTGCTTTCCTAGCCTAAGTGCCTTTTGTGATTTTTATGTGTTTCTTATTGTTGTTCACAGAATTTTGACCCAGTGAAGCATGTTCTGGAACACATTCCTTTTGATGAAACTGATCTAACATACTTTGAAAAGCAGGTAAACCAAAAAGAAGCGGGTGGTGACGTTTCTTTCTAATTCTCTGTAAAATGCCCCTGATTAATTTCTTGGACTGCCCCTTTTTTACAGGAGTATCCATAACTCCATACATTCTCAGAAACCTTTTTGTAATGTTTCTTGAGCAATTAAACTCTTTTTGCTTGAGATATGAGAACCTAAACCAGTAAAACTTGTATTGATATAATTTGGCTAGAAGAAGTAAATTTTCTTTTTTCTTTTTACTGATGGAAGGGTGGGACATGCCTTAATTTTATGAAAGAAAATCTCATCCCATGCATGAGATGAGATACCTCATTTTTTTTTGAAAAGTGGATGGTACCACAAAAGTATATTAAAGGAGAAAAGGATGTACAAGTAACTTCAAAGCTCTCACAAAAGCTCCTATCTCAGAAGACCTGCCCAAGAGAATGACCTCTCTAACTCCCCAACAACAACAAAAAAAGAGGAGTTAAAATTCCCCACATTACAAAGTTGCTTGGCCCAAAGATACACTATCTCACAAACAAAATAAAAAACCCTATCCTCAGTACGAGCTTTGCTCTTGAAGATTCTATTGTTCCGCTCGGTCCATAGTGCCCAAAGTGTGGCATGAAGGATAAGCCACCAGATGGTATTGCCACCTTTTATGTTTCATCTCCTGTGCCACTTGGAGAAGATTTGTAGAACACCCACAAAGTGACCTAGGGGCCGTTGAAATCTTTGACCGATTCTCTCCCAAACCCCCCTAGCAAAGATGCAGCCGATGAACAGGTGATCCAAGTCCTCGTCAACATCACCGCACATACAACACAAGGTAGGAATATGCTGGGGAAAAGGCGCCACCCTGTCACAAGTGGGAATGCGACCGTGAGAGATCCTCCAAACTAGTATCTTCACCTTGAGAGGACTCTTGGGAGCCTATATCTGCGGTGCACAAAAATGCCGCACTCCCCCGTCCGAAATGAAATAGTATGCAGACTTAATGGAGAAACCTCCCTCCCTCTCCCATCTCCATCGTCAAGTAACCTCCCTTGTCGTGACTAAAGAAAAGTCCAAAAGGAAAGTCAAAAGATGCCCTAGCCAGACCATCTCCTCCTAATGGAGATTCCTCCTAAAAATGGGGGCCCAAATACCACGGCTTAAGTCTGCATCAAAAGACTGCGCAACAATGGCTAAAGGTGCTCCTGCAATAGCATAAAGCGAAGGGAAATTCTCCGCCACCGAGAAGTCCCCGCACCACTTGTCCCGTCAAAAAGAGCTTCTCTCACCATTTCCCAGGTTGATCCGAACACTAGCTCTGATAAAGTCGACACACGACAAGATACCTCTCCATAAAGGGGAGACATTATAAGTGGTCGGCGGACTCAAGTCTCACACTCCGCAGGAGGAATAATACCCGTCTCTAATCACCTGCATCCAAAGACCTCTGCCCCGAGCCTCCAAATCCATTTGCATAGTAGTGTCAAGTTGAAATCTATGATATTCCTGATCCCCACACCTCTAGCTTCCTTGCTCTTACAAATTCTGCCCCAAGAGATGTCATGCCGGCCTCTGTCTCCGTTTGCACAGCCATGCCAAAAAAATCTAACCTGGCTCGATTCCAACTTTTTCGTTACTGTCCTGGGAATCCTAAAGATGGAGAAGAAATAGGTCGGCAAACTATCCGACACAGATATGCATAAAACTCGACGTCCTCCATAAGAGAGGAGTCTAGCCTTCCACCTTACAAGTCTGGACTCATATCTTTGTGCCACCACCTGCCAAGCTTTGCAGTGAAAATGCCCTGGGGAAAGAGGAAGGCCCAAGTAAAAGAAAGGGAATTCCCCAATCTTGCATCCGAAAATACCCACTGCCCGATTGAGAGATGAAGCCTCCATGTTGATCCCTACTAATAGACTTTTGGAAAAATTAACCTTCAGACCACTGATATCCTGCACCATCTGGAGCATCAACCTGGCATCAGACATCTGCTGCTCGTCATCAATAAGGAAGAGAATGGTATCATCTGCATGCTGAAGATGAGTGATACTGGTAGGAGATTGTCCTAACTGGAAGCCACTGATAACTCTTGCTGTCTCAGCTCTTAGCCACAACCTTCTCAAGATGTGTGCAACCAGCACAAAGAGAAGGGGAGACAGTGGATCACCCTGATGCAGCTCTCTCCCACTAAAGAAGTATGGAGAGGCCTGCCCATTAATAAGCACAAAAAAAGAAGCCGATGAGATGCACTTCCAAATCCAACCAATCCAAGACTGGTGGAACCCCATATTGCGGAGTACCATAAGTCAGTAGCTCCAATTAACCCTATCATATGCCTCAAAGTCCAGCTTGAGCACTACTCCCCTCTTCCTCTACTGCTTCATAGCATATAGGCATTCATGAGCAAGGAGAAAGTTCTCCTGTATATGTCTTCCTTTGATAAACACCCCCTGGTAATCACTGATCAGACCCCCAATGACCCCATGAAGCATCTTAGCAAGCACCTTGGCAATAACATTATAAGTGCTGTTTAACAGGCTAATGGGTCTAAAATCAGACAGGTCCTGAGCACCCATCTTCTTAGGAATTAACACAAGGAGGGTTTTGTTAATGCCCCTCAAATGTGCCTCCCCTCTCTAGAACTCTTGAGCAGCATCAATGAGGTCATGTTTGATAATGTCTCAACAATGCTGAAAAAATACCCTAAGAAAGCCATCTGGCCCAGGAGGGGCCTTGTCCCTTGCTAGGGAGAAGACCGCCGCTTTGATCTCTTCGTCTAAGAAGGGGCTCGCCATAGCCTCACTCTCAGCGGGAGAAAGTCGTGGAAGCAACTCCTCTGAAATCTCTGGCCTGCTGTGCTCCTCCTTGGTGAAGAGGGTAGAGTAGAAGTCCATGGCGCAGCGTCTGATGTCATCCTCCCTGTGTAAGTACTGGTCTCCAGCCTGAGCATAAGCAATATGGTTCTTCCTCCTCCTACCCGAAGCCAACCTGTGAAAATACACTGTGTTCTTGTTCCCTTCCTTCACTCATTTCTCCCTAGAATGAGATACCTCATTTACAACCGATGAAATACCTATAAAAGCCATGTGTACTACATTGAGAACATACTCATGAAGGCTTTAACTTTTATTTACCATTGGAGTATATATTTGCTTAAGATCCCTGAATAGAGGTGGGAAAGTGTCTTGTATATATATATATATATATGGAGAGTTTGTTAAGGTCTTGTATAACATGTGATCATTTCTCCTTAGAAGTTTGTACTCAGTAGTGTGGGCTGACTGCCCAAGGGAGGTGAGGAATCTCTCCACCTGATAGTTTATACTATATCTACCACTTTCACTTTTCACAAAGTGACGTGTCTTACATGAATGAGTAGAAACCATGTGATGATGCAAGGCAAGGCGAGCCAAGAATGCCTTGGCCTTGCCTTGCTTTGCCTCACCTTCACCTCTCCCTCCCACTCTCTCATTCACAGATATACATACAACAACAAGATTTCTGGACTTGCATGGTTGTGGTACCTCCTGCACAACGTATGGAGATTTCGCGAGTGTCAATTATCACAACACTATTTCCGATCTTGCAAGGTCAATTTGCTCTCATATTTTTTTTTTATTACAAAGTCAGAATCCTCTAAGAGTCATATCTTGGTACTATGCAACTAATTTCAGACCACTTTAAAAAAAAAACTAATTTCACACCACTTACACATCTGATCATTGAGTAATGATGGCTAGAAGTTTAACACAACCTGAACAAAATAAAATAAAGAACATGATAAGACTAAACATAAGACAGAAGGTGATGAGCTTATAGCACCATGGATCAAGGATGGCGGTATCGGTTTCGGACTCGGTTTCGGCCGAGTCCGATACTGATATCGTCCGGTTTCGGTTTCGGCCGAAACCGGCCGAAACCCATTGAAAAGCTTAAAAAAAAATAAAAATAAGTTTAAAAAATCAGAAATAATTCAAAAAATATGAATAATCACATAAAAATCAAAAAACTCATTAGACATGCATTTGATTGTAAAGAAGTTAGATTAAGTGCAATAAACGTGAAGTAGACATTGAAATTCAAACATTGAACATGTTAAACTAATATTCTTGAGTACATACTAAGCATAAAGTAGGTTCAAGCATATACAATAAAACTAATTAGGCACAGTAAATGTTACGGAAATTAAATGATCTTTACCTAAATGAAGAGGCACTAATATGGGTAATAACTAGAACCTTCTCCCTCATCGTCTGGCTTTTCATGTTCATACCCATAAGAAGGATGCATGTATGGTCTATATTCACTATAACCGAACAATGAGGTAGCCAAGTCCTGCATCCCTCTTTGGATCCCTCTTGGAGTGTTTGGTTGGCTTGAGCCGAATCCAGTATCAGCATAAGAATCTTGAGGAAGAGAAGAGGAACTGGCCGGATGTGGATGGAACTGGAATGATGGTTCATAACCCCACGACCCATAAATCGCTGCCTCCTGTTGGCCACCTCCATAACCTGATGGATGCCCATATTGAGTATGTGACTCATGTCCTCCCTCACCCTGACTGTATCCTCTGCCTGTGTCTGCGTGGAAGGAGGAAGGACCACCAGCATCCCCACCGCCAGTAGTAGCACCTGTAGCACCTGGCACATACGAAAATATATAATTTATCTCCTACCAAAACCTTTTCTGATTCGAACTGATAATAATAATTTAAGTTACTTTCAAAAACAAAAAATCAAAGGATCACGAAACATGCAGCCTCCAGTCGCCTTTTGGCCTTTGGGGATGCTTTTTCCTGTGCCGGTGTGCTTTCTTCTTGCACCCTTGACATGAATCCTGTTCCCCTTGGCATGTGCCTCAAATAAATCTACTTCAACTGCTCAATTGTCGGGTCCTCTCGAGCAGCAACATTTGTTCTCTCAGTTTGCCCATGCACTGATGTATTTCTTCTTAAGGATGTAGGTGCCTTGCCCATTCTAGGAGTGATTGGCCTGCTATCTGAGTCGGAGTGTCTAGCTGGCTGAAAATCATGCTGCTCCTCAGTGTCCTCAACAACCCTAGACATGTGCACATGAGTATCTTTGGCCCTCTTTGATTTTCTTCTGAATTCGGGATCTCTTGGCTCATCTTCATCTAGTATGCCGTCTGCCCATCTTCTATCATCATCATCAAAAAAGGCTCATCAACCTGCTCTCGTGTCTCCACCCAAGACTGCAACGGATTCTCATCATCAAATAAGGCATCCACATCAATTTCTGCGGCGGCATCCTCGGCGACGCGTTTGTCTCGCAGCTGTTGTCTCAACCTCATATTCTTTATTCTCAACCTTATATTGTAGTGGCAATACACTAATTTCTCTAACCGTTCAGACTTTAGCCGATTGCGAACCTTCGAGTGTATAAGGCTGAACGTGCTCCAATTTCTTTCACATTGGCTTGCCGATGTTGTTTGACTGAGCACCCTAACTGCAATGAAAGCCAATGCATTGCTGCCCACATCTCGGTTGTTCACCATTATCCACCAGTCAGCTGTTCCACCAACCATAAACAAATGCATATTAGTTGTAGAAATATATATTCATCAGGTTAAGAAATCCAAAAAATAAAATATACCTGGGCTCACTCTTCCCACAGCGTATTGCAATTGGGAGTCAGCATATGTCCCAGTCCTCATTCTGTAATGGTTCATCTACAAACATAAAGTAATACATTAACATAACTACTTAAATAAATTCTATACATGTTATTGAAAGTATCAAATAAAGGCGAACCTCTACTTCGGCCTCTAGTCTCTTTTCTGGATTCCTCGATAATCGACCAATGACTTTTAAAGTCCCTTGAAGCACCTCGCCATCAACATGTGCATCGGCACCGTACATAAATCGAGGGTTGAGGAAATAACCTGTATTTGTGTATAATTAACTAAATGAAATTTATAAAATAACATAAAGGCATTACCCCAATTTCAGTACAATTAATCACTCACCAGCTGCATGCAAGTCGTGGTGTAATGTGTTGTCCCATCTCTGGTCAATAATTTTCCACCATTTTGCATAATGTCTGGGAAGGGAATGTTGCAACTCCAATTTGGCACGGTCCATGGCCTCGTACAGATAGCCCATATCATTCTTCTCATCGCCATCCACCATTCTTAGGACCTTCACGAGGGGTGTGACTACTTTCAAGTACCGTGACACCCTGTCCCAGAATTTGTTGTCGTCCACGACGTGGCAGACATCCAGATAATCCATCTGTGCATCAACATGTGCCCTTGTCGATGTAGTCCCGCAGGGCATTGTGGTACATGAAAGCTTTCAGCTCATTCTTGTACCTGTGCAGATAAATGAAATTTGAAGCTGCATCAACTGTTACATATCAGTAAGGATAAAGTATCAAGAATTGAGATCAATCTTATACCTGTGCAAAGACTCCAAAGAAATAAAATTGGAAGCAAATCTGGTTGGGCCTGCACGGATGATATCTCGCCCTCCACTGGCATGCGCCCTGAACATATTTAGTATCCTAGGATGGCCATAGATATACTGTGTGACTTTTTGTGCCTTGTCAATTGTCTTCTTCACATGCTTTCCTTCCCTATGTCTTCAAGCATCAGATCCAGACAATGTGCTGCACATGGGAGCCAATATAAATGACTGCGCTTCTGCATCAATTTCTTCCCTGCAGCCTTGTAATTGGCTTCATTATCAGTCACCACCTGCACAACATTCTCCTCTCCAATTTGTTCTACCATGTCATCCATCAAATGAAACAAATAATTTGCATTCTTTTCATAATCTGATGCATCAACTGATTTCACAAACACTGTACCTTCGATGCAATAGACCGAAAAGTTTATCATGGACTTCTTCGTGATACCAGTCCAACCATCACACATGATGGTGCATCCTCTCTCCACCCATATATGCTTGAAGCTTTCAACCCAATCATGGAGCTCCTCAACCTCTTCCTCAAGGCCACACTCGTATATGTCTCGACGTGAGGGGTCCTTCAAGCTAGGGCCAGCATCTGATATGGCATCTATCATAGGTTGGAAATATTCACTTGAAGCTGCATGTGCAGGGACAACTGCATGAAAAAACCATTTGCAGATAGATTTAAATGCATGCCCTGCAACTTTTGCTGATTTTTTGACCCCTCTCAATGCTTGCTTGATTTTAGGTTGTGTAGCTTGGGGCCTTCTGTGCAGATAGCTGTCCATGGGACCTGTTCCCTGCGTATGTGGGGCAGCACCAACGTCAGGACGTCGTGCAGCTGTACTCTCATAGGTCCCTGAACCCATGGGTCCCTTCCCTTTCCTTCGAGCGGCTTGTTCACGCTCCCTTGCTTCAGTCAGCTCTGGATCAGAATCCTCAGTGTGCCTTCCTCATCATCATCCCTCCTAACCCTTCTGCCAGAAATCTCCTCAGCAATTTCAGCCTCATCCTCAGCCCTTTGTTGCACCCTCTCCCTTTTCCCCAGAAGGCACTGGCGCATCTCTTCTCGCACCTCTCGGGGACAGTGGTCACATTGTCTCACCTCTCCTCGTACCCTTGCCAAATGTTACTTTCCTCGGGTTATTCCGCCATGCATCTCCCTACCACAGTAATTGCATTTCACCTTTCTTCTCTTAGCATCAACTAAGGTCAGGTGGGCCCACCCTGGATCCTCCTGCCCTTGCTGCTCCTGTGTTTGCTGACGTCTAGGCATGATGCTACATTATGACAGTCAAAGACAATCTCTTGTAAGTACAATGAAAAAAAGGCAATTGAACATGAAAGAGCTCCAAATTAGTCAATGAAGTTTAATTGAGCTTCAATTGTGGGTAATAAAGTCGAATTAGACGAAATCCTCAATTTTTATGAAGTAATTAGGGCTTAATTATCAACTAACTCTTAATCACCCTTCATAAAAAAAACCCAGCATGATCTCACCCCAATTTCGTCAATGAAGCTTAATTGAGCTTCAATTGTGGGTAATAAAGCCGAATTAGACGAAAGTCCCAATTTTTATGAGGTAATTAAGCCCTAATTATCAAATAACCCTTAATGACCCTTCATAAAAATGACATCCCAGCATGATCCCACCCCAAATTCATCAATCCAACTTAATTAACCTTCAATTGTAGCTAGGAAACTCGAATTAGACAAAAGCCCCAAATTTTTTGAACTAATTAAGCCTTAATTACTAATTAAGCCCTAATTACCCTGCATAGAAATATAATCCCAGCATGATCCCACCCCAAATTCATCAATGAAACTTAATTAACCTTCAATTGTGACTAAGAAACTCGAATTAGACAAAAGTCCCAATTTTTATGAACTAATTAAGCCTTAATTACTAATTAAGCCCTAATTACCCTTGCTAAAAATATAATCCCATCATGAAGGCACCCCAAATTCGTCAATGAAACTTATCTAACCTTCAATTGTGGCTAAGAAAGCCGAATTAGATGAAATCCCTAAATTTTTTGCATGAATTAAGGGTTAATTAATAATGAATCTAATTTTAAGTATCTAATTAAAGTTTATTTTGAAATCTGAACAAATTAGGGTTGCACAAATTAAGGTACAAAAAAATACTTACAACCCCAAGTGCACGCAGCAAGCTAGCAGGGGGTGGGCAGTCCGGCGGTGGCAGTAGGGCGGTGCCGGCGGTGGGAGTAACAGGCTAACAGCAGCACCTGCTGGCCCTGGCTGCTGCAGCAACAGCAAGAGCAGCAGGCTCAGCCGCAGCACCAGCAGCAGGCAGCAGCACCAGCAGCAGCCGCAGCAGGCAGCAGCCGCAGCACAGCTGCACGGCAGCAGCAGCACCACAGCAGTGGCAACAGCACAGCAGCGGCAGGGAGACAGCAGCCAGCAGGGGGGAGGGTTTCGGCCGAAACCGTGACTGTGTAGTGGGGTTTCCGGGGGGGGGGGGGGGAGACAGCAAAGCATAAAGGGGTTCACGTGTTTCGGCCGAAACCGGATGGTTTCGGGCTGAAACCGACCGGTTTCGGGCGAAACCAGTATCGATTTCGCCCGAAATCGATACCCCCCTTAAGTTTCGGATTGCTACAGTAATAAGGGCCCTTTTCGTATCGGTTATGGCCGAAACCGATACGTTTCGGCCGAAACTGCCAACAATGCCATGGATCAAGTACAATGAAGGAAAAGCAAAAGGAGCCATTGACAAATGAGAAGTGCAGTGTGAAAAGAAACAATAACCTTCAATGTGACATGCCACATTTCCTTGTCATCATCTGGTGGGTGGGCTATGGGGCTGGGAGGTTGATGGTAATGCAACTAATGGACAACCATGAGGTTGTGAGTCCTGCTCTGCTTGTCAACAGGCTTCACATGCCTAATAGAGAGGGGTTCAAGTGTCATTTACGTTAACTTATGGCAGGTAGTGCTGCCCAGGGGTTTTAACAGACATGTCCTCATCAGAGCCAGTGGCCCATCAGAATGTGTATGACAATCGAGGTTAATATGTAAGTATTTCTGTGATGCTAGGTTGTGTGCAGGCATGGGTTTCCCCCTGAAATACCCTAGAAAATATATGATTACTTTCATTTAAACTTCTCATAGATTGTGTGATACTCATAGTTTTGTGGATTTAATTCCATGGTGCATGATTTAAGCAATTTGATCACCGAGTTTCACAGGCAACCCTCCGCCTAGCGCAACTGGATAAGATTGCAGAACGCTTATCACTCCATGTTATGGAGCATCATGAAGAAATGGGTAATTCTTTGTTTTTAAAATTTCCTCAATAATGTGACCTACTAGTGCCTCGGGAATGATTTAATATGAGAAAAATTATTGTGTAAGATGCCTCATGATTCATGATTGTAATATATGTTTTCTTTTCCAGAACTGCTTTTCTTTGGTTTCATCCATGAGTTTGTTGTGATACTCTTCCAAACCTGTTCCACGGAGAAATTGAGACAAACCAGTCATATCCATTTAGGAAGTCTAATGGAAAAATGACTGAACTAGCCCATGGACAACCGCATGTCAAAATTTGTCCTATATGATACCATCAATGTCATACTTTGTATACACTTGATGGGCCTTTGGCCCTGTATCATTGTTTGAACATCCTCTGGTACCACATGTCACTCTCAAAGGTAGCACTTTGTCCTTGATCAATGGGCCATGCGAGAGTAATGCCACTGATATACACCATAACCTCACCCCCCAAAAAAATGCAAACATATGTTTTGTGTTAAGCCAGTTTTCAACGTAGTATTAGATACCTCAATTAAAACAAAACAATGTAGTTTTCTGAAAAGCATAGGATGTCCTCACTGTCAACTGAGTGCATAGAAATTTTTATTGTCTGCACATAGACTTTTAGTTCAGAGCATACATGACTGTCTATATATGATATTTTACACTACAAAAAGGTTCCAATATAAACAAACGTAAAAGTGCAAAAGTTACAATTGGTTCACCACAATAAGACACCCTTAATGTCACTGCTAATCCTACTGGTTACTTTATGCTGAAAAATTGTGTGGCAAGTTGTAGAGTGAATGGACCAGAATATCTGAATATGGCATCACCACAATAAGAAGATAATAAAGTCAATGAGAAATTTGATTTGCTAATCAATAAGAATATATGATCCCTTCATTCAGTGATGTAATGCACCAAATGTAGAAGGCATGCGAACTTGAGTCTGTAATTTATCACTTGTAATTAACAAGTTCCATAAAGATTTTCCATAAACAGTAAACATAAATGTTTTATGTAGTCCAGAAGTGCCTGAATGCAGACCCTGTTTGACTAACCAAGGTCCATGAAGTTCCCCATAAGCAACCTCATCAGAGGTGGGTCTCTTGAAACTTGAAGGTTTCCTATCACTGAAATGCCAAAAATTTCTCATGAGCCTGAAGGCCAACCCATCAGAGGTGGCTTCACTTATAAAAAATATGTTATATCTTTGAACTTGTGAACTGCATGTTTTTTTTTGGTTTTTGAAAGTGAACTTGTGAACTTCATGTTAGTGCTTATCGTATTTTCTAGACACAACTAAGTTTTGATTTTTCATGCCTTAAATTTCTGTAATGGGACTTCAAATAAGCTGTGGTGTGAACACTTCTTTTCCCTCCAGTGAAAGGGATGCAGTTGGTGATGGAAGTGGAACAGGACTTGAAGATTGCAAATGTCATCTGCATGGTAAGTTTGCTGAGGATTAATTGTAAATAATGAGAGCTGTTTAGCCAGTGGATGAGTTGCCTTATTTATTCTCTTTGTTCATCAAATTGTTAATTATTTTTTGAGAAGTGGATGGCACCACATGTGTATTAATAGTAAAAGAAAGTGGGATATACAAGCGTAGTCTGTCAGCACCCAAAAATCCTTATACAAAAAACCATACCGAGTCGGTGTGCTTCTTGCCACCCCCCCAAGAAAAAGGAATCAAATTGCTAATTATTCAAAATTGTTTTCCCCAGTCTCTCTGTTTATGATTGGAACTCAAAGCTCAAGAATAGTGAGACATCGTGGAGGGAAGGAAAATATTTAGATGGAGTTCCACTGTATCACTAGATGTCAAAATTATAGGGTGTAAGAGGGAGGTGGCAATTTAAGGTGCATTAAAGACATTGGCTTGGCCCTTCTTTGACAATTGGAGCTGGGATTGGAGATCATTGAGGCCTCAGTTTGGATCCAGTAGTTTGATCAATTAATATTTAATCCGTTCGTCCGGGGATAATCATGCTCTGGAGTACATTGATTATGATGGGATCAACAATTAATCAGGAAGATAAAGACCTCACTTCGGTTGGTAACTGTTGATTGAGATCCAAATTACTGATAAGGGTTGATAGAGGGATGGGGCATATGTGATACCCTGCATTGCCATCATGGTTTGCCGGCCCGGTCGACCCGGTCTCGGCCTGGGTCGGGTCGGGTCGGTCCCGTCTCGGTCCGACCCGGTCCTTCTCGTTCTAAAACATCACTTTATATATATATAATATATAAAATAATATAATAAAATAGAAAAACACACATTATATATAAAATATCATATAATATAATATTAAAATAATAGACCGACCCGGTGGCGACCCACGGCCCGGCCGACCCGGTCCCGGCCTGGGTCGGGTCGGGTCGTGCGAGTCGGTGCGAGACGCACCGGGTCGGCAAACCATGATTGCCATCATCATGGTAGGAAAGAACCTCAAAATCTTTCAATAAAATGACATCAAGTTATCTGGCGTCATCATGTGCCTGCATTTTTTTTGAAAATATGTGCCTGCAATATTATTTCATCATGTTCTATAATTTCATTGTGGATTCTGAAATTGGGCTTTTCAGGACCTATTCTTGTTTCTTGGATTTGTAGCCCTTGGTACATGTGTTTTGAGTTTCCTGTAGTTCTTATTCGTCAGTTTTTTATTTCTGTGTTAATCTTACATTTTCTTTTAATATTTACTTCTTCGAGAATGGGTGGGACATACCACCAATTTGTTAGAAGAAATAGAGGCTCTACATCACAAATGCTGCAAGGTGATGTACCTCCTACGGTTTGTTGCACAGAAAAAAGACAAACAGTCAACTCAAAAAGTGATCACATATACCCCACCTAGTGTAACTCTCCATAAAGCAAGAAACTACAGAAGACCAGAGGTTCCACTGGTCCACCTACTAGCCTTTCTTCCGGGGGGGGAGAGAGAGTAAATACACACAAGGAAGGCACCAAGACTAGGTAAATTCTCAATGAACAAGGGTCATTGAGAACCAATAGTCTGCACCGCTATGCATCTCCAAAATAGCATCCTCACGGGCAGAGAAGATTAATACCAAGTTTTATGGATCAACCTCCCTTTACATAACTCATTGAGCTTCTTTTTGATATAGTTGGAACCAGCCGAGGTGAGTGAGTGAAGTTCCATAGCTTTTGGAGCTGGCCTGCTTTGACTTAAATAGGAAGCCCCAAAGTGCTGCAATACTTAATCAGGTCAGCATTAGAGAGGTAATTGATAATATCTGTTCTGTAGACCAGTTCACAGCTGGAGACATTTGCAGCTGGGGAGGCTGCTTATTAACTGTCGTAAGTAGGGTTATTTTTATCTCTTCTAGGGTTTTCTAATATTTCAGCACTTTATTCCCCTCTTATTTCCTAGAGGGGCATACTTGTAATTTGGTTCTTTTATTCTTCTTATATATATATCAGGTTGGTGGGCGTGATAGTGGGACATCGCGACTCCTCTTCTCCTCCTTCTCGGAGACCGTTTTCTCCTCTCTCCCTCTTCTTCTTCCTCTGCCCTAGAATCTTCATGGTATCAGAGCAGAGATCCTATGATCTGATCGGCCGCGGGTCCTCCTCCTCTTCTTCTTCTCCTGCTGGTCAGATTGTCCTCTGGAGGACTGCCTTGTGGGGCTACCGCCGTAGCCTTCTTGTCTTGTCTTGGTGCTGTTGCCGCAGCACATCAATTTTTCTTCCGGGCGGTCGATCCCCGCGACCTGACCCCGCAGGTCGATCCGTGTGCGAAGGCGCCAGCAACTTGCGGTCGGTGTGGGAGTCCTTTCTTGTCATTGTTTGCAACCGTTTTTCCTTGGAACGGTTCTCTTCTTGTGCGTCTATGGCAGAAGAAACATCAATGGCTTCTGGAGGCACGCCTTCCGCTGTTAGCAGTGTCCAGACCATGATGATTCCTCAGGGATCAAGAGGGTTGATTCTTCAAATAACCTCTGAGAAGTTGACTGATGTGAACTATGCATCTTGGGCTGTAGCCGTGGAGTTGTACGTTGAAGGGCAAGACAAACTTGACATCTTCCATGGAACAAGGATGAAGCCTGATGAGTCGAGCACAGAATTTTGAGCCTGGCGTCGGGACAACATACAGGTCATGACATGGCTTCTGAACTCTGTCAGCCCGGGAATCAAGCAAGTGATCCTTCACCAGAAAATTGCTGTTGACATGTGGCGGACTCTAGAGCAGATGTACGGACGAAAACATGATATGCTCCGTACCTACCAGTTGAGCAGCAAAATTTTTCGGTTGGAACAGGGTACCATGTCCGTCACTAATTACTTTGCTGCCCTGAAATTCTTGTGGGATGAGTTTGACTACTACAGGATGGAAGAGTGGATTTCGGTTGATGACCACAAGCGACACCTGAAACAGATTGAAAAGGATCGGATTATTAAATTTCTAGATGGTCTTAGTGCAGATTTCGAGAACTTGCGAGGTCAAATATTGAGTGCGAAGAAGGTCGGCGTAGCACTATGAATGCGAAGTCTGCCATTCATGACACTTCCCCTATTGAAGACGTCTCTGCATTTGTTAGCACTGGCTCTAAACCAAAAAAAGAATGCTGGAAAAGGAAAGGGTGACAAGTTCTGCAAGCACTGCAAGCGCACCAATCATGACTCTGACTTTTGCTGGGAGAAGTATCCAGAAAAGAAACCAGAAAAGTTCCGGCAGAATGTGCGAAAGAATAACCAAGGGAATGCATCGATGAAGACTTCTAGTGAGGGGGAGATCACCAGTACTCCTTTCACTTCTGAACATCCCGGTGGATTCTCATCATCCGATATTGCTCAACTCCAACGCCTCTTACAGCACTTGAATGCTTCCTCTTCTTCTAATTCCACTCAAGCACATACAGGTATTCTTGGGTCCGGATTCAGTATTCTGGGTCCATCCGCCACCCACGGCTCTTCTTGTCCCTGGGTCATTGATTCTGGTGCTACAGATCACATGACCAAGGACGCCTCAGGGTTTACCTCTTATTCCCTTAGCTCTGGACAGGATAAGGTCACGATTGCTGACGGTAGTAAAGCCACTGTGGCTGGCAAAGGAACCGTCAGACTTGCTGATCATTTTACCCTGTCCTCTGTTCTCCATGTTCCTTCTATGACTGTTAATTTACTCTCTGTTAGCAGTATCACTCGCCATTTGAACTGTTCAGTCACTTTTTTTCCTGATCATTGTGTCTTTCAGGATCTCGGGACCAGACGAACGATTGGGACTGGCCGTGAAGTGGGAGGACTTTACTTCTACCAGCCCGTCGCCTCATCTGCGCTGGAGTCTGCTGCCGTGGATGTGGAGAAGAATACTAGGGACATCTCTTTATGGCATTCCCGTCTAGGTCATATGTCATTTAGGTCTTTAAAGGTCTTGCTTCCAAATTTTTTTTCTCATTTGTCTGTCGAGTCTCTTCAATGTGATGTCTGTTAATTAGCGAAACAATGTAGAACCACTTTTCCAGAATCAATAAAACGTAGCTCTTCTCCTTTCCAACTTGTGCACTCTGATGTCTGGGGGCCTTCTCCTGTAGAATCTTTGGATGGCTATCGATATTTTATCAGCTTTATTGATGACTACACTCGTTGTACTTGGGTCTACTTAATGAAAACCCGCACAGAAGTTCCTTCATTGGTTCAATGTTTTTGTAAAATGGTTGCTACGCAATTTCAGACCCAAGTCCAAGCTTTCCGCACAGACAATGTCAAGGAATATTTTGCCGCATCCTTGAATCATTTTTTCAAAAATTCTGGCATGCTTCATGAGTCTTCTTGTGCCTATAGTCCACAACAAAATGGGGTGGCAGAACGAAAAAACCGCCACCTACTCGAAACAGTCCGTGCTTTCCTTTTTCAGCATCACCTTCCAAAATATTTTTGGGCAGATGCTGTTCTTGCTGCCACATATATCATAAATCGATTGCCATCCAGAGGTTTGGGGTATCGGTCTCCAGTCTCTATCTTGCGTCCTCAGGTCCCCTTGTTTCCTCTTATTCCTCGTGTGTTTGGATGCCTATGTTACATTCATGTCCTTGGTCCCCACAACACCAAACTGGATCCTCGGTCCATTAAAGGTATTTTTCTAGGGTATTCCACCAGTCAAAAAGGTTACAAATGTTTTGATCCGGCTGCTAGAAGATGCTATGTTATCAAGGATGTCACCTTTTTTGAGTCTGAGTCTTACTATACTGCTGCGACTCGTCCTCAAGGGGAGTCTACAATGCCATCCTTGGTTTCTCCAGTCTCTCCCTGTGATATTGGCTCTTTGCATGTGCCTAAAGAGGTCCCAAATGAGACCCCACAGCAGCAGCCCTCTCCGGTTCCTCAGATCATTACCTACAGGCGACGGAAGGATAGAAGAAGTCCAAATATGGAATGGCTGGTAGAATCGGGAGCTGGCACCGATGATTCTGAGCCCCCCATTGCTCTCAGAAAGGGTGTAAGGTCTTGTACTCAGCATCCTATTTCTAATCATATATCGTATTCTCATCTTTCAGCCACCTATCGTGCTTTTACTTCTTCTATATCCAAACATGTTGTTCCATCTTCTTATCATGAAGCTATAGGAGATCCTCGTTGGAAGGAAGCAATGGATGAGGAGATGAGAGCTCTTTACAGGAACCACACTTGGGAATTGGTGGATCCTCCTCACAGAAAAAATCTAGTTGGCTCAAAATGGATATACACTTTGAAATACAATGCAGAGGGAGAAGTCATCAGATATAAGGCTAGGCTGGTTGCCCAGGGATTCACACAGACATATGGTATTGACTATACTTAAACCTTTGCCCCAGTTGCAAATCTGAAATCTGTGAGGGTGGTATTGTCTTTGGCTGCAATGTTTGATTGGCAACTTCATCAGTTGGATGTTAAAAATGCTTTCCTGAATGGTGATCTTCAGGAAGAAGTGTATATGAAGCCTCCTCGTGGTGTTAATGCAAATGGCAAGGTGTGTAAACTTAAGAAGGCCCTGTATGGTTTGAAACAGTCACCTAGAGCGTGGTTTGATAGGCTGCGAAAAGCGATGCTTGTGTTTGGCTTCTCTCAAGGACATGCTGATCATACTCTCTTTGTGAAAAAGAGCAATGGAAAAACTACTTTATTACTTGTGTATGTAGACGATATGATCGTTACTGGTGATGACAGTGATGAAATAGAAAGGTTGAAAGAGAAACTTCAAGCTGAATTTGAAATCAAGGACCTGGGTAAGCTGCGCTATTTTCTGGGAATAGAGGTAGCTTATTCTTTTTCTGGGAATAGAGGTAGCTTATTCTAAGAAGGGTATTTATGTTTGCCAGCGCAAGTATGTCCTAGATCTTCTCAAGGAAACAAGAAAGTTGGGATGTAAACCAGCCTCTACTCCGATTGAAACAAATCATGGTTTGACTAGTGACAATGGTGATAAACTTTCTTCTCATGAAAGGGGTGTATATCAGCGTCTAGTTGGAAAACTCTTGTATTTGTCTTTGACTAGACCCGATATTAGCTTTGCTGTGAATACTGTCAGCCAGTTCATGCATGAACCTCGACAAGGGCACATGAAGGCTGTAGAAAGAATTCTCAGGTATCTGAAATCTTGCCCAGGAAAAGGACTTCTATTTAGAAGATCCGTCGCTTTGACCTTGGAGTGTTTCACTGATGCTGATTGGGCAGGCTCAAAGGATGATAGAAGGTCTACTACTGGATATTGCACTTTGTTGGGAGGAAATCTAGTTACTTGGAGAAGCAAGAAACAAAGTGTTTGTGCTCGTTCAAGTGCTGAAGCTGAGTATAGGGCTATGGCCCAAGGTGTAACAGAATTGATCTGGCTGAAACTTCTATTGAAAGACATTGGATTGGTAGCCGTCGCTCCTCTGAAGCTATATTGTGATAATAAGGCTGCAATCAATATAGCTAATAATCCTGTGCAGCATGATCGGACGAAGCATATAGAAATTGATCAGCATTTTGTTCGTGAGAAGCTGGATTCTGGAGAACTATGTTTGCCTTTCATTAAGTCAGAGGAGCAGCTGGCTGATATCTTCACCAAGGGTGTAACTCAGGCTATTTTTCAGATTGCTCTCATCAAGTTAAACATTCTAGATATCCATGTTCAACTTGAGGGGGAGTGTTGTAAGTAGGGTTATTTTTATCTCTTCTAGGGTTTTCTAATATTTCAGCGCTTTATTCCCCTCTTATTTCCTAGAGGGGCATACTTGTAATTTGGTTCTTTTATTCTTCTTATATATATCAGGTTGGTGGGCGCGATAGTGGGACATCGCGACTCCTCTTCTCCTCCTTCTCGGAGACCGTTTTCTCCTCTCTCCCTCTTCTTCTTCCTTTGCCCTAGAATCTTCATTAACATCTCAAACCTTCATATCAGAATGGTGCAGACATGGAAGAGGCTGCCACAGTGCCACTGGGATGAGACCTGTAAGGGAATGTCTTTGCATCTGCTGGATGCCTAGGATGCAGAGCTCTGCTCACAGCATCGGATGCCTTAGTTACTTAGTCTGCAAGGGGGTCTTGGTTCCTGAGAACTGAAATGCCTATATGAAACTCCTTACAGGCATACCTGGCATTGGATCACATTCACTGTGACTGAAGATCCAAAGAGTAGAAATGGCCAGGAAGCGAGGTGATTCGAAAAGTCCACAAATAGACCCAAAGTGTGACAAACTTGCTGATGAGATCCATCCTACCCTTTGACGCAACATAGCTGAGATCTTTCATTCTCTTTCAGCAGCCATGAACCCTGGGAAAAGGGAAGCAGCCTGGTGACACACCCCTTGAACTGCATAGTATGCCAGAATCTCAATGCTTGCTCCCTCTGTAGCAGTACTCTCTGTTGACATAATGACCATCAAAGAAGCTTCTTCCTCAGGAGTTGATGGGTAGGGACCTATCTTCAACACCAACAATGGTTCATGAGGTGTAACATCCACGTTTTAAAAAAACAGTGGTTCATGAGGTATAGATGAGGGCTTTGAGGATTTTCAGAGTGGCAATGGCAATTTGAGTAGCTCATCCACGATATACTTGATGAGGGACAATGATGCCAGTTTCAGCTCTGCTGAGGCAAACCACAAGGGACGGCGTTGGAACGATGAGACTAACAGAAATGGGCCGAGCGAGCAGATTGTGACTTTGTGCCCACCAGAGATCAAGTTGGACTGGTGCTGATTGTGGGCCAAGGTGTTGGGGCCAGGCCGGTCGCTCTGTGTGAGCTGGTCTGTGGGTTGCCATGTAGGAGATGGCGGTTTCTTGCTGCGGTTGCAGTGAGTTGGCGTGTGGGTTCCAACAAAGAAGGATAATGGAGGAAGTGAGCATTAAATGCCTCTAGGGGTTGAATGGAGAGAACAAAATAGGATGGCATGAAGGGGCTGGGTTATGATTCTGTGGGTGGGGAGGAGAATAATAAACTAAGAGATGAGGTCTAAAGATAGTAGGAGAGGTAAGAAAATGAGGGAGCAAAAGCTGCCAGCATTATTGTCGTCATGAAAGGACATCGTGTTTTTATTTTTTAACAGGTTAAAACTTCTCTTGGGCATAAAGAAATGGGGAGAGAAGAAGACATTAAATGTCTTTCATCATGGGTGATTGAACAAAAGGAAATGAGGTGTGAAGGGGAGGGTGGTGATGAGGGAAAAGGCAGAGCATTTAATGCTCAGGGTGGAAGTGGGTCACGGTTGGAAGGTCACGAATAAAATAGAAAAAGAGGTAGGCCTGGGTCAGTATTTAAAATTGGAGAGAAATGGCTATGGGACTGCCGGCACTGTCTGTGAGGGGGAGTGAGGGGGAAGAAGCACGGAGGGGTACCCAGATGCCTGATCTCGCTGATGGTTTGGACGTTTGAGGCATTTGTAGTTCAGCTGCAGCGACACTGTGGCTGCGGATCCTGAGGACAGCAGCTGGGGAATCATGTGGCGGGGGTGCTTGCTTCTGGCCGTTACAGAAATGCAGCAGCTGGGGTCTCTCACCCCTCCCCTCTCGGGCACACTCTCACAGAGCAGATTTAGGTTCCTCACACAAAAGGAAAACTCCAATGTCTATTCCATTCTTTTCATCTTCTCCTCAAGTGCAAAATGAGACTCTTTTACATAGGGAGCTTTGCATTTGACACTGGACAATTTTACCCTTGTAAATCCTATTAGAGACTACTGAAGGGCCCATTAGGCCATTAACAGCGATGACCACTCTAAATGCAAACCCATCACAAATGAAACATATGGGGACTAACGAAACCAGGATAAACTGGAAAATGCAAAATAAAAGGGATTATGCATAATGAAATAACTACCATGCTAGCCGATCGTCTTCCACTATGCCGTCATCATTTCACAGTGCACGAGTAAAACCCACTTGATGTAACCGGTCTTGCTCCATCAATACTGCTCATGGGTCAATGTTACTTCCCCAGATGGCATTGACATTAACCAAAAACTACCATGTTTTGGATGCCTATGGCACAAGACTTCTGAGGAACTGGGAAAGTAACACTATTCCTCATGATTGGTTCTTTTCCTCCTCCAAGTTCATGATTCTCAGAAATTAATTTCACCGTCTCCAATTTCTTCAAGTTTTCTTGGGTGAACAAGTACTGACTTGTTGAGATGGAAGGAAACCCAGAGAACTGAATAGGTTGACTCGGTTTTCTACTCACGGTCTTCAACCTGCAGCCCTGTGTAGCGAGGAAATACCTATGGGCCTATATTACTGGTGCTATCCATTCCTCGTGAAATTTGAAAAGATATGAGGTCCATCTCTGTGTTTCCTATTCCTTTCTCATATCCGGGACTCCTTTTGTCTCTAGGGGCACTTGACTGTAGGGATTGGCAGGTGGTGGTGCAGAGATATGAGTCTAGTCTTGCAGGGTTGAAGGCTAGATTCCTCTCTTATGCAGGGCGCACGGTCTTATGCAAAAAAAATACTTCTATTAATATTTTGTGGTACCATCCACTTCTCAAAAAAAAAAAAACTCTGTATTTCCTATGCTTCATGTGTTAGAATAGACCCATGTTGGAAAAGGGACAAAATCAAAATATGCTTGTAATAGTGGAGCCCTCTCCATTCATTGCCTTAAGGTTTGAGTGTGATTGTCCAGTCCATTTAATGCAAAAATATATTTTATATCTTTATACATTATCGAGGCACCTTCTTGTAAGGCCAATCCATATGCATATTCTCCTTGTCAGCTTGAACAAGAATCTCAAATTTTCATTGGAAGTATGGTTTCTTGGATACTATGGATCTCTGACATCAACAAGGACCCTTGCATATTCCATCTGCAGGAAAGGAAAGAGATTAGGATTGCACATTCTAAAACTAACAAAGGCATATAACCACAATCATCTGGTGGCTCATCCTCCGCGCTACTTTATGGGCTTTATGGGGAGAAAGGAACAGGAGAATTTTCAGAGGGGAAACAAGAGTTGAGGAGAGGATCATGTCCTTTGTTTGTGAGAGAGTGTGAGTGGGCCAAGCATCTTTGTAAAGTGAATACATGATATGACAGTTGGATGTACATGTCTAATGCTCTATTAGGATTTCAAAATGAGCACTTCAAAAATTTACCAACTACTTATTTGAATGTTAAAATTCAATAAGTTGGTTAATATTTTATTTGGATTTTTTGTGTTTTCAACAAGTAATTGTTTTTCACTGCATATATGCATAAGTGCATGTGGATTTATCCATCCATGTACTTTCAATGTCCTTGTGCATTGGCTCTATAGTTCTGCTGTGTTTGACAAACATCCTTGGTCAGCACTCGATGCTTGTATCCATGTCCTACAAATCATGGGCAATATCTTCCGACTCCTCTCTATCTTCCTTGGTCTCTTATTGTTTTGTGGATAACTTTGATTATGTCTTTGCCTAGGTGGAAAAATTCAGCTGTTAAGGGTTTCTTTGTTTGTTTGTTATATGTGATATCTTTTTCACAAGCATGTGGATTAATTTGCAGAATGGACGAAGACATCTAACATCTTCAATGCATGAGGTTTCCAGGGACCTTGTTGTTAATGCGAATGCAAGGAAAAAACAAGCTCTTGTGGTGAGGTTTTCCTTTCATTTTTTAAATTATTTTATTCTGTCATATTCATCTTAATTCACATAACTATGAGCAGTGGATAATTGTATCTATGAGCTAATATTTGTATTTAAATCATCGACCTGGATACATATGAAATGGCCAAGCCAACTTCTGCTTCATTCCATTAGTCACTTGCTGCCCTACAAGTATGATATGAATAAGTGGAGTTTGCTCCCAAACTTGCTAAAATTGGTCTTCTGTTAGGGAAGTAATGTTTCTTATTTGCATTACAGGACACGCTTCCAGTTCTTATAGAACTTCGTCGTGCATTGGACATGCAAATGGAACTTGAAATTCTTCTTGAAGAAGGAAACTACTTTAGGGTCTAAATTCTCTTTTCTTTTGTATTTTGTATGCTTGTCATGTTCATGATTTTGATGTGATACCGTACACAATGCCCTACGTTGCTTATATATCTCTGAATGTTACCTGCAGGCATTTCAAGTATTGTCAGAATACTTGCAAGTTCTGGATAGTTTCTCAGGGTTGACTGCGGTACAAGAGATGAGCCGTGGAGTAGAGGTCACTTTCCTTTCTATGTTAGATACTCTGTCAGATTTTGACATAAAACAGATGTAGGCCTATCTTTGCCATGTTATTGTACACATGTTTGCGGCAGTCCACTTGGACTAAAAGCTAGTCTGTACTATTGTGTTTTCAGTGGTTGGCTATGTCCCCTATTTTTGATGTCCTGTTGTTTAACTCACGGAATTTAACAGATGGTTAATTAGGTTAAGGGGGTGGCGAATAAGGAAAAGAAATAAAACGCTATTCATCATAAAAGAATGAAAACGTTTGTCTATTGATCATGTGTGTAGAAGCCAATCATGGCACATAAATTATTCATTCTGTGGATTGAGTTTCTCAGATGATTAGGGTTCGGATACTGAACAATATCCCACCGATCGCAGTTGGTGTTTATTTACATCGGTGCGAGTCCAAATACCCTTGATTAACTGCCAAAGAAAATCCTCGATTTACACAAAGATAGTTGTGATGCTAAAGGCATTGCTCTAAGCGCCAGGTTGTGCGAGGCGATGCCAAGTATCGGGAGCGTTTCAGGAAGGACTACGGACTCAACCGACGTAGTTACGGGGACCGAGGTAGATCCCCAGATTCATAACCTCAAGGTTCAAGGCTGCTATGTGTTGGCCATTTGACCTTCACGCGGCTAACTGAGTCTTGAACCTCCACAACTATCTTTGCATGATGCAAAGCATGGTGTTTCATTACTCGAGCATTCACAGAATTTTATAGAATCGTGCTCACATGGCCACGAGTATATTTCATAAAGTATTATAAGGTGTACAAGATATTGCGAGAACATTTCATGAGTACGAACTTGTCGACAAGTTTTTTTTTTTGATTGCACGTGACCCTTTGTTTATAGGCAATTAGGACTTTGGTTGTACATGACCCTTTGCTCATAGACAATTAGGGTTTTGATTGTACATGGCCCTTTGCTCATAGGCAATTAGGGTTTTGATCATACATGACCCTTTGCTCATAGGCAGTTAGGGTTTTGATTATACATGACCCTTTTCTCATAGGCGATTAGGGTTTGGATTGCGCATGACCCTTTGCTCATAGGCGATTAGGGTTTTGGTTGCACATGACCCTTTGCTCACAGGCAATTAGGGTTTTGAGTGTATATGATCCTTTGCTCATAGGCGATTAGGGTTTTGATTGTACGTGACTCTTTGCTCATAGGTGATTAGGGTTTTCACAAGTGTCCTGGCCATACCCAGGTGTTTACATAATCACATCACAAGACTTTAAAGATTTTTCTGTAGAGAGATTTTCTCGTTTACCATATAGGTTACACAGTTCACAAAAGGAGTTGTGATGCACAGTTGTTTATGACATACCCTCACAAGACAACCACAGCACGAGCCTTTCAAAACAAAGCACAAGCACCAAACACAAGCTCCGCTCTTGTTGACCTCTGGGTTCTCTCCTTTCTCTCCGTCTTTCTATGTGTCCCAAATGGACCCCACTGGGGTATTTATAAAGCCTCAAAGGACTCTGGCAGTTACACCCTCTGTCCGGACCAAAACAAGGGATTTGGCAGTTGATCCGGGCCAAAACCCACGTGGGGAGGATGGAACCGGTCCAAAACCCCATATAGGGGGTGGAACCGGACCAAAACCCCATGTTGGGGGGGGGGGGTGGACTCGGTCCAAACCCCCATATGGGGTGGAACCGGGGCAAAACCCCCCATATGGGGGTTGGAACTGGGGCAAAACCCCCATATGGGGGTTGGACCCGGTCCCAACCCCCCATATGGGGGTGGACCCGGTCCAAACCCCCCACATAGGGGTGGATCCAGGCTGTTACTACCCCTTTTTCTTCAAATTTGGTTAATTTTCCCCTTAAATAAGGGCTGCTATTGCCATGATTACATCATTTAGTGTTGATGCTCATGCTTCGCGTATTGATTTTGAAGTCCATTTGCATTTGGTTGAATGGGACCAACACTTAGAGATTCCATACCACCTTGCTGCAAAGAACACATTGCTCCCTCCTTGCTCCTGTCAACCCTTTTGCTTCAAACTTGGCTGATTTTGTTGATGCTCAGAGTGCAGGACAGACTGCATCACTGGGTGTTGGGTTTGCCAAGGACTAAATTTGATTGCCGACTAGGAAGTATTTAATGCTGTGAAAAACCTGGTTCATCACTGTCATACTTGTAGCTATTGTTGTTGTTATTATGTTGCTGCTGCAAGGGTGCTTCACTTGTTGCTGCTGCTGCCCTTGAGCTGCTGCTAACTTTGTTAGTTACCACTGCTGCTAGTTTAGCCATTAGACTGCTGCTTATGTTGCTGATGCTACTTCTGTTAGCATACTTTTTTGCTGACCCTTGATTAGGAAATTATTGCATTGCATGCTAACTAGGGTATAATACCTATTTAGGGCTTAATTCAGCCTATTTAACCCTTAATCAGGCCCCAAGACCCTTTAATTTAGTGTTTAGGGTGGACCCGAGCCAAAAACACTCCCTTGGGGAGTTGGAACCGGGGCAAACCCCCCTAAGGGGGGGGGTGGACCCGGGGCAAAACCCCCGTTTAGGGGTGGACCTGGGGCAAACCCCCCTTTTGGGGGTGGACCCGCGGCAAACCTCCCAAAAGGGGTGGACCCGGTCCTAAACCCCTATAAGGGATGGAAAAAAGTTGGCTGCCCCTATAAATAGCTCCTCCACTGTTCATTTCTCACATGAAGAGAGGGAAATTGACGTTTCCCACGTGAGTGGTTTGCTGCTTTTGTGCTAGGTGGGGAATTTTCACATCAATGACTTCACCTTCCTCACCCATTTCACTCACCATGTATATTGTGGAATTTCAAATTCCTTTACAGAGTTTAACCACTCTTGGGTGTCTTTTCCCCTAACTACTTTCAGGGGATAACAAATTGGTTCAACACCTGTATACTTTATGCATCACTTCTTGAATTCCATGCATGCCTTTCTTCTCCATGTACGCACCTTTCATATGACTATTGGCCATATGTGCTGGGGCTACTTTAAGTTCTTTCCCATATGTATGCATTCCATATGACTGTGGCACGTGCTTTTGGGGCAATTACTTAGAATAAAAAACTAGGGAATAGTAGATTGTTTGCATATTGCCCTCATGTTTGATGCCCCTTGTGTTTGATGCTTCACTTTTTAATTGTTGCTTTTAAATTTCTGTCTTACTGGTTAAGTGACTTACCTTGTACTTTTAACCTAATGGCTGACAGGTCTGGTTATCAAGGGCACTTCAAAAGCTAGATTCTCTCTTACTTGGAGTGTGCCAGAACTTCTATAAGGAGACTTACATAACTGTCAGTATCACCATGATTTTTTTTTGGACTATTATCATCATCATGAGAATGACATCTTTCTTTCACTTTACAATACATAGTTGCTGTAAGTTTCTTTTTTTTTTTGGCCCTCTGTTTGTTGTTAACACTGTCTGGCATTAGGTAAGCCTGGGAAGAGTAGAGCAACTGTGATCCGCCTCTTACAATTTTAGCTCCAGACTTTGGTTTTAGAAAACAGCCGCTGCTTTTTTGGGTGTGTGCCAAAGAAAAAAAGGCTAAACACAGTTTGTTTTTTCTGTTTAATTTAGAAAAAGGGAGTGGTAGTGACCTGGTATGGATTATCCTGTGGCATCCCAAGTATTTTAGGCTTAGGATCTATGGGTCTTAACTGTTAAGGCCTCAAGTCTGTCACATCTCATTTTCTGTATCAAATTTTGCGAGGTTGACCATTTGCCATGTCTCAAATAAACTCTTGTTTTCTGAGGTCCTCTGCCACAGTGGCAGAGACAATTCACTGAAAACCCATAAAATCTTGTCCACCCAAGTTCAAACCTGGGTGGTTCCCTTCTTAACCCTCTACCGATGCCAACTGGGACACAGCCCGCCGGTAACAAGTTAACTCATATATAGATAATTCTAGGTGCTGGGTGTCAATGACATAAAGAACTTTATAAGTCAATGCTTTATAGCCATGATTTAATACAACTATTAAGTTGGTGTACCAGTCCTTCTCTTGGGTGGCCACTGTGTGTTTAAACAAGCTTTACGGGTATATTGGTCTTAAACCAAACCTAACTTAAAACGAAACTTAATAAAGCTTTTGAGACCGTGACCCAATAAGTCATAATTAAAGGGCGTTAAGCCTTTAAATTTTATAAATAAAACATTATAAAACTACTCTATGACAATACAAGGGTTGAACTATATATATATATGCTTTATGTGATTTTATAATTTATATATTGGTCCCTTACGAAACTAGGGATATTACAACATCAGTGTGATTCATACATAAAGTTTCTTGTTCTTTTGCTTCGAAGTTGAGGATGCCAGTCTGCTGTCTTCTTAAGATGGGTCTTAAAGTGCATATTTATGCTCTGCTGACTGGTCAGCTATTTACCGATTTATTCTTAGCGGACATATGCTTTTCTTTTGTATGTTTAGACATATGAGAACTTGGATTCATGAGCACTTTCTCATGTTAAAAAGGCATCAATGGAGTCTATAAATGCTGAGAATAAGACTTTTGCAGGCACTTGATGCCTATGCATTGATAGGGGATACTGCTGGACTTGCTGAAAAGATACAGAGCTTCTTCATGCAAGAAGTTCTCTCAGAAACCCATTCTATACTAAAGGAAATTATTCAAGAGGTATTTTCTTTATACACATGCTTTAGATTTTTAGTTACTTTGTTGAGCCTGCATGATATAGTCGTTTGAGTATTTCTCTGTTGAGACATCTTGTCACTTTTTTACTGCTTCAGTTTACAGTGCAAATTTACAGAGAGATTTATTTGTTTAATGATAACCATGCTTAACAACATTTTTATTTTTTGTCCTTTCCTCTAGAAGGTATTCTTTTGTTTACTATTGTGTAAATGTTATACTTCAGTTCTATAAACCCTTTAAGCATTTTGTTGGTCGTGAGGTTGTTGGGTCAAGGACCATTTTTTCCCTCGAAAAAGGTTAGATTATTTATTGAATAAATAGAGGTAGTACAATCTAGGAGGGTGGAGAGGTTCCTCCACCTTAAAGAATCATGCCCTATGAAGGACTGGCAAATGTGACAAGAAAGAAACTACGGGGACTTCTGCAAGGTATTTTCTCCAGCTGCAAAGGAAGCTAATACTTCTAGAACAGATATTTTTCAATATAGAGGCTTGGGCCACATCATTCCTTTCTTTCCATATACTCCAACAAACAGCAGCCTGGATGAGCTTCCACAGGTGAGAATTGATCTGAATTGCCAGCGGACTTTGTTTAGTGCGAAAGAAGGCCTACATCTGATCTACAGTAGAAAATTAGAAACTAATACATGTCGCATTTGCGAAAATTCCCCAAACTTTCGAATTCACAGAAAGAAGTGATGAGGAGATGGTCTGGGTTTTCTTTTGCAGAATGCACGACAGACATGTAGTATCACAAGTACTATTCCACTTCTATAAAATCGGGTAAAAATTTCTTTTTGGAACAGCAGCCACATAAAGGCGCGGATCTTCAGTGGACTATTAATCTTCCAGACAGTAGATAAGTGGACATTACAAGGCCCAGCCGGAAGCATATTCTTGTAACAATCCTTCACTGAGAAATGATTATTGTGCCACCTCCACCTGGACTTATCCTCCCTATTAGAGTGAATAACAATTGAGGACAAACAGTGCAGCAGTTGCATATACTTTTCCTCTTCATCTTCCTCGAGTCCCCGTTGCAGTTGCACAAGCCATTGGATACCAGTTCTGTCTTGGAAGAAATGCTGATCAACAGTGCCCCATTTATTACCTGCAAGTGCAAATCCCGGGGTATCTGTCTTTGAGATAGCTGTTATCACACCACCTATCCCTCCAGAAGAGGGTATGTTGACTATTTCCCACTTCTACAATCACCTCCTTTTCCAAGCGCCCTGCAGCCTGCATGATACCTTCTCAGACAGGCGATGCTTGAATTCCATTGTCCATCCCTTCAAAAAATCTTTCACGACTCTGAAAGTGTTTATACTTGATCAACTGTATCCACAACGAGCCATTGTCCACAAGCAATTCCCACAGCCACTCGCCGAGGAGTGCTAGGTTCACAAGTCTTATATTTTTCACACCTAGCCCCCCTTGACTGTTGGGTTTACACACAGTATCCCATTTGACTAGGGGTATCCCTTTTGAGTTATCTTTGTTGCCTGCCCACAGGATCACTGATGGATTTGATCCATATGAAGTCTAACTGTTGCAGGGATGACAAACACTAACATAAAATGTGAAGGAATAGAGTTGAGCACAGAATTGAGCATGGTCAACCTGCCCCCCAAAGATAAATGCACGGATTTTCAGCTGGCCAGTTGTTTCTGCATTCTATGGAGTAAACATTCCCAATCTGAGATTCTGAGAGAACGATATGGCAGAGGCAAACCCAAGTATAGGATGGGTAACTTGTTCTTGTGACATCTGTGCCCAGAGTCCTCAACCTTTGCTGCCAACAAATTGATACCGACCAAAGAGGTCTTGTCATAATTAATCTTCAGGCTGGAGCAGGCATCACAGCAGGTACGGATGGATGCCAAGTGATGTAGCTGCTGTGGGCCCCCAGGCAGAAAAATTAAGGGTCATCAGCATATTGAAGGTGAAAAACGGAGATGGGAGCTCAGAAAAACTGCACATTACGAATCCAAGTCAGCTGATCTGCTTGCTGCAGCATGCAATTCGGAACATTAGCAACCAAAACATACAATAAAGGTGATAGCGGATCTCCTTGCCTTAGACTGTGAGAACTCCAAAAGTAACCATAAATAATCCTTCACAATAACAGAAAATTGTGCAGTACTAACACAGGCCTTGATAGTGTTAATAAACTGTTGTGGGAAATTGAACACAGCCATCACCATCCAAAGGCAAATCCAAGAAGTCCTATCATAGGCCTTGTTAAAATCCAACTTGCAAATAAAGACACAGCTCTATTCTTCAGAGCAAGCAAAGCCCCATGGGCCAGGAGGAAGTTATCCTTCAATCTTCTCCCTTGAACAAAAGCTGACTGCTATCTTTCTATGACTTTGGGTAACACAACTGCCAGCCAAGTGGCCAACACCTTTGTTATAATCTTATCGGAGCCATTGAGTAAGCTGATGGGCCAGAAGTCTTTCAGCTCAATGGCATCTGTTTTCTTGGGGAGAAGCACCAGAAAAGTACTATTGATAGCTTTGCAACTCCCTCTGGCCGAAAGCACCTCCTGAGCAGCAAGAAGAAGATCTGACTTGACTAGATCCCAGAATTTTTGATAGAATAGAAAATCCATCCGGTCTCCTAGGGCTTTTTCGGTCCCCAGGCTAAAGGTGTCAGCTTGCACTTCTGTTTCCTGCACTTGGTAAGACTTAGCTGATCCTCTGTGTCAAGTATATTGAGGATTTCATCAGACCAAGCTGGGAAACTTCTCTGCTCTGCTGCAAAAAAGGTTTTGATAAAAAGTACAATTTTCGTTGCTATAGCTTCCTCTTCCTCTGGGGTGGTGGCGCAGTTGGCTAGCGTGTTGGTCTCATAGCTAATCGAGTTATCCTGAGGTCGAGTTTGAGCTTCTCTCATCCCATTGGTTTTTTAAGGGTCTTTGGTTTCTCTCTCTAGACGTTTCTAAAGAGAGAAGGTATGGGGTTGGGACCTCCGGGGTCAACATGATGCCTTTCCGAGGTGTCCACCATCTCCGGTGCTGGCCCTGCCAGGGGAGCTGCTGAAGCCACGGGAGGAGGGAGGGCTAGTGTCGGAAGGTTTACGGAGGCCACCGGTAGTGGGAGTGCTCAGGTTTCTGTTTGCCACATGTGCAAGGATACATGGCACATCCAGCGGTTCTGCTGGAGGCTGGTGGGCTCGTGCGGTCTGGTAGAAGTTCGGGGTGTTGGGGTTTTACCACACAAACGATCGTTCGCGGAAGTTGTCCGGGATGGTGCTCTGTCTCAGCAAGTCCAGCGAAGGAGGTGTGAGTGCATACATATTGGCCTCGTCCCCCCTAGACTTCACTGCCGAGAGGGAGGAATGACTTAGGAGATGCCTACGAGTTCCTCCGATTGAGGGCGGGGTGGATTCCGATTTTGTCCAAAAGCTCCTGGACACTCACAGGCAATGTGGGAGCTTGACTGCAAGACCCACCCGTCGAGTAGGGACGAAAGTCGGCCTTAGTGATCCGATGGTGCTGAGTGGAAGGGCCGTTGCTCAACGGATAAAAGTTACTCTAGGGATAATAGGCTGATCTTCCCCAAGAGTTCACATCGCTGGGAAGGTTTAGCACCTCGATGCCGGCTCTTCGCCACCTGGGGCTGTAGTATGTTCCAAGGGTTGGGCTGTTCGCCCATTAAAGCGGTACGAGAGCTGGGTTCAGAACGTCGTGAGACAGTTCGGTCCATATCCTGTGTGGACGTTAGAGCATTGAGAGAACCTTTCCCTAGTACTAGAGGACCCGGAAGGACGCACCTCTGGTGTACCAGTTATCATGCCCACGGTAAACGTTGGGTAGCCAAGTGCGGAGCAGATAACTGTTGAAAGCATCTAAGTAGTAAGCCCACCCAAGATGAGTGCTCTTCTATTCCGACTTCCTCAGAGCCTCCGGTAGCATAGTCGAGATAGCTACGGGTTCTCTGCCCCTTCGAGAGGTCCGACAGGTTTCTGCAAGGGCTTCCTTGCAGTCGGTTGTGGCCGCCGATGTTGGTTTCATGGTGGTATATGGAGTCCTCCGGTTGTAGAAATGGACGATGGAGAGGGGAACCTTTTCCAACCCACACATGACTAGGCTTCGAGTGGTCCTAAGAGGGGTACTGATACTTTGTGACGAGGCGGGTATCTCCCTCCTCATCTGGGAGTTTGCAACAGTGGAGGTGGGGTCTCTCTCCTTCGTCATGGAAGGGGAGCTCACAATGGTGGAGGCTTCGGTTTGGACAGGAAGCCCCTCAGATGTGTTGTAGGTTATCTCTTTGGCCATCGGTGGGTTGGGGGGGGATTTCGTTGTGCAAGTAGTCCTCTGGCAGGGAGACCACGAGCGGCGGCTGACATTGTTAGGGCGAGCACTTCCAAGGCAGGAGGAGGAAGGTCGTCTAGCGGAGGGGGTTTGTGGCATGCCTTACATCGACACTTCAAATTTTGAAATGCCCGCGGGCAATTGCTTTGGGCTGGTGGGGGTCGGGCTTGATGGGCCGAGTGTGGTCATACTCGATTGAGGCAAGCGGCACCGCCCACGACCTTGTTGAGAATGGCCTTGACCCGGACCTGATTGCTCAGACCCAGGACTTACCTAGATCCAATTTCGGCGTGCGTATCGGGTCCAGATTTCGGCGTGCGTATCGGTCCAACTGGACCCGATACGCTTTGTCTTCTCTACTCGGTTGTGGGCACTATTCTCACATAGAGCACGACAACGACCAGTAGGGCTTGGTGGAGAAGCTCTCGTTGGCGAACTCTACTCAGCTAGAGGGCTTCCCGCGGCAACCTCCTCCACAAACCAGTCCAGGGGCAAGACAAGTTTCTGCCCTCGGCATCTTACCTCGGTCGGTCACATCAATTGTTCATCCTTGGCCGACACTCACCCACCGATGGACAGATGTGGCCAGCAAGGACAGGTGGCCAATTGTTTCCTTTCCCTCACCTTCGGGGTGTTGCAGAAGGGGATGCTGACAGTCAGTGAGAGTTGACGGTGGTGCCCTCTTTCAATAGGGTCGACCGATGCAATCAATATGCCAAGGTAGCGATGTAGTGGGGTGGGACTAGTTGCAACCCTGGAAACCGATGCCAGCCATGATGTAGGGGGGCTCCTTCCTGGCTCAATTTGGGGTTCGGCAACAGTAGTAGTAACAGGAGGAATCGCGCCCGATTCTTATCAGTTTAGTGGAAGAAGCACTCGGCCCGGATCTTGATCAACAGGAGCAAACAGTTGCTTGGGGGGACCCAATGCCAAATGGAATTGGGTGTGTCGGTGATGGTCAAGAGGATGGAGAGGTGTTGGCTTTAGAAGGGAAGGATGTGATCCCGGAGACACCGGGAGGGGTGCATTGCAAGAAGGAGGGCAGCGTGATGTGGAGGGGGTGTCTGCTAGGGGCAATCTGGGGAGGGAGGAGGTGATGATGATGGTCGAGGTGATGGAAAGGATGATGGAGACGCATGTGAGGGATCTAGCGGATAATGTGGGTGCCTCCTTTGCAGGCTTGGACAAGGATGTGAAGGTAGTGTTCACCAGATTGCTTTGGTGTGGGAGGCTATGGGGGGTGAAATCTTAGAAAAGGGGGAGTTGCGAGAGTGAGGGAGAAGGGGAGGTCGGGAAAGGGCCGCAAGAAGAGGGAGGTCCAGACGTCCCATTGTTCTTATGAGAATTGTCTCTTGGAATGTGAGGGGATATGTGGAGGGGAGAATAGGAGGGTGGTGAAGGAGCTAGTTAGGAGATGGAAGATTGATATCTTGTGCCTGCAAGAATCCAAATGTGTGGAGAATAGGGAGTCTATCATGAGAGAGGTTGGAGGGACCATATTATCTAAGGGGGTACTCTCCCTGGCCGAGGGGAGCTCCGGGGGCATTATGATCCTCTGGAATTAATTCGAGGTATAAGAGGTGGAGGAAGATTGATAGATTAGCTGAGGGGCTATCTCTCTGCACTTCTGATCTATAAGGGATGACTTCTCCGGGGGTGTATGGCTCTCAAAGTAGAGAGGGGAAGAGGCAATTATGGGAAGAGTTGACCTTGTATCATCACAACTCAGGCCGACCTTAGTGTGTAGGTGGGGACTTTAATGCCATTACAGCACCATGGAAGAGGGTGGGGATGCACTGTTTGACGGGGAAGATGGAGGACTTCACTGACTTTATATAGACAGTTGCTTTGATTTATGGTAGAATGGTTAATGCTCAATTCACTTGATCCAATCTGAGGGTAGATCCCACTTGCTCCAGGTTGGATATGTTTCTAGTTTCAGTTGATTGGGAGGATCACTGTCCTCATATGTAGGTGTCATCTTTGGCTATATTAATATCGGATCACAAACCCCTCTTACTGAAGGCGACAATCGTCCTCATTGGAGGAGACAGAGTTTCAGACTAGAGAGGTTATGGTTCAGGGAGGGTGACTTTTTAGACATTGTCATGTGGGCATGGAGTGTGCAGAGTCATGAATCATCAGCTATGGTTAGGTTGGTGCACAAAATGAGGCAGGTGGCATAGACTCTTATGGCATTGGGTGCACACAAAACTCTACCTAGCAGAGTAGCTAAGGACAAGATCTTGCACCATATAGAGGGAGAGTAGCTAAGGACAAGATCTTGCACCATATAGAGGGACTGGATTGCTTGGAGGAGATAGGGTTGATGGATGATGCAGACAAGAGTCTCAGGGAGACAGTATAAGGGCAAAGTTTCAGGAGATCCTTATTAGGGAGGAGATTTATTGAAAGCAGTGGTCAAGGGAGAGATGGGTCAAGGAAGGAGACATGAACACTGCGTATTTTTAGTGTATTGTCTCTGGGAGAAGAAGAGTTAATTCCATCACATGTATCATCAGAGTGGGAGACTAGCTCTTCTCTAGGGAGGAGGAGATCAGGGTCCAGGCGAGGACATTCTTCCCCAGACTTTTCACTGAGGATGATATCAACATACCGAGGATTGCTTGTGATCTTCGTCCCCTTCTTCCTCCCGAGGATAGGGAAACCCTTTCTCGGCCTTTCTTCAAGGAGGAAGTCTACTAGGCAATCTTTTCTCTTACAGGTGACAGAGTGCCAGGCGTCGATGGTTTCCCACTTGCCTTCTTTCAAAAGTGTTGGGAAATTATCAGTTGTGACTTTTTGGATGCTATGAAGGAATTTTAGGAGGGGCATTAATAAAACCCTTTTGGTTCTCATCCCGAAAAAACATGGGTCATAATGTTTTTAAGACTTCAGGCCCATTAGCTTTTTGAATGGCACTTACAAGATCGTCACTAAGCTGCTGACACGAAGGATGGACAAATTGGTCAGTGATTTTCTGGGGACTTTCATTAGGGGTAGGCAGATTTAGGAGAACTTCTTGGTGACACACGAGTTTCTTTTTGTTATGAAGACATAAAAGAAGAAAGGTGTGGTCCTCAAGTTAGATTTTGAAAAAACTTATAACATGGTCAACTAGCAATGTATGTTTGATGTTCTGGACACAACGAGTTTTGGTGACAGATAGACTAGCTGGATCCGTATGTGTATTTCATCCGCCTCTTTACAATGCTGATTAATGGGAAGTCTACCACATCTTTCCATAGTGATAGAGGGCTTCGACAATGTGACCCCATGTCCCCTCTCCTCTTTGTTCTGGCGACTCACATTCTGAGTAGGATGTGGATGAGGGTGGAGTTTGCAGGGTTGATCAGAGGTTTCTAGGCCGGGCTAGGTGGTATCACCATCTCCCATTTGTAGTACGTGGACAACACCATTTTATTCCTAGCAGAGGATGTGTCCAAGCTTTATTCCGTCATATTCATGCTAGAGCTACTAGAGGAGGTTAGTGGTCTCAAGCTGAACTTCAACAAGAGCCTCTTGGTCGGTGTGAACATAGAGGGTAGGGCGTTGGAGGGGGTAACGTTCATTGGGCTGTCAAATAGGAGTATTCCCTCTCTTCTATTTGGGCCTCCCGCTATATATAGGGGCTCTTTTTCGTATTGAGTGACAACCCCTAGTGCATAGGTATGAGTCCAAATTAACAGGATAGAAGGCCAGACTCCTTTCTTCTGGGGGGAGATTGGTGCTTTGCAAATCTGTGCTAGATAGCTTTCCTATCTATTTTTCGGATCTCAAAGACGGTTGTTAAGGAGCTTGAGTCTATTTAAACGAGATTCTTTTGGCATGGCAGTGGTGAGAGATGCAAGGGTTGGCATGATATATCTTGGGGCAGGGCCAACAAAAGTAAGGACATGGGAGGTGTTGGCATCAAGAATGTTAGAGATTTCAATTTGGTTCTTTTGTGCAAGTGGCTGGGGAAGCCAGGGGTAGGGGACTGCTGTTTGTGGGCTGAGGTCATCAAGCAATGGCATTATGGTAAAGCAAGGGATTGTGATATAACACTGGTGTCTCAGCACAATATATCACCAATTTGGAGAGGTATTTTGACGTGCAGGGACTTCTTGATTTCTAGTGTTCGTGTTCGGCTGAGCAGGGGGAGAAGTGCTTATTTTGGAAAGACAGATGGTGTGATGATTTCACCCTGGAAGCATCTTTTCTGAGACTATTTGCTATTGCAGCAAATCCCTTGGCTTTAGTATCCTAGTCTTTTGACGTTCAACTATTAGGAGGGATGTGATCGCTGGCATTTAGAAGGAACCACATGCCACATGAGATGGATTAGCTAGAGGGACTGCTTACCTTCCTCGTTGACTTTGTTCCAGAGACAAACAAGGATGAGAAGTGGTGGTGGAGGTGGGATAGAGGGGTTATTTCTCAGTTTGGTCAGCATACACATGCTTATCTGATGGAGGGATGCGTCATAGTCTCGCTTCCCAGATTTGGGCTCCTAAGGAGTCCTTTAAAGGTGAAGTTCCTCATCTAGAGGATTTTGCATGGGAGACTGCCTACTTGTGATAGGTGTGCTCCTTTTCTTCAAGATATACCCACGGTGTGCCGCTTGTGTGGGGAGAAGGCTGAGACATTGAACCACCTCGTCATGCTCACAAGAGGAGTGGCCTGAGGTAACAAGGAGGATTCATTGTAACATCTGCTTGCAAGGGAGTCTGCATCACTTGATTGGCCTTTGGCACAGGAGCTGGAATCTAAAAATGGATAGAGTTACTTGGTGGCTGATCCTTCACGCTACTTTATGGACATTATGAGGAGAAAGGAACAATATATCCTTCATAGGAGAAGCTAGAGTGGTGGATAGAGTGGTTTCTTATCTGTGAGAGAGTGAGAGAATGGGCGAAGCTCTTATGTAATGTGAGCTCTCACGATTCTTCCATTTTTGGTTTTTTAAAGGGTCAGTGCCGACCACTCTGCCTTGGGAGGAAGGTCTCTTTTGTATAGAGATTTTTTGAGAACTCATTGATTATACTTGTATATCCCTCTTTTCATTTAATATATTAGTGGTACCATCCACTTAAAAAAAAAAAGTTCATCTTCTTTCCAGCACGCTGTCATCCTTCTGTAAACTAATAAGTTTCCTCTATCTATGAGCATTCGCCACCTCATGAAAGTAGGCGGTATTAAGATCCCCCTCTTGAAGCCAAGATATACGAGACTTTTGCCTCCACCTGATTTCTTCCTTTTAGATGATAATTCTTCAGCATGCTTTTACCTTGTCCATTGTAGAACTAGAAGCTTTTTTTAGAGGCTTGCTGCAGAATATGGGCGTCCCAAGTATGACTATCTATCTATTTGATATTGAAATCAATAAAGATGTCTAATGCATTGGTAATATTTCTTAGTAAAAGATGGATGATTCTCAGATATGTGCAATTTCTAACCTAATTATGTAAATTCCTATACGAAGTGGCTTCTGTGAAGGACTAGCAAATGGATATAGTCATCCATAATATGCCTTCAGTGGTATGCTTTTGTGGCTTTGCTCATTGAATGAAGTGCACTTTGTTGGAGTTGGACAACAGATAAACTTGTAAGGAAACTTTTCGTTTCAGCTACTAGAGCAATTAAGATTAGGGCAATGAATGTAACCATTAATGTCAGACAGGAGGCAGCGGCACTCATAATAGGGGATGAGCAGATTTTCATGCTCATGTTGAACATCCGAGAACTTCGATGGAATGGCTAAAAGAGAAATGTAAACGCAGTAATGTCAGATTGAGAAACTTTCCTTAGAAGAGGATGTACTACTATAGTAGGACAGGATGTTTGTGCCGATAGTAAGTTGATCTCTCTCTCTCTCTCTCTCTCTTTACAGTGGTTCGTACCACTGATTGTATTAATAAGAAAAGAGGGATATACAAGTATAGATTGTGAAATCTCAAAATATCCCCAACCTTGCTATACAAAAAAGTCACATCAAGTAGATGTGATTTCCCCTAACCCCCCTAGAATGTCAAAAGAGATGAGTTCTCTCTCAGCTTTACATAGAAGTTTAGCCCACTCTGTTACCCTTTTTCTAACAAACTCCCCAACTCTCTCTGGAATCGTGGCCTTCTTTTTGAAGATTCTTCCATTTCTCTCTCCTCATAAGGCCCATAAAGTGGCATGTAGGATGAGCCACCAAATCCGCCTATCTTCTTTGCTAGGCCAATGCCTGTGCCACTTCCTCATAAGTTGCTGGACATTTTGTATGGATTGCCACTGGCATTAGACTTTGCTCAAGATATGCCGCCAGACCTCTGTTGGAAAAAGGCATTTGGTGAACAGGTGGTCCATGTTCTCCCCCTCCTCCTCACATAGACAGTAGAGGGTTTGAATACCCTCCATGAAGGTGGCTAGTCTATCACAAGTAGGGAGTCTTCTGTGGGAGATTCTTCACATAAGCACCTTGACTTTGAGAGGACTCCTCAGTTCCCATACCTTTCTTCTCAATGTATGCCGAATACCTCCATCATCAATGACATGGTACGCTGATCTGATTGAGAAGCACCCCTCTTTATCCCATCTCCACCTCCATTCATTTGCTCTGGCTGTATCTGGCACAATTTGATACAATATGCCTAGCAGTTCCTTGAGCTGGCTGATTTCATTCTCCCTCAAATTCCTCCTAAAAAGGGGGCTCTAGATGGCTTCCGCTTGCTGCCCTTTGGGCATCTGGCTGACCATTGGTGTCAGCTCCGCTGTGATAGTAGAGCTGTCGGTACATGCTGCCCAATGGGCAGTCAGTGCACTATCTCTCTCAAAAACTGGCACCTGTGTCCATCTCCCAACTCACTCTGACTCCTGTCCTGAGTATATCAACACTCATCAAAATGCCCTTCCAGAGATGCGAGATGTGGTGCTGTGGTGGATTGGTCATGTCCCAGACTCTAGTTCTGTTGTAGTACTTTTGGTGGATAATTGTGCCCCACAATCTCTCTGCCTCTGTATCGAGTCTCCACACCCATTTACTCAACAGAGCTAGATTGAAGTCCCTGGTATTTCTTATTCCCAGTCCTCCCTCTGATTTACTCTTGCAGACCCTTCCTCAATTCATGTCATCTTACTTAGATTGACTGGATCTTCTTTGCCATAGTGATAGGGATCCGAAACGTGGACAAGAAGTAAATAGGGAGGCTATCAAGCACAAATTTGCATAATACCAGCTGGCCCCCATATGAGAGTAGTTTACCTTCAACCAGCCTGTCAATCTGAAATCAAATCTCTGCACAACAGATTGCCACTCCCTACACTGCAGACTGTTAGGAGTCAAAGGGAGCCTCAAATATGTGATGGGGAACTGGCCAACACGGCAACCTAAGATGGCCGCTGCTCTTCTGATGGCTCGCTACTCCATGTTGACACCAATAACTTGGCTTTTGTCAAAATTCACCTTAAGGTCAATGACTTCCTGGAGGAGCTTCAACATTTTCCTGATGGTGTACAACTGTTCCTCACCATTTGACACAGATGATTGTCATTGGCATACTGTAGATGGGTGATGGATTGCCCTTATGGTGTCACCTAGAATCCCCTGATCAGACTATGATTCTCTGCTCTCATCCACATCCTGCTCAAGATATGTGATACGAGAACAAAGAGGAGTGGGGACATCGGGTCACTTTCTCTTGGACCTCTGTCGCCGTAGAAGTACGGGGAGGGTGCCTCATTAATGAGGATGCCGAATCTGGCTTAGTGGATGCCACCACGGATCCACCCCATCCATCTATCATGAAACCACATCTTGCTGAGGACATCAAGCAAACACTTTCAGCTAACCTTGTCATAAACCTTCTCGAAATCGAGCTTGAAAACTAATCCTTTCCTCCTCTGTATCTTCATGGCATGGATGAACTCATGAGCCACCAAAAAGTTATCATGAATAATGTGCCCTCTAATGAAGGCCCCTTGGTTGGAGTTGACAACTCTACGAATGATACTCTCGAGCCTCGTAGCCAACAACTTTGTGTTTTATCTTATAGGTCCCGTTAGGAAGACTAATGGGCCTATAATCCCTTAGGCTTTCAGCACCCCGTTGCTTGGGGATTAGGAGTAGAAAAGTCTTGTTGATGTCTCTTAGGTGAGCTCTTCCTTCTTGGAATTCTCCTATGGCTTAGAGAAAATTTCCCTTGATGACGTCCCAAAAATGCTGCAAGAAAAACATAGGAAAACTATCTGACCTTAGGGCTTTGCCACCTGCAATATAGAAGAAAGCAAGATTCACCTTCTCTTCTTCAAATGGGCAAGAGAGATCCCTCTTCTTTTCCGTTGAAAGACGTGGAAGGAGGTTCTCTGAAATGGATGGTCTAATAGGCTCATCCTCAGTGAATAGACACGAGGAAAACTATCTAGCATGTCTGGCTATGTCGTCTGGTGTAGTAATGAGCTGGTTACCATCCCTGATGCAGTTGATGTTATTCTGTTCAATGTTTTCCTTCCTGATGCAATCTTCTGAAAGTATGAAATATTTTTGGCCCCCCCTTGATCTATATTTTCCTCAATCTCTGCTTCCAATTGATTTCCTCCTTCAGGAGGATGTCTTTAAAGTCTGCCTTAAGCTTGTCCCACTGGATCTTGTCAGATTCATCCAGGAGGCCTGCCTCTTCTAGTGCCTCTAGCCCCTCCAATTGAGTCAACATCTTGTCCTTCGCCGCTGTTGAACACGGAAAAATATTTAAAAGAGAAATTGTCCATTTGTTGAACATCAATGCACATTTGTTAGCTATTTAAATAGCATGTTCATTACTGATTCCGTATATTTAGTTTACCAGACGATTTAGGGTTCTAGTATTAGACATTTCCCAATCGATCGTAGTCGGTGTTTAGTTGCATCGGCATAAAGTCCGAATACCCTTGATTAACTGTTAAAGAACACCTTTAACCTCTATACTATCCGTTGTGATATCATGGGTTTTGTCTAACGTATACAGTCTTTGATGATCATTAGAAACATATTCTTGTAGGAAGCTCGAAAGACTTTCATTTATTGAATATATGGAATTTGGATTACAATTGATTTTTTGAGACCTTTACATTTGGCCCCGATTATGTGATCGAGTCTTCAGGTTTATATTTGGTCGCTATTTAATTATTGAGTAGGCTTCTGTTTACACTTGGATCTCTAGATTGTTTCCATTGACGGCTAGACTGTTGAATTTGCTTCTGGTCACCATTAGACTGTTGGATTTGCCCCTAGTCTTTAGCGAACTGTTGAATTGTCTTTTGTCCTCAATTGGACAGTTGGATTTACTCCCGGCCATGATCGGACTGTTGAATTTGCTTATGGTCAAGATCTGGTCGTTGAATTTAAGTTTCATCATGATCGGACTCTTCTTTGGTACATCTATAGTTTCTGACCCTTTCTGGGTGTTTCTGTCGTTTTTGACCCTTTTTGGGTATTTCTACAGTTTTGACTTCTTTCGAGATATTTCAGCAGTTTTGACTCTTTCTGGGTATTTCTGCAGTTTTCTAGTTCTCCTAGACTTATCTGTCATTTCTTCACTTCTTAGGGTATTTTCGTCATTTCTTGACATTTTGGGATATTTTTGTCATTTATTGACATTATGGGGTAGTCCAATCGTTTCTTGACTTTTTTAGGGCATTCCTGTCATTTCTTGACATTCTGGAACATTTATGTCATTTCTTGACTTTTTGGAGCACAACTGCAGTTTCTCGGCTCTCCTAGGCTTCCATGTCATTTCTTGATGTCCTAGGGTATTTCTGTAGTTTTTTTGACTTCTCTAGATCTTTCTGTCATTTGTTGACTTTCTAAGACATTTATGTCATTTGTTGACTTCTAGGGTACATTTGTATTTTTTTAGATTTTTTGGACATTCCTACCATTTCTTGACTGTCCAAGACTTATTTGTAATTTTTGAATTTCTTTGGACTTATGTGCCATTTTTTGACTTTCTAAGGTTTATTTGCAATTTTTCATAAGGAGTATTCCCGTAATTCTCATGTGCATATGGGTTCTTGGGTTTGATAGTTCTTGGTCAGCCTTAAGCAAAGTTCAGTAGAGCGCACAGCGCTTCAGGGAAGTGGCATGGTCTCGCTCCGCTGAGTTGTGTAGGAGGCGTGACTTTGGACAATGGTATTTTGGGAACTTCGGGACAAAACATGACTTTTATCCAATTTCTATAAAGTTCAAGCTTTTTATGTAATTTTTGGACGGGATAGGGTTTGTTTGTAATTTCTGGAAAGCTCAGGGAGATTTTGATAATTTATGAACTCTAGGGGTATTTTGGTAATTTTTGAACTTCAAGAGCATTTCGGTATTTTCTAGAAGGTTCAGGGGGATAGTTTGATAATTTCTGAATAACACAAGGGTATTTGTGTAATTTTTGGAAGGTTCAAATATTTTTTGGTAATTTCTGAGTAACACAAGGGTATTTGTGTAATCTTCAGTCAACATAGGGGGTTTTCCTGTAATTTTTATGTTGGAACCCTGGTTTTGATGATGTCACACTATGAATCATGTTGAGGCAAAGTTGCTTAATAATGATTGGTTGAGTTATCATTTTCCATAAGTCAGAGTGGCATAACAAGTTGATGCATCTTGGTCACTTAGGTTATACAAGTCATTTGTCTTCTAAGTGTCAGAAATCAAGGTCGATGCACATATAGGCACTTAATCATATAAGGTCGATGCACATTCATGGTGGAAGTATATAAGGTCGATGCACATTCTAGTTGAAACTTGTCAGGTCGGTGTAGCTACGCATTACGATGAACATCAAGTCGACGCACATACTCGCATGTAGTCGATCAGGTCAGTGCACTAGTGGACCGTGTGTTCAGCAAGGTCGATGCACATTGGACTTTGTGTTCAGAAAGGTCGATGCACATTTGATCTTGTGTTCAGTAAGGTCAATGCATATACATGCATACAGTCTACAAAGCCGACGCACATGAAAGCGTTATGTCTAGAGTCTAGGTCATAACAGGTCGATGCACATATAGAGTCTAGGTCATAACAGGTCGATGCACATTTCTCATTCACTGAACTCAGGGCAACGCATTCACGTTTGCTTAAGTCATCACTTTGTCAGGTCAGTGCAACCACACCTGTTCTAGCTCGACAAGTTAACCTGTGTTTCACATATGTTGGTGCATCCTCATAAATTCTTGTCTTCATGCATCATCTCTTTGCATATAAGGTCTACCTGTGGTCTACACAGGTCAGTGCAGTTGAAGTTAATCCACTGCATTCATGCAGAGGTATACCCACATAGGTCGGTGCACTGTGTGTATGCATCAAGACATATGTATCAACATATAGTCTTTTTGATCTGAGTATCTGGCTCTTATGAAATTGGCTATGTCTGCATTCTCTTAACTACTTATGATGATGAAGTGTTTGATGAAATGTTTTATATCTTATTAATAGGGACTTGATCGAACACTTGAAGAGCGGAAAGCATCAGAGACGCAAGTGGTCACGTTGTTCGGAAGTTGAGTGAACAGGCACGTGATCCAAGGCTACCAGTTCACTAGAACGATTGGATACGTGGATTCGTTTCTTCTTCAAGATCCGACACGTGGACTTCCTTGAGTTACTTTTCTGGAAAAGCTATTGGCGGGAACACTTCCTCCACGTGCCAGTCTGAAATCTTGTGGGACCACATGATTCATTTTGCCGGTATAAAAGAGATCTCACGATTCGAAGCAAAGGTGATGCAGAAGAATAGAAAAGAGGAAGAAAAATAGAGTACCGGAAAGAAGCGGAGAATTCAGACAAGCGATAACAGCATTTGTTTCGATTTCTAGATCAGATCTAGAATCGATATGCTCATCAGAGCTATAGTGTTTTCCGAGATTCATATGTGTTTTACTTTTGTTCTTTTGTATTATCTTTTAAACCCTTCTTTAAGCTGTTAGGCAGCAGAGCAAGCTGTGATTGCTCAGCGGGAGAGGATCTATTTCTCGGACAGCAAGCTGTGATTGCTCAGCGGGCGATGATTTGTTCCTCGGATAGCAAGCTGTGATTGCTCAGCGGGCGAGGATCTGTTCCTCGGACAACAAGCTGTGATTGCTCAGCGGGATAGCAAGCTTGGAGTCTCAGCGGTCTGGGATTCAGTCCCCAAAGCTGTGGATCAGCGAATTGTAGGGATTTATCCCCGAAGCTGTGGATCAGCGAGTTAAGCTGTGTATCAGTAGGAAGTCTCACTCTAGTTAAGTGAGGGGTGCACGTAGGTCTCAAGGTTGAGACCGAACCACCTTAAAATTGCTGTCTCCCGTGTGTGATTGTTATTACTTTACAGCTTCGTTTAGATGCATGCTTAGGGCCGTTCTCCATAGGCATATGATACTTACTGCATTGTCATTCATATGTTTTGGATTTACTTTCAACCAAGGAGTATATCGAAAGGCGTGACTGGAAAGATAGGTTAGGCCTATCTGGAATGTCACCTTTTGCGTGAATGATCCTAGATCAAATCTCCACCTAGTACAAGAATTGGTTGAGGGTCATTCCTTGTGTTGGTGTGTTGCTGGTTTTATATATTGAATTTGTTTGCACACCGAGTGATTGACTTTGATTTTCAGTGAGGAGTTCACTCTGTAAGAGAGTGCTATTTTCTCTTTAAATCATTGAGTGTTGTTAAAGTTTTAATTCCGTAAAAGATTTTAATGGGGATCCATTCACCCCCCCTTTGGATCTTAGCCGTGCGCATTCTGTTAGCACCAACTACCCCAACAGGCAGCATCTATATGAGGACGATGCAGCAGAATGTTCAGAATTCTTATCCTAGTCAGGTGCATCGACCTTACCACTGGACTACCTCTGTGCAACCTAGGTTCAGAACCTTCATGAACCAGAACTCATGGCTTTGTCCATCCTATGTCTGTTCAGCCTAGGATCTACAGTGCACACACACCTTCCAATGCCCAATGGACTAATTATTGGCACAAAACCTCTCAGGCAGTTAAGAATAAGAATGCCACACCAGAGAAAAAGACAACAAAAACTCGAGTGGCAAGAAAAGACAGACTGAGCAGAAAGTTAAGAAATCCACAACCCAAGTCAAGTCACAAAAACAAATGTGGATACCAAAACAGTTGATGTCTTGTTTGCATGATTTAAATGCTGCTATGGGGCCCAAACAGTTTTGGGTTCCAAAATTCTCTACTTGATCATATTTGCAGGTATGCTTGGCAGCCAATCACACCATTTTAGACAGACTAGGACATTTTGTAATGTTTGGACTGAACAAAGACTTTTTTGTAATTTTGGATAGGCACACGTCCCTCCTTGGTGGAGGCGCACAAGGCGAAAATATTTTAGAGATTGTTTCTCCTTCTTGAGCTCTGATAGGCCGCGGTCCATCTTTATACGTCCGTCAGCGCAATGCCGCGGATCGACCTGCGCGGTCAGGCCGCGGTGGTCAAGGGGGTAGCGCCCTTTGCGGGAGGTTTTCGGGGGGCAAAATTACAACGTGATATCTCTCCAAGAAATGGCACAAGGGGCATAGCTACATGACGAGGGCATATATGCAAACTAAGGAATTACATCGGGCACAACCACAGGGGAATATTTGCAAACCCCGAGGGAACATGTGCAACTCTTGTTAGGCACACACCCTCCTTGGTGGAGGCACACAAAACACAAAATGTCTAGGAGATTGCTTCTCCTCAGGCTTCCATCCTCTTTGGACTTTGATCCTCTATCTCTGTTTGTGTGTTGAAATGGGGGCCACGTGATATATTTATAGACATTAGGAGACAGTTACCCCCATGAAGGACCTATCCGGACCGGATAGGTCATTGGGGAGACCTATCCAGTACGGATAGGTTCCCCAAGAGAGCCTACCTACATTGGGTAGGTCTTCCCCCCATTTTCCTTTTTTTGTCCTTTTGAAATGGAGAGAGAGAGAGAATGGCGAGAGAGAGGGAGGGAGGTTCGGACTTATCCGGTCCGAATAGGTGCTTTTGGGAACCTATTCGGGTCCAAACACCTTCTTCAACTTTTTTTGTTTATTAGAGAGAGAGAGGGGAATGGGACCCGATAGGTCCCAATGGAGACCTATCCGGGCCCAATAGGTGGATTGAGAGGGGGGGTGTGACCCTGGGTAGGTTCCCCCCATTTCTCTTTATTTTCTTTCACTTTTTTTTTGGGTCTCAACAGCCGCCTTGCGTGGTACAATCTTGTAGGCTCCTCATTTGATCAGCTCCTGTGCCAAGGTCTTCAACTTCCATATCAGCCTTGCCATCGCCAATACCTCCTATCTCTGGACCCTCCATACTCTGATGACAGTGGGCAGAAAATCTTCCTTTTCAAGCCAATATTTCTCTAGCCTGAAAATAGCTCTCCTCATCCGCTTGTAGCTGGTCTTAAGCAATATGGGCATGCGGTCAGAAATAGCTCTAGCCAAAGCAAGTGTCTCTAGGTGTAGGAAGTGGTCTTCCCAGTCAACTAAAATAAGGAATCTATCAAGTCTCGACTGAGAGGGCTTCATTCTCAGGTTGGACCAGGTGAATTGTGCATTAGACATGCTATGTAGTCTGAGGCGTGAGGCGACCGAGGGGTCGCCTCATGCCTCAAACGCCTAGGCGATGGCCTCGGTCGCCTCATGCCTCAAACGCCTAGGCGATGGTCTAGACGTTTGAGGCAAAATTTTATTAAATATATATATTTAATTCGAAAAGTAAACTATATGTCTAATTATCAGTTTAATGGCTATATAAAGTCAATAAATTTCCTAAATTCATTCAATCCTATGATTCAAATTATTATGATTCACTAAATAAAATGACACAGCATTAAACTGGTAAAGATTTCACAATATAATAAGCATTCTGAAAGAGAAGAAATTAAATAATGAAGAAACTAATTAATTCAGAAAACTGTGGTCAGAGTGAGGCGAGACAGGGCGAGGCGAGGCGCCCCCTCGAGGCGAGGCGCCCAGGGGGCGCCTTGCCCCGCCTCAGTGCCTAGGCGCGCTTTTAACTACATAGTAGACATGTGGATATTGATCAAGTTGCCTAAGAGAGAAATTCTCCAAAGTTTTTCATCTCCCCTAGAGGGCAATAGTCTCCTGTCTTCTCTTTAGATGTCATAACAATTTTGAAGTCCCTTGTTACACACCACGGGCGGCCAAAGGTGGCATGGTACATAAGTAGCTTCTCCCACAATACTTTCTTCTCTTCCCTAGGCTGCAGTCCGTAGACACCTGAAAAATCTCACAAGAAACCATCACTGATGATCTGGAAGGAAAGAGAGATTGCTCTCCCGCCAATGTGCCTGTTTTGTTTTATGTCTACCTCAAATTCATTCCACATAATCATGATACCCCCTGTTCTACCTTCAGTTGGAGAAACCACTCCCTTGGACAGTTTTGCACCACCTATATCTCATGATACTCTCCTTGTCCCCCTCACATTTTGACTATTGCAAGCACAAGATGTCGATTTTGCATCTTCTGATAAGATCCCTCACTGCCTTTCTCTTCTCTCCCCCCCCCGACCCCCCTTATGCTCCATGACACAATGCTCATGGAGACAAAGACTTGTCTTCTCCACTCACCTCCTCCTGACCCCTCTCTTTCCTTGTTCACTCTCCCCCTTCTATCATCCCTAGCCAGCGAGAGTATCCACCTTTTTTGAAGTTTCGTGAATAACCCCTTGATGTCCTTCTCTAGGTCTACAAAAGACACTCCGACCTTTTCCATCAATTCCTTGACTTGTTCCTCCATCCACCACTCCACTACTCCCACAATCTCCTTAACCTCCTCCCTCCCCAAACCATTCCCCTCATTCTGGATTCCACCATCTTGCTGGTCCTCCACAGTGGTTGCACTGACTCCGTAGACGGGGCTTCTCGGAACTTGCAGATGCAGTTTAGGGTCCTCCTCGTACAACTCCAGCAGATTGCTTCGCCCAATTGGGGTGGTCTGTGAAGGGCCACCATAGCATCAAACGTCGGAGGGGTCAGCGGTTCTGTGCTTCTCAGCACAATGGCCAGGTCTTGGAAGTCTCTCCCCTCGGACACGTTCCAACAAAGCCAAGGATTCTGCCATCTGCCACTTGAGAATCAGTCACCACCTCTGTACCGCGAGCATCAGACAGGGGACTGCGGTTGGCCATGTCGCCGTCGTCCACTGCTCTATTGTCTGTAGCACGTACTGGCAGCTGCCGGTAACGGGCGTGAGGTTCTATCGTTTCACCAAGTCCGCTGGATTTTTCTTCTTGCCTCCGCGCAAAGTCGGACAGCTGCACGAGGCCGGGGGTGACTCCGCAGCGGTGTGTTGGCTATGCGGACTGCCGGCGGGTGCTAGAGGGGTCTTCTTGTGGAGCCGAAATGTCGGCCTGGTGCTGTATTCGCCGCGGTGAGTAGGAGTTAGGGAGCGGGCGTGGAAGATGACTAGTACTGGGTCTTGGAGACCCATTACCCTTGTGATCCTCAGATCTGGGTAAGTCACGGGGGAACGGGTACTAGTCGAGCAGGAGAAGGGGGCCTGATAACCCCGTAAGCCTCATGACCCCCCTCATCGGGTAAGTCATGGCTATTGCCTCTCGGGTTGGGCCAGGTCGTCCAGTGGCTGAATGGGCTTGGGTCAGGCACCTTCGGCCTTGCATCTGGGCACAGGAGGTTCAAGAGCTCCCGTGCTTGTACTCTTCTTTCCCAGTTCTGGCTACCACCGCTCTAGACCTAAGTGCTGCCGGTCGTGCCAGGATCCTCACTGGGAAACTTTCCCCGGCGACGGTGACCATTGGAGGGATGTCCTTGGGGCTCCTGATCCGGACGGTCGCTTCCAAGGTTAGGTGGTCCCTTTTGATGGCAATCTTGACGGCGTTGTCAACCACTGCATTGAAACACCTGGCAATGAAACCAGCTCCCACCTCATCACAGAGGATGAGGGGGACGCCCAACAAGAGGATCCTCACCTTCTCCATTCGAGGGGCCCTGAAGGTACCCCTCGACAGGCTCCATTTTGCCAGTCGGAGAAGCACGCCGCTGGCCATCATGAATGCTCCCCTCTCCCACCACGTCGGCCTCCTCCTCACTACGCCCAACTGCCAGGAAGCCCCACCTGGACACCTGGGTGATGGTCAAGCCCCCGTCCTTCTAACCGTCTGAGTTTAGCAGAGCCCTCGCAATTTCCTCATCCACCACCCCTTCAACCGGGGTTACCTAGAGGTATCGGTTAGGCCACCATAGCCTCCCTTGGACCCGCTCGGCCGGCAGGGAGCCTGCTTCTGGGCAGCCTCGACCAGTCAAAGGCGTCTGCAACCCCTGCGGCATGCCCCCAAGGACATCCGCGAGCCTCCTACTGTCCTACATCACCTCCATCTGACTGTTCTCTGGTGGTGATCTACAGAACCTCCAGACATGCCCCTTCCGCCTGCACCTGGAGCATGCTGGCCCTGCGGGACGGAAGCCCACATACCTGTGAGGGTTCTTCGGCCTCCGGAATCCCCTTTGTTGGCTCCAGCTTTGAGTGCCCTCCAGCTGCACTCGGTTTGCACCGGAGGCCATCTCCTGGCTCATTCGCCGCATGTACTCCCTTTTCACAAAGTTTTTCTCACTAGGGTGGGCTAGAGAGAGAATTTTTTCTGCACCTCATTTACATGCGGTAAGTTGATCTTGTCAATGGAAGATGCTCGTTTATGATAAACAAATGCTTTGGTAGGTCCATCGATTAAGAGGGTAACATCTAGGGTTGTCAGTGGGCTATGTTTGGCGGAAATTAGGTAAACCTGATTTTGTACACAGGCCAAGCTTGGGGTAGTTTGGATTTCTGTGGAAGAGAACCTGCGACCACTTCCTCACCACTATTCCCTCTCTCTGCTGCTGCTCCCTTCTACTGTCTACATCTGACACAACACTTCCACATCATTTTCAGCAAACCTCCCGCCTCCATCCTGGACAAATTTCTACGTAGAGGCCATCACGCATCTTCCTTTTCTCCTGACCACGAATAGTACCTATAATGGGCATTGTGAAAGTGAACTGAAAGCAAATGTAAATGGTACTGGCAAGTATTGGAATCAGAAATAACTTAGGAATAGATTAAATGAAATGCATACATGAGAAACATATAAAGTGGATGGTAAGAAGTTGAAGTTGTAAGAACATATAAAGGGCAAAATTGGTAACTGCAAACCCACTGTCCATTGCAATGCTACATGTTTAAGGTTGGTATTTCTTATGATAAGGAACATTGATATTTCTGTGTTTTGCAGCACAATTTTGATAAACTATGTGCTCCTTTTTCTTCTGATTCAGTTGGTCAACCTTTTTTTTTGACTAAGAAATGTATTTTCTTTTTAGCAGTTTAGTTCTAATATGATTTAACTGTTATGTCAGGATATTGGACTGGATACACAGGGAAGCAGGTGTGTCTCATGATTTTTGTTTTTTGGCTACTTGTTGGCACTTTACTTGCTTTCTTTTTATTTGTATGCCAGTTTGATGTTTTTTGAACTAAATAGCATGCAGCATACTATCCAAGCTTTTTGTGGTAAATGGATGTTGTTGATGTCAAGATCTACTAGGTCCTTTTCTATGTTATGTTTTTCCTTGTGAGTTTTAGTTATGCTCTTCTATGGACATCTGGATGTTTGCAGGTCAAGTTTCAGAAGATATACCCATTTGAGATATCATCTGTTGAGATTTAGGAAAATCCTCACTTGTTGAAGATAGAATCTGTCAACGCCATGAATTAAATCTAGCAAGCTATTTTGCATCAACATTTTTTGTTCCTAGTCTTCAGTGCAGTAGGCCAACAAACTCCAGATGCTCTTTTTGTATGCCTTGGGCTGCAATTGTTTTGATTCCCTGCTCTAGGTAACTATTTCTTGGTTTGTCAAGAGTTGAAAACTAAACAGTTTCATTTTACTTAACCATTGATGCAGATAATTTCATCTTGGCATGAAGGTGACACCCACTTGCATAGATGTTGATTTAAAATGCATATCATCAGGTAGATTAGTGCCGGAATTGTAGTGACCCAAGGCCACAACTGTCATATTTGAAATGGGCATTCTATCAGTCAGAGGCTGTCACATAGGTTAGAGAGCGGTGCAATAAACAGTATTGGTTTGCGTATCTGCAGAGATTTGTTACAGTGGAAGGATAATCACCTAGCACAGACATCTATCATACTATGGAAGCATTGATTCTTGAAACATACATCCATTAGTTATAGTACAGGGAAGAGTACAACCATCCAGAAAGTACTTAGCCAGATGTTGAGTACATTTTTGTCTCAAAAAGAAACTAAACTATACTAGCTTGTAGGATAGTTGTCTACATGCACCTCCAAGCTTTGAATTCTTGTGGCTGGTCCTTGATACTGTTGATGTCGGTTTGCCACCTGAAATAAAGAGTAGCATGAGTCTTCTGGATCCATGGAGATTCTCTGCTCCCTTGTCACAAAATCACGGTTGCAGATAGATGGTAAACAGTAAACTGTTTACATGGATATAAATAATTAACCACATACTTTTCTTTTAAACATTAAAAAACTATAATTAATTGCAAAAAGGTAACTCATTCAAAGCAGGTAAGTATTAAACCACAATTATACTGTTTTAGGCACAACTCAGCTTTTCCACATTTATCACATTCTTAAGCTCAATTAATCATCAGTTGAAAAGAATAGAAAACCACTGTAACTCAGGTACTGGGGACTTACAAGTGGGCCATACTAGCCAGCTGAACCTGCACTACCTTACAGCAGATCTCAATTGATACTGTCTCTTGTAGTCAGTCGTCCCTCTAACCACAGTCCAATTTGGAAGGTTGGAATTTTTTTGGGAAGGTAACCACGGTCCAATTTGGAACTGGCATGTTTCAAAGAAACCGGTATTTTTCTGTGGAGTCCTGTTTCACTAAAGGAAAAACATATACATGATCATCATTCATTGCATGTTCTAGCTATTTTGTATTACATACAAAATTGACATTCTAGTCTTCATGGTTTTAGCTTTGTATATTTATTTGTTTATTATGTCATTCCAATCTGCAAGATTTCAAATTTCCAGGATGGTAGGATCAGCCAATCTTTTCTGATCTTTTCTCATTCCTGTCTGTGGTTTGTTGATCTTAATTGATTTTTGGATGGGTCCCAAGGGTCACTCGTGTTTTACTGTTTTGAGACCTGGGTTATTTGCACTGCTTACTTGGATTTTGCTTGTTTCTGTGAAAACATCACAAGGGAATTTCTGTTCTAACATTTCTTGTCATCATCTTCATGAATCTTTAGTAAACTAACATTTCATTTTGTCATTGTGTAACAAGTGTTTGTTTTATATTTATCAGGTGTTTTGTTACCATTGTTTTAATTTTTTCTTCTTACAGACTTACATACAGTGACATCTGCATGAAGATACCAGAATCTAAGTTCCGTCAGTGTCTGTTAAATACCCTCGGTACACTGTTTAGATTGATGTGTTCATATTATCAAATCACGAGCTTTGACCCAGAAGAGGATGTAAGTATGATTTTCAAGTATTCTGTTACAATTGCTTGGTTTTTCTCCCGGTTTTTGCATTATTTGAGAAACACCAGATATTATTAAGGACTTGCTGGTAATAGAGCTCTACTTACAGCAACCACAGGGAGTGGAACAAGTGCTTGCTCTCAACATACAATGCCATGATGGTGACGTGGTTCTTGGGAAAGAATGGATCTAGAGCAGCTGCAAACTCCCCGGAGATTAGGCAGGATATAAGCTATTGCTTCTGTCCTGACAACATGGGCACTGGGGATGAGAAAGAGGTTGGTGGGAAGAGGGGGGAGAAAAACAAGGGATTGAAGATTTTGAAAGAGGTATTACAAACTAAGGTTGAGGAGAGATTCCGCACCAACTACAAAATAAAGCTACAAAAACTCCATGACAACCTTAGATGCAATCTAAAACTGTAATACTCGAATCACAAAACTACCCCTACAAACTACAAAAAGAGTCACCGCATGGCAGTCACGCGGCGGACCTGGTTCTCCTGGATCATCTGAGATGCTTCACATGACTATCTTTCAACAAATTGTTAAGTTTCTCCTATTCTTTACAAGGTTGGCTAAGACTTCCACTTTGAAATAATCTTCTGCGCTGTCCCACTTTATTTTGAATTTGGACTCTCAAACCAGGGGCTTTCTCTACCAATTCCTCGTTACTCCAATTCCAAAGTAGCAACACCCATAATTAGCCAAAATATATTGTCTTTACAGTTTTGTGGGAATACAGAAAAAAATTTAGGGAAACATATTTTCAATGGCATTTCTTTGTTTAAAGACATATTTTTTTGTCTTTACACTTCATGTTTGAAATATAGGAAAAATATTCCCTATAAGCAAGGACATATAGGGAGCTGCTTAATAATGCTGAAATAACACCTAGATGCTATTTTAGTTAAAATCAACAAATGAGTTGAGGGCACCAAAATACAGAGGAAACAGATGGCACCTATGTAGTTAGAGGCATGAGGCGACTGAGGCAACCATGAGATTGCTTTAGCCTCAAATCCCTAGGTGATGACCTAGGCATTTGAGGCTATGTTTTTTAGTAAAAAATCACATATATGCAGGTATTATTATCTATGACCAAATAGCTTTAATCCATCCAAGCAAGATTTTTTTTGGTATGGAAGTGGAGAGAGAAACACATGTTGGCAAGACATAAATTGGGGAAGGGCCTGCAAGTGTAAGGAAATGCTAGGAGTGGGACTAAAGAATATAAGGGACTTCAACCTTGCAGTGTTGAGCAAATGGCTTTGGAGCCTCGGCACTGAGGAAGGGGGGATATGGAGCTCTATCATCCGATAGAAGTACTACAGCAGAACAAGAATCTGGGACTTGACTATCTCACCTCATTACCACATCTCGCACCTATGGAAGGGCATCATTGGTGGGGACACCGGGCCCATTACCGGACCCACTACTCGGAGCCGACGCCGCATCGCCCCGACCGCACCGAGCTTGTGGCTCGGAGACTCACAACTCGGCGTCCTGAGTACGTATGTATTACGTATGTGTGTATGTATTGCGTATGTATTTTCTTTGTGTGTATTTTCATTTTTATGGTGGTATTTTTATGGTGGATGAAAGAAAACCGACGTAGGTGCTTTTGGCCCCTTTGTTGCTTCCCCTTCCCTCTTAACTCTTTGTTAGATTTGAGTGTCGCCCGGTGAGAGACCGTCCGGTGTGAGGCCGAGTTGCACGAGGCAGTAGTTATCCAGCCATGTTCGTGTCCCGGAGTTGCCGTCGATCCTTCCTCTGACGCCGGCCGCGTCAATCATGAAGAGCATTGACATTGTTAGGACAGGGGTCAGAGTGACTGGGAAATGGCCAACAATGTCAGTTTTGGAGAGACAGATGGCGCACTGACTACACATTGGGTGAGGTATACTCGTGGCTGTTTGCAATTGCAGTGATGTTCGACGGCCAGCAATCTGGAAGCACATATAGCCCGGTTTTTAGGAGAGATCTGAGGGAGGATGAGATTAGTCAGCTCGGGGAATTGTTAGGTATGCTGCATCACATTGTACCAAACATAGCCAAGTCAGATGATGGAGATGGAGATGGGATAGAGCAGGGCGCTACTTAGTCAGGACAGCTTATCATGTAACTGCTGATGGTAGGCAGTGGCACCCACTGAGGAAGCAAGTTTGGGAATTAAGGAGTCCTCTCAAGGTCAAGGTGCTTATGTGGAGAATCTCCCATGGGAGACTCCCTACTCGTGACAGATTAGCCACCTTCTTGGCCGGAATTCAAACCAGCTGCTGTCTTTGCGGAAGGGAGGAAGAAAGCATTGACCATGTGTTCACTGGATGCTAATTTTCTATAGATGTTTGGCACCACATTTTGAACAAAATCAGGAGTCATTGGCACCCGATAGATAGTGTGGTGCAACCCGTGAGGGAGCGGCATATCCTTTGGCCTCGCAAGGAAGACAGGCTGGTATAGTGGCTCATCCTCCATGTCACATTATGGGTCTTATGGGGGGAGAGGAATGGCTGAATTTTCAAGAGGGAAGCCACTATTCCAGAGAGAATAGGTGATTTCATTGGGGATAGGGTTCGAGAATGGGCAAAGCTTTTGTGTAATGTAGGCATAGGAACTTCCTCTTTTTGGGCTATGTTGGGGGGATAGGGATAATCACACCTCCTTGGTGTGATCTTTGTATATGTGCTATAGGGATATTTTGAGATTTCACATACCATACTTGTAAATCCCTCTTTTCTTATTTATAAACTCAGTGGTACCAACCACTTTCAAAAAATGACCAAATCACAAATAAAACCTACATAATTACTAAAAACATCAATTGAAATTTCCCAGATAAGTGTAGAATCTACTGAATATTTTTTTTGCTCTGTTTTGTGTTTTTCAGTCATTTGGTCGTCAATGATTTCCAAAAAAAACTTCATTTTTTTAAATATTTTCTTCTCTTGGCAAAATACAATTTAATGGAAAAATGATTAAATGAAAAAGCATTTACTTTGTTTCCTTCTGATGGGTTAAGGGGGTGTCATTAGGCCTGGTGGCACAGAGGCTCCACAGGCGTGGCCAAATTAAAGAGGGCCTAGGGTGAGGAAAACGAGCCAGCTAGATTCTCTTTGGTGGGTTGCCCTCTTCGGGTCTCTATAGGACAGGCCAGGTCATACGCCTAGAAGGCCTGGCCCCAGTTTAAAGAGGGCCTGGGCTGAGAAATTGCGGTCACTTGGGCTTGACTGTGGTTAAAAGCTGTAACCCTAACATAAGTTCTCACTCTCTCTTGTCTTCCCCTCATTCCCAGTCCATCCTAGCTTCCCATTCTCCCCCTTTCCTTGGTCTTGTGCAGCATCAAGGATGGCAGTATCGGTTTCGGTACCGGTTTCGGCCGGTCCCGAAATCGATACGTATCGGTTTCGGTATCGGTTTCGGCCGAAATCGGTTGAAACCATTCAAAAAACTCAAAAAATTAGTAAAACCTGTCCGATTTCGGTCGAAACCGTCCGGTTTCAGACCGAAACAGGTGAGTTTCGGCCGAAACCAATACGGTTTCGTCCGAAACCATTAAAAAAGTATTATTTAATAGGTTTCGGACCTGCTACAGTGTTAAGAGTCGGTTTCAGATCGGTACCGGCCGAAATCGATACGTTTCGGCCGCAGATCGGTACCAGCCGAAACCGATACGGCTGAAACGTATCGGTTTCGGCCGATACTGCCTTCCATGTGCAGCATATTCTCTTCTCTTCCTCTTATTCACCTCTTCAAATCCTCATCTCCAACCTCCTTCACCTCTTCATTCCCCTGTTACTGACTTCCCCACTCCTTGTGAGATTTCTTGGCGCACTTCCATCCATCTTCCGTCTTCCACTCAATTTCTTCTTTTCTTATCCTCAGCAAAGTGCGAGGACAGCACAGCTGGTGAGTTGGCAGTGCAATGGTGATGACGGAATCTCAGGTCATTGATTCTCACCAGAGATGACAATTCCCACCGTTGGTGGTGGCACAAGAGCGATAAAGTGGCAGGGCCAACATGGAATGGTGGCATGAGCACATGGCACATGGCCATGTGGGCACCAGGGGACAGTGATATCGCGATGATGGCATGACAGGGTGTGAGCAGTGGCCGGTGAGGGTAGCTGGACCTCTAGTTTCATCCTTCTTTCTCTCATGCTTTGCATCTGTATGGAACTCCTGACCAGGCCTGGGCGGTGCAATGCTGGTCTGGGCCTACCGGGTCTGTCCCGTCGATGTCCCTCTGTTCACACGGCAATGAGGCAATGAGCTGGGCTTTCTTTGGCGGGTTGCCCTTGTAGCATATGTACTGACATGTTTTGTTCTTGGAGAATTCAGGTTGATAGCCTGCCACTGGGATCTAGATTTTCAAGATTGATGGAATAACTTGCGCAATATATGTTCCTAGAAGATTTGTCTTTTTTATTTTTAATAGTAACTCTTCTTTTATGTAATTCCCATCTTTTTGTTGAAAATGTCTCTTTTGCTGATATTTGACAACTGAATCAATTTCTAGGGGGGGTTGGTTTTCTTTTACTTGTTGCTCAGTATCAATCTTTTATTGTTGTTGGCAAATTGCATCCACATCTAGGGGAACTGTTTAATCATGGCATGGCTTTGTTGCAGTTCACCCTGTCTGTGCCTCTTAAAATGAGTTATGCGATGGACCATGTTTTCCGCTTTAGTATTCTATGTAAATTTGACAAGCTGTATATCTTTCATCTCTGTAAATCTTTGTACCAGATGCCAGAAACTCCTATGGATCTTAGACGAAATGATACATCTGTAAGTGCAGAAGGCTTACTGGCTAATTCTGCATCAAGTGTTTCCAATGTATCAAAAGTGGAAAGCAATTCCTTTTCCAGTTCTTGTCAAACACAGTTGCCAGAGGAGCGTTGTGCTGCAAGTAGTTCTGCTGGTTGTACTGGATATCTTGGGCAAGATCCTCGTAAATCAGTCGATGAAGAACATGGTGATGTAGATGTCACTTCTGGCAGGCACTCACCTTTTTATCTGCTTAGGAAGGATTCTGCAACATTTGTGTCTCAAACTCTAGATAGAGGGAGGAAGAACCTTTGGCAACTTACAACAAGTCGACTATCAGTTTTGCTTTCATGTCCTGCAGTTTGTTCAACTAGCACGCACCAGTTCCTTAGAAACTATGAAGATTTAAGCGTTTTCATTTTGGCTGGTGAATCTTTCTGTGGTTTTGATGCTGTTGAATTCAGGCACAAGTTGAAGATTGTTTGTGAGAATTATCTTGCTGCCTTTCACCGGCAAAATATATGTGTGAGTACAAGCATTAGCATTTCCTTGATGTTCTTTGCGTTCTACCATGTCTCAGACTTTTCTCTAGTACTTTATTATTTTCTTAAGATTTGGATCACTTGCAAAGTGGCAATGCTTGCTACCCTTTTCTTGTAATTGGAGAGATACCTGAATAATTGTCATTTCTTATAATGATCTGTGCCTTTGCTGAATCTTACTTATGCTAAATATTCTTTCCTGGTTCATTAATTGCTTCGACAATGCTTGATATTCCTTGAAATTTTGTCTGTTCTCACTTGATACTCATGCATTTTTGTAGCTGAAGATATCATGGTCCTGTCCATGTACTCATTACAGTCTGAGTAGGGCACCTTAGGAGTGATGCTGGCCATGAAGGATACCTGTTTGATGGTTGAGCTGCCCACATCCTCTAACCCCCAAAACCATCACCACCACCAACTAACAAATCAAGTTCTCAATTTGTCGGCTGGTCTGTTTCTGTTAGATGCCTGTTTACAGCACGTGGAAAAATAATGGAAAAAGAGGTTTAGGTGTTCATTTATTGAACAACGATGCACATTTGTTGGCTATTTGATTAGCATGTGCATAATTATTTTTGCGCTTTATATTTAACAGACGATTTAGGGTTCGTGTACTGGACTTTTCTCCACCAATTGTAGTCGGTGTTTATTTACATCGGAACAAGTCCGAACGCCTTTAATTAACTGCCAAAGATGTTATTTAACCCTTACAACATCCGTTGTGATATAAGGGATTAGGCCCAAAAAGAACCTCCTACCCTAAGGCAGGGGTATAATTGCAATAGATGATATTCTTTATGGACTCTCGGACATGTATTTAATTTCCTCATAGGTTGGGGTTTATTTGCAAATTTCCCTTGAACCTGGGTTTATTTGCAGTTTTTTTAAACTAGGGTTTATCCCTTGTGATGAGAGTTTAATCCCAGTTTCGTGATGGCCAGAACATTCTGCTGCCATCCTGGTAATTTCCAGAATTTTCTTGTAGTTTTTCGGGATATTTATGTAATTTTGAAAAGATCCAGGGTAAACATGTAATTTTATAAAAATGGGGGTGGGGTGGGTTGGAGGATACTTCTACAAACTTGAACATTTCTTTTTCAATCTCTCAACTTTCAGGTTTTCCATCTGAATTTCGTGGGTACTTATGCAATTTCATAAAGTTGCATGTTATTTTTGTAATTTTGCTTAAATGCAGGGTACTTCTGCATTTTTTGCACTTTATGGGGATTTCTGCACAATTTCCTCAATTTTCTGGACTTTCCTGCATTTTCTGTAATTTCCTGGACATTTATGTAATTTTCTGAAAATGCAGGGTATATCTGCAATTTACAGACTTTGTCGGGACTTTTGTGTAATTTTGCATGCAAGCAAGAGTCCCACATGGACTTTCATAACTTTTAATCAGTTTCTCCATGAATTTCTGTATTTATACAAAATTTTGGCATACATATATAAAATTTTCCCAAAGTAGCAGTGTAAGTGTAAAAACTAAATCGTACCCTTGAATTGGGCTTTTACAAGATCATCCAGACTAAATCCACAATTTCTTTGGGGTTGGGCGAGGCAGGTCTTATCCCAATCTTCAAGCGTTATTGGAGTTCTTGAGAGGGGAATTTCTGTTGGAATTGTCTTGGGTTGTGTTGAGCTCCCGTATCTCGTGGGTTGTGTGTTTTCCCAAATGAGCCCCCAAGTCCTCCTTTTATAGGTGAGTGAACTGGGGGGACCCTTGGATGAACATTTAATATTTGGGGAAGATAAAGAGACCCGGGAGTGGTTCCCCCGGTTGACATTTGATTTGAGAAAGAGGGAGGGAGCACCCGCGGTTTAAGAATTAAATTTGTGAGAGGGGGGGATTCCCCCTGTTTAGAATGGAGGAGGTGGAGACCCAGGGGTGCCTCCCCTGGTCCAAGTTGGCAGGCAGAGAAGGGAGGATGGGGGGGGGGCTTCCCCCGGTCCAGCTGGCAGGCGGAGAAGGGAACCTGGGGGGGGGTCCCCGCTCTGAGGTGGCAGGGAACTGGGGGGGGGGGGGCTTCCCCCGGTCTAGCTGGCAGCGGTGAGGAGGGAAGCGGGGGGCTTCCCCCTCTCCAGGCTAGCAGGGGAGAGGAAGAGGGAAACAGGGGGCTTCCCCCGGTCCAGCTGGCAGGGGAGAGGAAGATGGAACCAGGGGGCTTCCCCTGGTCCAGGCTGGCAGCAGTGAGGAGGAGGGAACCGGGGGGGATTCCCCTGGTCCGTTTGGCAGTGGTGAGGAGGGAACCGGTTGGGCTTCCCCCAGAGAGCAGCCCAGGCAGAACTGGGGGTGTTCCCCCGGTTAACTCTCAGGTTTAACTGGGGGTCCTCCCCCCTCTTCCTTGCGTGAACAGTGAGAGAGACAGAGAGAGAGAGAAGAGAAGGCGGCCAGCCTCCCCCTCCCCTTTGGTGGCTTTGGGAAAGGCCTATAAAAGGCTTGGCTTGTCCTTTTTCCTCTTTCTTTATTACTTCCTGCTCCGGAGTTCGAGGAGAGAGCGGCATGTGGAGGTTCTGTGTATGGTTTTGTCTTCATCTCGATGCCGATTTGCTGCCGGACTTCTTGCACTGCCAGGACCACACTTCGAGGTACCATGGACAGCTCCCGATAGCGGTGTTTGTGAGTTCTTCACACGGGTTCATGGCTTTACGACACCTGTGAGGTATTTGACAGAACTACGGCGTGCAAAACACGCGGGACGTCATAGATTTTATTGTCTGACGGATCCCCGGGACATGTATGACGGAATGGTGATGATTTTATATCATTCCACGCTGTCATGAGACATGATTTATTTTATTTTTGAAATAAATCAGAAAATATGTGTGATTGAACGGTGATGATTTCATATCATCTTGTGCCGCCGTGGGACTGTAAAATATTTATTCTTTCTGAATTAAATCAGAAAATTATCGGGTCCAACAGTGCCTGTAAGCCATTTTATTTGATCCATGGGGCACATAGTTATTTCTTTCTTCCAATAAACTTTCTTCTTTGTTTGGCCCTTATTTCTACTGAGTCTTTCTTTTATTGGTGACTTAGGAATGAGACTTGCATGGATGGAATGTGCAGGGGCCCATGTAGTAGAGGAAAATTTGCTGTAGTAGATATGATACCAAGTTTCCTGTGAGAAAAGGGGAAAAACCCTCCCACAAACTCCAATGTCTCACAAGTTCACAACAGTGATAGTCATTACGCTAGCTGATCTCCTTTACAGTCCTCTGCAAATCTCTAGTTTTTGAGGTTTGGTTTGAGTATTTTTAATAAATGTTATATCAGATGTTAGCGGATTACAGATTGATCCATACGGTCAGTCCTAGATTCAGATGTTTGTGGTCAATCTAAAGAGGAGTAATCCTTTTTCACCATTAATTGTTTCTGTGGTAAGCTCATCGTTTCCTTTTGTTCAGGAAATCATTTTCTAAAGTATTTCTAACAGGTGCAGACTATAATAGGATTGCCACATGCATTTTTAAGGAATGTGTATTGACCACTGTGTATAATTATTGCTGAGTAAAATGATCTTTCTTATATATCTCAAGTTTCTATGTGTTCCATTTATCATATAATTATTACATGTAATTAAAAATTTATTTGCTTTCAAATCGTGGAATGCACCCATACACAATGAGGAGTGGTTGGGAAGCAACTTCCCACATTACCTTGCCATCTGAGGTCATGTTTTGGAACAATATTGGCTGCTTCTCTGTTTTTACAATGGATTTGTTATCTATTGCAAGTATGCTGCAAGCTTTTGGAACATTCGGTTGAATAGAGGAGCCATGCTAGTTATTTGACATCATTCTGCTTCCTACCAGGCTCTGAGAATGGTTTTAGAGAAGGAAACTTGGGCAAACATATCATCTGAATCAATGCAAGCTATTAGTTTGGCTGGACTAGTTGGTGATGGCGCTCCTTTAATTGCTCCTTCCAACCACTCCACAGTGTCAGCACATTCCAGGACCATTTCTCCACAGACGACCAGCTACCAGAAGAATGGATTTGCCCATTGGCTCAATATCATGAACCCTTTTCATTCAAAAATAGCATGCAGTCCAAAAGAAGCCTTGAATGCCCGTGTATCCAATGGATCTCCAACTTCTTGTTTAGCTGATGGAAGTGTTGCTGATCTATTCCGTGATGATGGAATTCCTGTGAAAAGCAATAATGGAATTCATGTCAATGGGAGTACTTCTATCTTGGAGGATGAAAATGAAGATCTTTTGGCTGACTTTATTGATGAGGACAGTCAACTACCAAGTCGGATATCTAGACCCATGCTTGCAAGAAACAAATCGGCATACTGGAAAGATGAGGATATCAATATGCAAACAGGATCATCGCTTTGCCTTCTAAGGTGATTGCTATATGTAAGCAGATCTTTTGTCCCTGATTATACTTTTGCATGTGATCTGAATCATATGTTCCATATATTCATGTACATCAGGTTGATGGACAAGTATGCAAGACTAATGCAGAAATTAGAAGTAGTCAATATTGAATTCTTTAAGGTTGGTGAAATGGATTGGTTTTTCTCAGTTATTCCCATGAAATGATAATATACTATCTCACTTCCATTACTTGTTTTCTCATCATCAACTCTCTCTGCAGGGGATTTGTCAGCTCTTCGGCATTTTTTTCCATTTTATATTTGAAACATTTGGTCAGCGAGATGCACATCCAGGTGGCAAATCCCCAACCACTTTCTGGAAGTGTTTCTTTTTAATCTTCAGGAAAATTTTCTTTTAGTGTTTAACATTCTTGGGTTTGTCTTGTTTGTTGTTGTTGTGCATGGGTTAATTGTTCTCCCTTTCCTTGTCCAGACCGGCTTAAATTTGCCATGTCCAAAATAACACAAGATTGTGATCAGTGGATTCGACTTCAATTAATGCCAAGTCCATCATCGCCTACGTCATTAAACACATCATACACACAAATGGATGTGACTCCAACGATTCCTGCTAGCACAATTTTTGGACACACACCTAATACTTCATTTGGACTGAAGGTATGCATTGTTTAGGGCGGATACTTCATCATTAACTAAAGCACTTAGTTTTGCTAATTCTCTTGTCAAAGTTACCACATTCTTATGTTTCATTAAATATTATTGGTTTTGAGTTGTGTCGATGAGACGTGTTGAAACAGATGTGCTTAGAATTAGTTTCCGTGTGAAAATTTAAAAGTTAATTATTCTTATCAGGAACTTTTGATGATGCACTTTGCCAATTTACACATAGAAAACGGAGAAAGCTCAGTCTTTTTCTTCAGTCCATCTGATGGATAACTGGGGAGGGGGATCCGGTTGGTTTTGCCTTGCATGGCTTCACAGATGCCTTCTCACTTGCACTACTGAAGAATTGGGATTTTTTTTAGCTGCCTCCTCCTTATCCTAAAAAATTCTGATAGTGTAGCCATCTGCAAGAAATTGTCAATGTTTATTGCTGATCTGTTAACATATAACAGAAGTGGTTGTAACTTGGCACGATGCTAGCAGGGAGGGGGGAGAGGCCAGGGGGTGTGCTGGTGGTTGCATCGGGGGCTAACCGCAAGGATGGCTGTGCCAGTATCGGTTTCGGTTTTGGTTTTGGTTTCGGTCCGAAACTAATTTAATACTATTTTTTTTAAAGGATTGCATTTGGTTTCGGCCGAAACCCACTCTGTGGTGTCGTTTCGGACCGGTCCGAAACCGAAACGTTTCGGCCGAAACATTTCAGTTTCGGCCGAAACTGCCTTCCTTGGCTAACCGGGTCCCGTTGTGCAGATGTCTGGCGACGGCGACCGGCGTTCGACCAAGACATCCGGTTGCTGCGTCTGTCCATCATAGTGTCAATAGTCAGGACCCCTTTGCTTCAGATGCCTCAACAGAGGACACCTCCAAAGGTCCTATAGGAGGAACCTCTGGTGTAGGGCCTACGGCCGGCAGGGTCATTGTTGAGCATAGCTGTCAAGGCGACTAAGGTGAGCTTGGGGTCCTCGAGCACTGAAGTGCTTAGGTGCCCGCCTAAGCGGTGCTTAGGCGTCTAAGTTCATAAACAATTATGATCATTAATATATATATATATATTTTATATAAAAATTAATCAAGATCATTAAAAATATGGGAAACAACACTAGTGTGGACATATAAATAAAAATAATAGAAACGACATTGCAATAAAATATTAAAATTAATTTTGAAATAAATTAACAAAAAGATTTAACTTTTAGAATGAAGAAAATTCTAACATGATGTTTGCCAATTTCTTCCAAAAATCTGCAAATCATACTTGGGCAACATGCATATAATATGAAACATATCCCAAAAGGAAAAGACATCACCAATTATCACATACATGATATAACTAGAAGAATTAAAATAGGAAACAAACACATAACGGGAGAGCGAACAATCGGAGGTCTACGATGGTGGAGAAGAGAGGAGAGAGAGGAAACCTCGGGGTGGACGACGATAGTCATTGGCGATGACGGATGATGACGAGGACTGCTGCGGATGATTGTGACAATGGCTGTAGACGGCTCGATGACAACAATGATGACGACAACAATCTTCCTTAAAGCTATAAACCCTATAGAGTTAAGAGGGTATCAGGGGTTGGGAGGAAGGGGGTGGGGTTGGGGGTTTATATCTGGATCGGGTTTTCCGGATCCGGGACCCAAGTTTCGGTCGGGTGACCAAGCCTAGGCGAGAAGGTGGTTGCTATGGGCCGCCTAAGGGGTGCCTGGACTTGCCTTTTGGCTGCCCTATAAGGTGCGTGGTTACCTGGCCAGGTAGAAATTGTCTTCCCGCCTAGGTGTCGCCCAAGGCGGGAGCCTTGACAACTATGCCGTTAAGCTTGCTATACAAGGTGGCCGACGTGGAGGGATAGGCGGTCCTGTGTAGAGGTCGTCTGCCAGGCTTCAAGAGCTCCGGTGAGAGGGGTGTCTTCTTTGGGGTTGGCGGTTGTGTCCTTTCTGGATGACTGGGTGAAGGAGTGGTTCACATGGCTCAAGTGTTACCTATGGGTCTCTCCTCTTGAAGGCAAGTCTCACTCAGAGGATGTGGTTGAAGCCTTGACCAAAGGGGGACGGGAGGAGGGTTGGCAGGTTTACAACATGGGGCCAAAGGGTTTCATGGCCATCGGGAGGTTAGGGGTAGTGGTAAATAGGCTGGCGGAGGGGGGGATCCTCTGGGCCGGAGTGGCCTACTCAGAGTGGCGAAGTGGGATCTCAGGAGGGGAACATGCCCTGATCCCTGGGTAGTATGTGCTTCTTTGGTCCTTTGAAGGGTACCTCTCACCCTTGTTGGGTTCGGTGCGTTGGATTCAGAGGGGGGTGAATGAATCTCCCCTTAAAAATTTCGCTCAATTAAAATCTAATGCTCAGAACTGCGGAATTAAAGCCTAAAGGAAATAAAACCTAAGCAAGTCTAAGCCGTAGACAGAATCAAATCAAAGGAGCTTGTGCCTTAAAGCATTCAGAGAGAGTACACAATTGAAGCGCTCCTAGCCATTCATCTAGTGGAATCAGATAAGAAATCAAACCACTGCACAGAGTAGTTTTTAGGTGGTTCGGTCCTCCAGACCTACATCCACCCCACACTCAAACCCGAGTGTGGATTCTGCTGACTAACAGCTTGAACCTCTGGGCCTAACAACTTGCCTACAACCGCTGAGCATCACAGCTTGCTTCTGCTGGGCAATACAGCTTAGCCATCCGCTGACTCACAGCTTGACCGCTGGGCATTACAGCTTTGCCAACCGCTGGGGACTACAGCTTAACCCGTCCAGTGGAATCCTCCACTGCAAACGCTGAGCAACACAGCTTGCTCCGCTGACAAACAGCTTGAAGAAATGTAAAATAGAAAACAAGAAATACAGCACCGAAAAGCTGAAAATGAAGCACAAATCATATAGCTCTCAAAGGAGCAGGTCTGGCTTGGATTTGATCCAAATGCCAGAGGACAGATTTCTTCTCCACGAACTCCTCCTCTCTCTCTCTTCTTTCTCTTCTGCTTCTCTCTTTCTTTCTCTTTCTCTTCTGCTTCTTCTCTCTTTCTCTTCTTCACTCTTTTTCTTTTTCTTCTGGATCGTGCAGGCTCTCTCTCTCTGCTTCTGCCCTCTTTCTCTTCTTCACTCTTTTTCTTTTTCTTCTGGATCGTGCAGGCTCTCTCTCTCTGCTTCTGCCCCTTCTGCTTCAGCTCTCACAGCTTCGATCAGATTTCTTCATATGGAGAAGTCTTCCTTATATAGCAGTTCCAGCAGGAGCAGCACTGGGCGTGTAAGGAAGACTTCTCCATCTGAAGAAATCTGATCGAAGCTGTGAGAGCTGAAGCAGAAGGGGCAGAAGCAGAGAGAGAGAGCCTGCACGATCCAGAAGAAAAAGAAAAAGAGTGAAGAAGAGAAAGAGGGCAGAAGCAGAGAGAGAGAGCCTGCACGATCCAGAAGAAAAAGAAAAAGAGTGAAGAAGAGAAAGAGAGAAGAAGCAGAAGAGAAAGAGAAAGAAAGAGAGAAGCAGAAGAGAAAGAAGAGAGAGAGAGAGGAGGAGTTCGTGGAGAAGAAATCTGTCCTCTGGCATTTGGATCAAATCCAAGCCAGACCTGCTCCTTTGAGAGCTATATGATTTGTGCTTCATTTTCAGCTTTTCGGTGCTGTATTTCTTGTTTTCTATTTTACATTTCTTCAAGCTGTTTGTCAGCGGAGCAAGCTGTGTTGCTCAGCGTTTGCAGTGGAGGATTCCACTGGACGGGTTAAGCTGTAGTCCCCAGCGGTTGGCAAAGCTGTAATGCCCAGCGGTCAAGCTGTGAGTCAGCGGATGACTAAGCTGTATTGCCCAGCAGAAGCAAGCTGTGATGCTCAGCGGTTGTAGGCAAGCTGTGAGGCCCAGCGGTTCAAGCTGTTAGTCAGCGGAATCCACACTCGGGTTTGAGTGTGGGGTGGATGTAGGTCTGGAGGACCGAACCACCTAAAAACTCCTCTGTGCAGTGGTTTGATTTCTTATCTGATTCCGCTAGATGAATGGCTAGGAGCGCTTCAATTGTGTACTCTGTCTGAATGCTTTAAGGCACAAGCTCCTTTGATTTGATTCTGTCTACGGCTTAGACTTGCTTAGGTTTTATTTCCTTTAGGCTTTAATTTCGCAGTTCTGAGCATTAGATTTTAATTGAGCGAAATTTTTAAGGGGAGATTCATTCACCCCCCTCTGAATCCAACGCATCGAACCCAACAACCCTCTATGACCAAGAAAGGATCCGCCGGTTAGTTGAAGGTTTTAGGGTCCTTGAAGAGGACATGCTCCGATTTGGGGGCTCCTCGTTGGTGGTTGCTGTTGAAGCTTGCACGTCTTTTTTGTCGCAGCCATTCCTGCGGTGGTAGAAGCCTCTCTAGCCGGAGAAATCTTTTCAGTTAGGGTTCTATTCGTGGGGGTAACAAGGAGGCCAGTGGCGGCCGAGCAAACTCTAGCGGGGGCTGGCCAATCTCTGTAGCGGCTAGGCACTTGACAATTGACGTTGATCTAGGAGCTTGTGATGGCGATGGGTGATTCCAGCGGCAGCATGGAGAAAGGGGGCTGCTGACAGGTTCGTCCACTATCGGAACCTACATAGGAGGGTCCCTCGATCACGATCGTTTGGGTCACTAGTGAGGATGGGCCAATCGACTGTGGTAGAAGAAAGTTTGTAGTGGCTCAGGCCGAGGCCATTATTTTCAAGGCGTTGCCTATGCCTAGGCGACAAGGTGCTCCAAGGCGCCCAAGACGACCAAGCACCTAGGCGAGCAGCCCATTAAGGCACTCACTTGGCTGCCTTGGTGCACATAGGCCACCTTGGGCTTGCCTAGCTTACCTTGACAGGGCATCTACTCCTTGTTTTGAGGTATGTTTTAGTATTTGGGCAAAAGATCAGAGGTAATTTTGGAAAATTGGCAAATGATATGCCAAGAATGGAAAGAGAAAATAAGACTTCCATTCTCCTTTCCCCTTTCTCTCGGATTCTTCTCTCGGTCGATTTTTCTTCCCTTCTCTTAAGGGCATTGATTCATATTTGCATGGTGCACTTTTTGAAGTTAGTACTATTTTTGTGTCTTTTTTTGATAATTTACAAGTGAAAAATTATGAAATTATTATGTTGATATGGTTATAATTTACCTAGAAATATGTCATATTTATGCTTCCTTTTAATATAGAGAATAACTATTTGAATATCAAATTTTAAATTAAAATTTTTATGTCGATTGACAAGCACTCTCAAATTCTTATTACTTTTCTTTTTATTAATTTGTTATTTATTATGTTTTTGCTTTTTAAAATACAGGTATATGTTGAAGATTTGTGAATATCATCTATTAACTAAAGATAGAACTTATATGTAAAAAGTGTGTAGTAGTAGTTCTCTTGCAATGTACTTAGTTTTATAAACTAGGTTTCGCCTAGCCGTCTCGCCTTGTCGCCTAAGTAGTAAGGCGGTGGGCCACCGCCTTGGTCGTCTTGGATGTCTTGACAACTATAGCCGAGGCCTTATGCTAGTATGGGATGACCCTGGGCTCTATGCTGGTCTACGACCTTGGTACCATAGGCGTGGGAAAGGCTAAATCTCTGTTGCTTAAGGCTTCCACGATTGGAGAGGTCCGTGGTTCTGGGTTCATGGGCTGCTCTGAAACTCGTCTTCAAGAGGTGGATCTGACAGCTACTGCCAAGGCTTCAGACGTGTTGCAAGGACCAGGGGCCTCTTTTACCTATCACCCCTTACTATTTGAGGATGAAGATGGATCCATGATGGAGGTGGTTAGGGTTGAGGACTCCCTTCAGGAGGAGGTGAGTATCAGAGAGGAGGTGGACAGAGCTTTGGGAAAGTGGTGAAGGAAGTTATAGCAGAGTAGAGAGGTTCATGGGAGTAGGCCTTGGATGTGGCAAGCCTAATAGGAGTATCTTGTGAGGGTATTGATAAAAATGTCAGATCAGTGTTTTGCAAAATCCAAAAAAGGTGACTGCTGAGAATGGCTAGGGAGGTTAAGGCAGGGAAAATTGCTAGGAGAGGGGAGGGGAAAGGGAAGAGGATGGGAAGGAGCCAGATGAGGATTAGGTGGGGGGAGTTGAGAAGCTCAAAAATATTTTCCATGCGTATAGTCTCATGGAAGGTGAGGGGTGTGTGGGTTGGCAAAAAGGAGGGTTGTGAGGGAGTTTGTGTGGAGGTGTAAAATTGATATCCTTTGTATACAAGAGTATAAATTGGAGGGGGGTGGGGAGTGTGTTATGAGGGAGATAGGTGGGAGGAGGTTGACAAAGGTTGTGGCGTCTTCAGCGGTGGGCTTTTTGGATGGTATCATGGTGTTTTGGAATTAATTGGTGGTGGAGGAGGTGGTGTAAGGCAAGATTCCTGGCGAATTTATTTGTGGATCATTAGTGGCCTGTCATTTTGGGGGAAGATAGGAGTATGCTCTCCTCCTCCACCGTTGAGGAGATCAGACATATGATCTTCTCTTTGGCTAGGGACAAGGTCCCATGTCTGGATGACTTCCCCATGTTTTTTTTTTTGAAATGTTGGGATATTGTCCAAGCTGACTAGTGGAAGTAGTGGTGGAATTCTAGGAGGGCAAGGCTCATCTCTGTGGCATGAACAAGTCTTCTGTTGTCCTTATCCTTAAGAGGGCAGGGGCTGATTCCCTCAAGGACTACACACCCATAAGCTTGCTGAACAGTCTCTACAAGATCATTTACAAATTGTTAGTTACCAGGCTGGTGAAAGTGGTGGACAAAGTGGTTAGTAGTAACGAGAGTGCCTTCATTAAAGGAAGGCAGATCTAGGATTTTTTTTCCTTGCTGGCAGGAAACCATTCACTCCTTCAAGGTCCTTAATAACAAAGGGTTGGTTTTAAAGCTAGATTTTGATAAGGCTTATGACAGGGTTAACTGGTAGTGTCTCCTCAATGTGCTGCATGGTATGGGCTTTGGTGAGAAGTGGACTGGTTGGATCAGAGCTTGTATCACTTCAGCTTCTTTCAGGGTGCTTGATAATGGGGAACCACCCTCATCCTTTCACAGTGGGAGGGGTTTGCGACAGGGAGACCTTCTTTCTCCTCTCCTTTGTGTACTTAATCTCTCACCTCTTGAGTAGATTTTGGTAGAAAGCAGAGGCGGGCGGGCTTGTTATAGGTTTACAAGCCAGGAACTGGGGAAGTCACATTTCTCACCTTCATTATGCAGACGATACTATTCTTTTTATCTTTGAGGGTGAGGAACAACTACTTATTGCTCGAGTTTTGTTGGAATTGCTGGTGGTCACTGGGTTAAAGGTAAATTTTCACAAGAGCCTACTTCTAAGGATTCACATGGAGGATCACACCTTACAGAGGATAGCCCTACTCCTTGTATGTCAAATTGGCTAGTTTTCGATTACATATTTGGGCCTCCGCTTGGCTGATGGTGTCATTTGGTGCAAAGATTGGTAGCCAGATATCCAAACATTTGAGACTAGATTGGCTGGATGGAAGAGAAGATTTCTCTTATGGGGGACTGTCAATTCTGTGCAGCTCGGTGTTGGAGAGCCTATTGGTCTACTTCCTCTCTATGTTTTAGATTCTTTGTTCGGTGGTTGCAAGATTTCATAGCATTCAAAACAGGTTCTTTTGACAAAGTGGTGCAGAAAGGGTGAGAGGTTGGCATGATGTTCATTACGACCAAGTGTGTCAAGGCCAGAGGAGCGGTGGTATAGGTTTCAAAGATGTTAGGCTATTCAACTTAGCGCTTCCTGCCAAGTGGCTGTGGAAGATTGGGACAGTAGAAAATGGCCTGTGGCTTCGACTCATAAAAGACAAGTATTACAGTAGAAGCGGCACCTGAGACCTAACCCCCTCTCAGGCCTTCTTGCTGTCTCCAGTTTGGAAAGGTATCTTGCTTGTTGCGGATGTCATCCCGGCCTTTGTGACGATTAAGGTGAGACTCTTTTTGGTTGGACAGATGGTTCGAAGGTGTGCCCCTAGCACACAAGTTTTTTAAGCTCTACAACATTGTTACTGTCAAGTGAATGTTGGTAAGATAGACATATGGCTTCAGAGATGGATCATCCTTGACTTTCAAGAGGGGGTTGAAGGAGGATGAGATTTTGGAGATGACTCAGCTCATGTCCCTACTCTTAGGTTGCAAGTTGGATTCCACTTCCAAGGATTAGTGGATGTGGGGATGGAAACCCTAGGAGTGTTTTTGTTTGCTCTACGTACTCCTTTATTGTTGAGGGGGGTGTGAGACTTTCTTTGTTCCATCAAGTTTGCAAACCAATCAGCATCCTGTTGAACTCACGGAATTAAATAGTCAAGATAAGGAATAAAATCATCGTTCAAAATGAAAGAACGAAAAGGTTCGTTTATTGAACATCTGTGCACATAAGTTAGCTATAGCATGTGCGTTATTTATTCCGTGGATTGAGTTTATCAGACAATTGGGGTTCAGATATTAGACAATTTTCCACCAACCGCAGTCGGTGTTCATTTACATCGGTACAAGCCCAAATACCCTTGATTAATAGCCAAAGAAAATCATCAATCAATACAACATCAGTCATGATGCTGAAGGCATAACCATAGGCGCCATGTCATATGACGCTATGCCAACTGTCGGAAGCGTTTAGGAAATTTAGAAGGTTTTGTACGCTCATCCGATGTTGTTATGCGAATTGAGGTGCTTAGCGACCTCTACACCCATTGAGGGTGCGCATACAATTCCTAGGTTAACTAGGACGTGCATGCAACACCCGACTTGCACGGGGATTACCCATGGTCCCGTAGGGGATTTGGGCACTTTGTCATCGAAAGGGGATATTGTTTGTTTGCAATTTGACCTCTTGTCGTGGTTTGGTTGAAATTTATTGATGTTATGGTAGAATAGGGTTAGGGTTCTGCAAAAGCCGTAATTTGATGATAATTCGACCCCTTTTAGGGTCCAAACTTTATGACCATGAATGTGCCAATCAAAATTGAGTGAGTCGCAAGACTCCTTAAATAGACGTACTCGAGTCAATTTCGGACTTTGTCGTCGTTTGACGACGATACAAGACATAGTGTCCTTCGACGGGAGCATTCATGCAACGTCGAGAAATTCACGGGATTGCATTGCTACAACACACTACTATAAACTGTTGAAGAAGATGTATAACATTGCTGTTAACATTTATAATTACAATGCTTTCTCGACAAATTCCTGAGTTTTACAAGACCCTTTCTGTAGATGGTCAGGGCTTGTACACATTTTTTGGATGCATCCCAGGCTTCTACATAATTGTAAGGCTCACGAGGGCCTTTTTACAAAACCTAGAAGTTTGGGGAGATGATATCATTTTCCCCAAAGAGATACATAAATCACATAGATATTGTCCTGTACATAGCCCAAGAGAGGGACTTTTTATGACATACCCTCACAACACATGCACAACACAGTACAAGCACGAACACAACTCAGAGGATGTGCCTTCAGAAGCTCAAGCACAAGCACCAGACCTCTACGCTCTCTCCTCTCTGTGTTCTGTGTTCCGCCTTGGGTCTCACTAGGGGGTATTTATAGAGCCCAAAGGCGGTTATAGGTTTATCCGGTCCAACCATGGCCCTCCAGGGCTTTAACTCGTCCAAGTACCCCAGTTGGGGGCTTTAACCAATGCCGAATACCCCATTTGGGCGTTTTAACCGGACCAAATTTGCCGAATGAGGGACTATGGGGTTTAACCGGTCCAAATCCCCCAATTAGGGGCTTATACGGTCCGAACCCTTCAATTGGGGGTGGATCTGGTACAACCCCCCTATTGGGGGTGGATCCGGACCTAACCCCCCAATTTGGGGGGTTTAACCAGTCCAAACCCCTCAATTGGGGGTGGATCCAGTCCAAACCCTTCAATGAGGGAAAGAAGGGGGCCAACTCCTATAGATGACCTTTTCATTGTTTATCCAACTCATAGTTTGGTGTTTACTCTACGTGGGAAGGGGATTTCTTTAAGTTTGTGTCTCTACTGTGAGGAATTGCACGGGGCAAGAGGTTGATGGCATATTTTTTTTTACTTTTGTTGTTGCCTTTGCTATTTAATTTGCTGCGACTTTACCACTTGGTGTTGATGTTCCAATTGTACATGTTGATTTTGAAGTGCATTTGCATGTAATTGAATAGAGCCAATACTTGGGTGTATGGCATCAACCAACATTCTTAGCATTCACGCCTTTTTGCTCCTCAGACACGCTATTTGAAGGAGGAGGTCTACATGTGAAACCTTCTATAACCCCCCTCTTTTACTAGGAGTAAGCTGCTCAATTGACAATTCCACATATCGAACTAGTGGCTTGAAAATGTGAGGAATTATTCTGAGATTGGGATGAAAATCAAAGCTTCTTGCACTGTTATTAGGCGTGTGCTTTCTCACTGCCTTATTGTTTGCTTTCTTTCTTTGATATCCCTTTAGTTCAGATCCTTCACAAGCTAAGATTACACTTCACCCATCATGTTGCCCATGGTTAAAGCGTTATTGGGTTAAAGAAAGGCCCATTTGCTCTAAGCTGAGCAATGGAACTTATCATACCAATCGACTGTATGTCTTCCAACGCCAAACCGGATGAATTAGCTGGGTGGAACTGGGAAGTTTGAACTAAGCCTGCCTTTGGCCTAAGCCCTGCAAGTAGCTGGCTCTGGATGTTAAATTGTGCAGCTAGAGCAGCTTGTCTAGACATCACTGGAAGCTGCCCACTTACTATAGCTTGAGCAATGATTCCTGAACGTGGGATTCCACCACCAATCTGTATCCGTTGTAATTGTTGTTGCCGTTATAACTGTTGATGTTATCGTTGCTGTAATTGTTGTTGTTGTAGTTGATGCTGTCGTTGCTGTTACTACTATTGCAGTGACGGCTATCGTTGTTGTCGCTATCTTTATCTTCCTCTGGCACAACTGGACTTTGGGTGGAGCTCCATCAAGGCCGACCGCATTGTCAATAGAATAGCTCTCACCCGACATAAACTCATTTGACTAGGAACATTATTTAAAAAGGCGGCGCATCAAGACACTAAGGCTTAAGCCTCAAGGCGAGGCACTAGAAAAACGTTTTGAGACATGCACCTCATGTCTTTTACTCGAGGCTTAACGCCTTTTTTGATTGAAGTGATACGCCCCACTGTCTTCACTGCTTCAGGACATTTACTTGAGACTTGTGCATCATTTGAGAAGGTGATGTAATGAGGTGTTGTAGGGCAGATCCAAGATTTATGTTTCTTTTGTTCTCCTTAAAACATAATTCACTACGTTTTTTTTCTCGGAAGAGATATATATATATATATATATATATATATATATATATATATATGTAATAGGGAGGGGATAACTGGGTTCAAACTCGGGTCCTCAATGTGGGGAAGGGTGGCTAACCACTTGCGCTAGAAAGCTGGTTCATAATTTAATACTTTTGAAATAACATGAATCTATCATTGAGTTAATATAGCATTAACACATGAAAATCAATATTGTTTTTAGCTTTTTTGATAGTTTTAAGATTATTTTTTTAGTTTATTAAGACTTACGCCTCGTTGTGACTTAAGACTTACGCCTTATAAGGCTTATAGAAAGTACCTCACAATCGTCTCAAGACCTTTTAAACTATGGTTGGGAGGCATCCAGACAGTTGACCTGGGTGTTATCTTCATGGCCTTGAAGAAAATACCACACTTCCAAGCCTTTGCGTCAACATGAGTTTTCTGTCGACCCACTTGGGCCGTATTCATCAATGATTTCTCATCGTAGAATGCTTAATGGACGGCCAATCCATGATACAACCGGCTGACCTTCAACCCTCAAGCGAGGTTTAACTGGGGTAACATACTGTTTACACGCGAAAATTACGGGTATCTTTTTCCAATCTGTTGGATAAACATGCATATATTTAGACTAATTAGTATGCACATTATGATTTCCGCGCGCGTGATTTATCAGACGATTTTAGGGTTCGTGTACTAAGACCCTTCCCCACCGGCCAAAGTCGATGTTAATTTACATCAGGACAAGTCCTAATACCTTTGATTAACTGCCAAAAGGTTTATATTACCCGTGTGATGTCGAGGCGATCATGGATCTAGCCTCCGGGACCTCCTGATCCTTAAGACGAGGATACATATTTAATTTATCCTCATGTCGGGGTTTTACGTAATTTCCCCCACCTTTGGAGTTTTTGTTTTTGACGTCTATTTATGCAATTCGGAATAAATGTGGGGTGGAAAATGTAGTTCCTTAAATTTTATCCCTTAGGAAGGGACAATTTATTTTGTAAGCGTACTCCATTTGGATGAGTGTCTCATTCCCTTTATTTGTTTGAAACCTTTTTCTTTTTTGCAAAGTCTTTACATAAAACAAAAAGGTAGGAATGTAAGAATTGTCATTTTTCTTTTGATCCGCATAGGGTCCTTGCCATAATATGCAAGAGAAAAAGAACTTCATTTCCATACATTCTTTATGACTTTGCACAGTTAGTTCTTTCATAACAATGTCCCTTTTGTGTGTCATGAGGGCATTTTTGTCAATATAGACCCTAAGCAGGGTTTTTTTAACAAAATAGGGCTTAAACCTAGGAAGTTTGGGCAGCCAAAGGAGGGGCGCAGCCTACCTCCTCCTTCTTTTGCACTTGGGCCTCTTGGAAGCTCTCCAAGTGTGTCTTCTTCTTCCTCTTCTCTCTCCAAAAAAAAATCCTCCTCTCCTTCGAAGCTTGGACCCCTTTTATAGGTGGTGGAGGAGCAAGGTACCTCCGGTGGAAGTCCCCCCCTCCGGTGGAAGGTGAAGGGCCAAGGTGAGACCCCCTCCTTCTCTTCATCTTCTTCTTCTCCTTTCTCTTTTCCTTCTTCTCTCTCTCTCTCTTTTTTTTTTGTTTTTGGGCCTTGCGCAGGGAGAAAAAGGGCCGGAGGGGGTGACCCTCTGGTGCAGGGGACCGGAGGCCACCCCCCATCCGGTGCAGGGTGACTGGAGGGGGTGAGGGACCCGGTCGGGGAGCAGCGGAGGGACCCCCCTCCGGTTTGACTTGCCGGAGGGGGTCCTCCTGCGGGCGCGGGTGGCGGAGGGACCCCCCTCCGGTGCAGGGCGACCGGAGGTGGGGGCCTCCTCGCCTAGTCGACCGGAGGGGGGGTCCCCTCCGGTTTGACTGACCGGAGGGGGTTCCCCTCCGGCCTTGGTGCTGCGGAAGAGAGAGGAAGAGAGGGGGGAGGGGGTTTCGGCCCTGCTCCTCCGGTCCCTCGGTTATAAAAGGACCTCTGTCCCCGCTTTTTTTACTATCTTACTGTTGAAAACTTGGCTGCAGCAGTGGGGATTCCCTCCTTGTGTCAGCTTTTGGCCACTTTTGCCACAAGGACACGTGGACTCGGGGAATATTCCCGTTAACAGTTTAAATCTCCGATTTCACGCGTAAGTGGACTATCCCACTTTGCTCATCAAATATTTAAAAAATTTTGTGTGCATGCAAGCACTAAAAATTCTTGGACGGCCCTACCTAGCGGGTCCCTCTAAAAAAACCTTCGGCGTGACGACAACGGTTAACTTCTTTTTGTGGTCGCCCCACCCCCACGGAGATTTTATTTCTGAAATTTCTGAAAGTTGCATTGTTCCTGTTACGAGAACAATATGAGGTTCAACACATACCCTTTTGAAGGTTTAACTAGGGTAGAATACCCCTTTTGAAAATTTAATCAGGGCAAACCCAGGGGTCCATCTGGTCAAAATGGTCCAATCTAGGACATTGATCTGTCAAAATTCTCTTAAGAGGGGTTTATCCGGACCAAATCCTCCTTTTGGGGGTTGATCCGGTCCAAAACCTTCCATTGGGGGGTGGATCCGGTCCAAACCCCCCAATTGGGGTTGGATCTAGTCCAAACCCCCCTATGGAGGGAGTGGGGATGGGCGGCCTCTATAAATATCTCCTTACTGTTCATTTGTTCCACGTGGAGGAAGGGAAAGCGACGTTTCCCACGTGTTTGATGCTTTATGTTTGGTTTGGTGGCTTCCTACACCATTTATTGTGTGGAGGAGCTCCATTTTTCCAAGTTTTTGCCCCTCGCTAGTCTTACTCACTCTGTGAGTTGCAAAAAGGTTAATTCCTTGCAGAATTTACTTGTTGTGTGGGTACTTTGGTCATTCCGCATACCCGTTGGAATTCTCTCGGGACACGTGTGCGACCCGACATTGAGACGGCACAGACTTATGTGTCTTCTTGTGCCCGTCACTAAATTTAAATTTCATTTTCCTCTAATTGTTTCGAGGGAAAAATAAATTGGTTCAACACCCCCTTAAGGTGAAGGTGCTCGTGTGGTGGATATCCCTTGCCCGACTGCCTATATGGGATAAGACTGGCCAAGTTCGTGGTTTGGGTGGACACTATGTGCAGTATATGTGAGAAGGCAGAGGAATCTTTGGATCACCTATTTTTAGAGTGTGACTTTGCTTTGCAAGTTTGACAACATATTTTCACCAAGTTCAGGCACAACAAACCTGTTAAAGGCCCTATTCTTGTTTATCAGAAACTGGCAAGTGCAATGGATTGAAAAGTTTAATTGTCAGTTGTGGTGGTTGATTTTGTGTGCAACCTTTTGGATCATTTAGAGGGAGTGAGATGGCAGAATTTTTGAAAGAGAAGCACATGATCCTATTAAATGTTTTGATTTGTTTTTTTTTCTTTTTGTGAAAAGTTGGGGGGACACTTACTTGTACAGTGGAAAAAATGTAATTATCTTATTTTACACCTACTTCAGGGGTAGGGGGACCTCTGTACCTCTTTTGTGTAGGGGAGTTTTTTGGAGCACTGTTTCCTTGTACATTCTTCACTTTTATAAATGATGTGGTACCATCCACTAAAAAACATATAACAAAAGTGAAATTGGCAGTGTCATTGCTACTGTCATTTTAATGAAACAGAAATGACGATATGATTTCAACTTTGGAGTCTTTTGGAAATCCATGAATCCTGAAGCCATGGTTGCTGTAAGTAGTAAAATCCTTGAATTCTTGAATCAGTAGTATGTAAACCAGGGATAGCAAAGGGTTGCAAGAAAGTGGGAGGCTTGGGGATCAAATATGTGAGGGATTTTAATCTTGCCCTCATGTGCAAGTGGTTGTGGAGGTTGGGGGAGGATGGGCTATGGGCACAGGTGATTAGGCAGAGATACTATGGTAGGAGAGTTTGGGACTTGGGTCCTAGTCCACAGTACATGACCTCCTTGCTCTGGCGAGATATCTTGACTTGCAGGGATTTCATTTGCTCCAGTGTCCTTGTTCGACTCAAGGTCTTCAAACCCGATACCGGTTTTGGTACCAAACAAGGCCGGTATCGGTACATATCGGCCGGTATCGGCATGTATCGTCCGGTACATGAAGAAATTGAACCGTATCGGCCAAGGCCGGTACCGGTACATACTGGCCCGGTACGATCCATATCAGGCGGTATTGAAAACAATGGTTCGACTAGGAAAAAGTGAGTAGAGTCTTTTATGGAAGGACATATGGTGTGGAGACTTCACCTTGAAAATCTCCTTCCCTATCCTCTTCGCGATATTTGATGCCCCCTTGGGGTCGGTATCTCAGGCCTTCGACCCCTATCTTTCTGGGGATATTTGGGATTCGACCTTCAGGAGTGACTCAGGGATGATATGGTGCAGCTTCAAGACCTTCTCTCCTTCCTCCCATTCTATTCTCAGCCAGACAAAGTGGATGAGTGGTCATGGAGGTGGGGAAAGGAGGTTACTTTCTCAGTCAGCTCTACCTACGCTATTATCCCAGATGGAGGTGTTTGTCATAGGCTTTTCTCTCAGGTCTTGAGACCTAAAAGCCTGTCGAAGGTGAAGCTACTCTCTTGAAGGATCTCTCATGGGAGATTACTGAGAGCCGATTCCTCCCGGGTATCCAGTCGACTTGTTGCTTGTGCTGATTGGACGTCGAGACCTTGGACCACCTGTTTATAGGTTGCTCCTACTCGCAAGGGGTGTGGGGTGAGCTTAGTAGGAGGACTCATAGTGCCGTCGGACGACATAGCCAGGTGCACCACTTGGTGGAGCATTGGGACAGAAGTTGGCCCCTAAGAGACAGTAGGACCGTTGGTGGCTCATTCTCCATGCCACCCTATGGTTGTTATGGGGGGAACGCAACAACAAGATCTTTAGGAGGGAGTCGAGAGTTGTGGAGTCAGTTGTCTCTTTTGTTTGTGTTAGAGTGAGGGAATGGGCTGAGCTCCTTTGTAATGTGAATTCTCTCAACTCTTCTCTTTTTGGTTTGCTGGGGGATTAGGCTGCCTCTACATGGGCTTTGTGTGGCAAGGATGGCAGTGTCGGTTTCGGACTCGGTTTCGGCCCGGTCCGAAACCGGTTCAAAACAGGTAGAAAATGCCAAAATTGGGGCCAGCAGGTTAGGTTTCGGCCGAAACCGGACGGTTTCGGTCGGTTTCGGTCCGAAACCATTAAAAAATTATTATTTTTTGGTATCGGACCTGCTACAGTGCAAAGGCCCGTTTCGGTGTCGGTATAGGCCGAAACCGATACGTTTCGGCCGAAACGTATCGGTTTCGGCCTATACTGCCAACCTGGTTGTGTGGCCCTTTGTATAGGGATTTTTTGGGAGCATTTTGATTATACTTGTATATCCCGATTTTTCATTTTATAAAATAGTGGTACCATCCATTTTCAAACAAAATGTACAATCTATGTTGAGAATCTGTTTAAGCACTACTTTTTTGCACCGTATGTCCTATGGATTTCATTTAATAGCTGGAATAAAGATGAAGGCTTGTGAAGAGAATCCCAAGGCGTGGGTGTGGTCTCTAGTGCTGGTGCACTGTCTTTCCTTGGATTTTGTGCATCGTATGACCAAGGTTTAAATGCCCTGATCATCATTTCTCTGAAAAACATAAATCAAATGATAAAATTGATTTTAATTAACAGAATTGAATCTCAACTTTTTGTCAAACAGCAGGCTGCTGGAGGAGAATTTTATGATAGCCTATGACATGGTTTGCTGTCTCGGCCTGAGTCGGGCTGACTTGTACATCTGGTCCAGGCTGAGTCAGCCGAATTGGCCCGGTCTGTCTCAGCCCGGACCGACCTGTATCTGGGCCTAACTGAGTCGATCTGGATGGCTGAGCCAGACAACCATGGCCTATGATTAAATTCATGCCAAGCCGCAGTGGTGCAAGTGCTACGATTGTAAGGCTGGACTTTGGCAAAGTGTGTGGCATTGTCAATTGGCAGGCACTCTTCATGTTGCGGACCGTAGGCTTCGACCGATACTGAATATCCTGTGCTAGAATAATCCAAAATTAAATGTAGATAAAAGATAAGAAATAGATATAATGTGATGCTTTCTCCACTTTTGCTTTAAGATATTGAGTTGGATGACATGATAATTTCGTGTCCTAGACCACATCCACCCTTCTCTTCTTCCTTCTTTCTTTTTATCCCTTTTTATTTATAGTCACTTTGTTTGTCAAAATATACTTTTTGTCAATTTCTTAGTTTCAATAGATTAAAACCTGTTAGAGTAGTCCCGCATTAGAAACAGGTTAAAATATAACGTGCTTATATTAGTGGAGCCCTCTCCACTAAACACCTTAAGGTTTTGAGTTGGATGACCCAATCCGATAAACTTTAATATGGTATCAGAGCCCATGGTTATGATCTGAGCCCTGCATCCCGTCTTTGTCATGGTCCACGTGATAGAGCCTGAATCAGTCTGCACGTGAGGAGACGTGTTAGAATAGTCCCGTATTGGAAATGGGCTAAAATATAATGTCCTTATATTAGTGGAGTCCTCTCCACTCAACACCTTAAGGTTTTGAGTTGTATCCAAACATCATAATCCTAATTTTCTTTTCAATTAAGCTGCACCTCTTGGTGCTCCAGGCATTATTTTGCTAGATGCATACCCATGTCTTATGTTTTTCTGAGATTATGGTGAGTATTTATTCTAGAATATGGAAGTGGTTCGGACTCCTCTGGTAGATGTGAAAAGCTGGCGTGCAGATGGAAGAGACCTTGGAATTCCAGGCTGATAAGCATGTTTTATGGTCGATTCTTCATGCCACACAGTATGGTGTATTTGGGGGGAAGTAAAAAAAGGCACACTCAGGAGCTGTTTGTGAATTTTATCCATGACTCGAGCTGGAGAGTGGGCTCCATTTTGAGGCATTGATGCCTATAGTTCCAGCATTTGGTGCATTTGTGTAGGTAGTAGCTATGCACCCATGTGGTATGGATTTCATATAGACACTTTTTTGGGGAGAGATTTTTGTATATGTTGGGATCTTTTTTGGGGCTAAAGGTTGACTCCTTTTTTGCGGTCTTATTCTTTTCCACTTCAATGAATGTGTGGTACTAACCACATTAAAAACTGTCTCTAATAATAGAAGAAAAGGGACAAAAATTTACCACAGAACAAGGTTTGCCATCTAACTTTGCAGCAGCATCTTGGAAGGTTGGAAGAGAAGAGATCTTCAAGAGGTATTGGCGAGATACTTGAGATATTATGTTTCGAAGACTACTCAATCTCAAAGAGTAGAGACAGTATCTTGGGACCCTGTAGAGAATCAAAGCTTGAAGAGCAATTGCAGATGGCTGCCTGCTGGAAATATGAAAGTATTAGAGACGAATGGAGGGCCCATTTGTTTGATGTTGCCTTTGGGAAAAAGATGTTGATGTAAATCACATTGTGAAGATGTACACCTGGAATTGCTGGTGGTGACAACACATCTTTGGGATGTTCTTACAGTCAAATTATGGGTTAACTATTGGCCAGTTTTCAGCAGATGTTCCAGGAGGGCATCTGTTTTTGCTTTAAGCATCAACTTGCTCTAGCATATGGATGGTGCAATGTTCTAGCTTAAAGACCAGCAATTTTTTGCTTTTCTTGTTTGAAGTGTTTTGTCATGTAGCGGGAGTATGTTTCTGAGTTGTTTAACATAAGGTCCTTAGGTTTTTTAGAGGAACAAATTCAGGGACGATCCTGTGTGAACATTTATCATGTCTTGCACATCCAGTATGGCTCCCTATCTTGGTATATCCAGATAAATCAAAGGGTGATTTTTATTGTCTTTTGTTCTTTCAGTGTCCTCTTATCTTTGTCAAGCAACCTACTTGTTTAATATTCTGTTTAATGTCATAATGATAGCTCACACTTGGCATTTATGTTTACAGTTGTATTTGTGCTGTCATAGGAAAGATGTGCTGCTGTGGAGACTATAGCTCTTGTCGCTCGTGTTTTGCATAGATCCAAGCCTCATCTACAATCGATGATTGTGCCAAGTAATGCTGCTGCCATTGAAGACTTTTTTGAGAATTTGGTGAGTTCATTTGTCTCGTGCCATTGAGCTTGAACTATTCCTATGTTTTCACTCACTGTCTAGTGATGATGTTTTCCATGCTGATTATGACTATTTCCTGTCACATTTATACAGCTCACAACATATTTTGTGTTTGATTAGATATATAATTAACATCATCTTTTTTTTCCCAGGTGGATTCGGTTCCAGATCTTGCAGAACACATTCACAAGACAACTGCAAGACTGCTTCTGCATATCAATGGGTTTGTTTTATCACATATACCTTGTAAAATTTTTGAAACTGGTGCATGACAACTGCAAAGCTGTTTGATCTACAGAATATGTTGATTTTTGACTTGATTGCATTAAAATGACCCAGCGGAGATTTTTTTTGAAAGTGGATGGTCCACAATTATATTAATGAAAATAGGAAGGGAATGTACAAATATAGAAGTGTAGCACTCAAAAATCTTCGCTATACAAAAGCACACCTAGATGGTGTGTCCAAACTCACCCCCCAAAAGACCAAAAGAGGGTGAGGAGCAAGCTCCGTTACAAAGAAGTCTAATTGACTCTCTAACTCTGTCCGCCACAACCATAGCCACCCTTTTTGGGATGAGAGCTTCTTTCCTAAATATTCTTCTATTCCTTTTCCCCCAAATTGTGCAGATAGTGGCATGAAGTGCCTGTCGGTCCTCTCGGCGCACCTGACCATTGCCCCATGTGCTGAGGAGTCTGTCTGCCGAGTTTACACTTGGAAGGGTTCGCTTGAGCTTGCGAAACAGTAGCTGCCACACCTCTTGCACATAAGCACAACCTACTGCAAGGTGATCACTACTTGCACATAAACACAACCTACTGCCAGGTGATAACTAGACTCATCCGCTTCCCCACACAGAGAGCAGGCCATGGGAATTCCATCCGAACAATGAGTCATTCGATCAGCAGTAGGCGGCCAGGCATGACAAAGCCTCCACATGAGGACTTTGAGTGGGCTCTTGGGATACCAAACCTGCTTCAAGGCATGCCAAAGACCTCTGTCTGTAATAATCTGGAAAGCTGATCTGACAGTGAAAACACCATTGGTCTCACATCTCTAACACCAATTGGGTTCTTAGGATGACCCAGCGGAGGAATACTGGGCTTCTTAATAATATTTTAAAAATTTGCTGAATTTATTGTGTTATATAGATTTCTGAGGTTAAGAAAATTATTGGATTTATATATGGGGTTAACATGTGACACTTGATCAGGTGATCACAGATCTTGTCAGCCCAATGTTTATACGGTTATTTTTCCTCCAGAACATTATGACCATTATGTGTTTATAGTGTGTGTTTAATGGTATGATTGATGGCCTACATTGATTAACTAGCCTGTGAATAACTAATGATTTGAAGCTTACAATAACTTGACTCAAATTTGTTGGCCTGACATTGAAGAAGCCAGGGATCTTGATAACTGGCACCTGAATGTGTAGCTTTTAAAAGTATAAAGCTACTTCTTTGGACATGCTAATTTAATGCTCAGGTTTGAATGGCACTTCATGATCTGGTTTCATATTTATGAATGTAACATTTGTTAGCTGGAAACCTTATTTTCTTGGAAGGAAAGGACTAAAGGAGACTGGGAGAAGGTGCTCAAAAGAAGAGAAGAAATGGTTGGCAAGGTGACAGCCAAGGCATTCATGGGGAGCCTAAGTGCTTTGGTGGTAAGGCGTCTGCTGCCTAACTGGTTCCTTGGTGGCACCTTGACCCTCTTTAAAATTAAAAAACATGTACCCAATATACAAATTAAGAATTAGATATATGAAAAAGCTGCACATTTCAATTAAATATATTAATTGCAGAAAATGGTAATGGCAAAGTAAAGAATAGATAATTATCAATGCCAAAAATACATAACAAATGAACAATGAACGAATAGCAAATTAACAAATTAACAATGATTAACAACATCACTGACTTACAACTTGTAGCCTCAAGTCACAGACCAAGAATGAAAGAGGGGTGAGGGTGTTACTGTGAGAGTTAAGGGAGCTGTGGCGGCTGGATGTATGGGTGTACACCCACCCCAGCGCCCAGGCCTGTTCATAGCACATTCAGAGTGTGTGTGTGTGTTGGAGAGAGGCAGAGCGAGAGAGAAGTGGCGAGCCCTGGGGGACCCTAAATGCCCAGGCACCTACCTTTCTGGGCTGCAGAAAAGGAGGGTTGGCACCTTGGTCCCCGGCCAATGCCTGCTTGCCTGGGCGACACTTCAATAATATCAAATGCATGTTGGGAACAATTGAACAACTTTCAACTTGAAAGGTTTAGTTTGCATAACTAATGAAATATATGTATCTTAGAAGAAGAATAATGCCTCCAGATTACTCGAGGGTGAGAAGTGAATTCTGAATGGACACTTCTAGTATCCCTACTAAACTTCAAAGCTAACTGACCCAGTTTGCAACCTGCCACCGACACAAAATAGAGCAACAACAGTGAGTTCACTAACGCATGTAGGCTTCATTTACTACCTTACCTTCCTGAAAACATTACAAGTTTTGTTAGTAGACAACTAGAAAAGATAAAGCAAGTTATCAACTATAAACATGCAATAGAAGCCAGTGATGGAACTAATAATCATACAGAGATAATTCATGCCAACTGTTCAGATAGAAATGTAATATATATACCAATATGTAGTGCTGGTAATAGCAAGTTTGCTGAGGTTAACAAAATAGCACAATCACGGAATGTTACGAAACAGAAGAATCCAGAAGTAACAGGAGTCTCATTGACTGCATGAGGAGTAGAATAAAACAAAACGGACAACTGCCGGACCTGATAAAATATGCCCTCTGAGAAATATCCAGTTTCTGAAAGGAAACATGGTACTTTGGACATTGAGATTTTTCTCCAGTCACGTGTGATGGATAGAGAATATGTAAGCTGAGGATGCTAGCAAATTAGCATATCACATCAAGAATCCTACCATTGAGATGATGGATAACCACAAAATTGTGGTACCAAAACTTCATGGATGTGTACAGTTTTACAGATTTACTAATAGAATCATTGGAGTGTTATATTACTCTGTCTTCTTATGTCATGCGTTACGAATAAAATCACCCATTTTTTGTCTATTTGTTAGCAGTTGGTAGTCAAACAACAATAAAAAAATGTATCTTAGGCCACCTTTCTAGAAAATGCTCGTATTCTTGAATGAAATTGTATTCAGTCTAGTAAGAATGTTATTGCTAGTGATGTACATGTTCTATTATTGAACTTGAAGATTGTGCTTTCTGCACTGTTTTTATTCTTGTCAAAATTTACAGTTACATGTAGGAACATGTTAAACAAGTTGTTGGATTCTATACACTGTTCATAGCTTTACTAGTAAAACATTTTGTCCCCAGATATGTTGATAGGATTGCTAATACAAAGTGGGAATTGAAAGATCTTGGTATAGATCACAACGGGTATGTATTTTTGTTACTTCAGTAATAACTTTTAGAGTAAAGTCATCTTAAATGTCTTCTCTTCAAAAATTTTCTGGCTAATGTGATTGTATTCTTACCAAGTGTTGCTGTTTCTCAGTTTCATGTTTTTTTGAAAAGTGGATGGTACCACTAAAGTATATTAAAGAAGAAAAGGCTGTACAAGAAGGTACAAAGTTCTTACAAAAGCTCCCATCACAGAGGATCTGCCCAAAAGAAAGAACCTCTCTTAACTCCCCAACAACAAAAAAAGAGAGGAGTTAAGAAACCCCATGTTACCAAGATGTGTAGCCCAAAAAGACACTATCTCATGAGCAAAAGAAAAGACCTATCCTCGGTACGAGCTTCGCTCTTGAAGATTCTGTTGTTCCACTCGGTCCATAGTGCCCAAAGAGTGGCATGAAGGATAAGCCACAAGATGATCTTGTCCCCCTTCATATTCCACCTTCTATGTCACTTGGAGCAGATTTGGAGAACACCCTCAAAATGACTAAGGGGCCGCTGAAATCTACGACTGATCCTCTCCCAAATCCCCCCAACAAAGGTGCAATCAGTGAACAAATGATCCAGGTCCTCATCAACATTGCCGTACAAACAACACAAGGTAGGAATATGCTGGAGGAAAGGCGCCAACCTGTCACAGGTCGGGAGGCGCCTGTAAGAGATCCTCCTAACTAACAACTTCACCTTGAGAGGACTCTTGGGAACCCAAATCTGCGGTGCACAGGAATGTCGTACTCCCCCCTCCGAAATGGCATGGTAAGCAGACTTTACAGAGAAGCCTCCCTCCCTCTCCCTTCTCCACCGTCAAGTGTCCTCCCTTGTCGTGACCAAAGAGAAGCCCATAAGGAAAGTCAAAAGATGCCCTAGCTGGTCTAACTGCTGCTGATGGAAATTCTACTTAAAAGTAGGGGCCCAGATACCACCGCCTAAGTCTGCATCAAAAGACTGCGCAACAGTGGCTGAAAGAGCTCTTGCAATAGCAAAAAGCGAAGGAAAATTCTCCGCCACTGAGAAGTCTCTGCACCACTTGTTTTGCCAAAAAGAGCTTCTCTCACCATTTCCCAGGCTGATCCGAATGCTAGCTTTGATAAAGTCTACACACGACAAGATACCTCTCCATGAAGGGGAGACAATATAGGTGGTCGACGGCCTCGAGTCCCACACTCTGGAGGAGGGATAATATCTGTCTAATCATCTACACCCAAAGGCCTTTGTCCTCTATGCCGAACCTCTAAATTCATTTGCATGGTAGTGCCAAATTGAAATCTCTAAGGTTTTTGATCCCCACACCTCTAGCTTCCTTGCTCTTACAAACTCTGCCCCAAGAGATGTCGTGCCAGCCTCTGACTCTGTTAGCACTCCCATGCCAAAAAAATCTAGCCTGGATGGATTCCAACTTTTTCGATACTATCTTGGGAAGCCTGAAGACGGAGAGGAAATAGGTCGGCAAACTATCCAACACAGATCTGCATAAAACCAGACGTCCTTTATAAGAGAGGAGTCTAGCCTTCCACCTTGTTAGTCTGGACTCATATCTTTGAACCACCACCTTCCAATCTTTGCAATGAAGATGCCCTGGGGAAAGGGGAAGGCCCAAGTAAGAGAACGTAAATTCCCCAATCTTGCATCCGAAAATGTCCATTGCCCGGTTGAGCGATGAAGCCTCCAAGTTAATTCCTACTAATAGGCTCTTGGAAAAATTAACCTTCGGGCCACTGATATCCTGCAACATCTGGAGCATTAGCCTGGCATCAGACATCTGCTGCTCGTCATCACTGAGAAAGAGAATGGTATTATCTACATACTGAAGATGAGTGATACTGGGAATAGACTGTCCTAGCTAGATGCCATTGATAACTCCGGCTGCCTTAGCTCTCAACCACAACCTGCTTAAGATGTGTGCAACCAGCACAAAGAGGAGAGACAGAGGATCACCCTGGCGAAGCACTCTCCCACTAGAAACATATGGGGAGGGCCGCCCATTAATAAGCAAGGAAAAGGAGGCCGATGAGATGCACTTTGAAATCCACCCAATCCAAGTCTGGTGGAACCCCATATTGCGGAGTACCATGAGTAAACAACTCCAGTTAACCCTATCCTTCTCAAAGTCCAGTTTGAGCACCACTCCCCGCTTCCTCTGTTGTTTCATAGCAAAAATGCATTCATGAGCAAGGAGAAAGTTATCCTGAATATGTCTTCCTCTGATAAAAGCCCCCTGGTAGTCACTGATCAGACCCCCAATGACCTCATGCAGCCTCTTAGCGAGCACCTTGGCGATAATTTTATAAGTGCTATTCAACAGACTAATAGGTCTAAAATCCGACAAGTCCTGTGCACCCATCTTCTTAGGAATCAACACAAGGAGGGTTTTATTAATGCCCCTCAAATGCGCCTTCCCTCTCTGGAACTCTTGAGCAACAACAATAAGATCCTATTTGATAATGTCCCAACAATGCTGAAAAAATACTATAGGAAAGCCATTTGGCCTAGGGGCCTTGTCCGCTACTAGGGAAAAGACCGCCACTCTGATCTCTTCCTCTAAGAAGGGGCTCGCCAAACAAGGATGGCTGTGTCGGTATCGATTTCGGTCGGGTCCGAAACCGAAATCAGTTTCGGTTTCGGTTTCGGTCCGAAACCAATTTAATACTATTTTTTTTAAAGGGTTGTATTTGGTTCGGCCGAAACCCACTCTCTGGTATCGTTTCGGACCAGTCCGAAATCGAAACGTTTCGGCCGAAATTGCCTTCTATGTCGCCAAAGCCTCACTCTTAGCAGGGGAGAGGCGGGGAAGCAGCTCCTCTGAAAGTTGTGGCTTATTGTGTTCCTCCTCAGTGAAGAGAGTAGAGTAGAAGTCTATGGCATAGCGCCTGATGTCATCCACCTTGTGAAACTCCTGGCCTCCAGCCTGAACATAAGCAATATGGTTCGTCCTCCTTCTGCTCGACGTCAACCTGTGGAAATACGTTGTGTTCTTGTCCCCTTCCTTCACCCATTTCTCTCTAGATCTCTGCTTCCAGTAAATCTCTTCCCGGATGAGAATCTCATCATATTTGTTGCAAAGATGCTCTCTACTCTCCCTGTCCGCTTCCTCCATCAAATCCCCTCCCCCTCCTCCAGTTGCTCCAGAGCCTCAAGCTGATGAAGAATTCTTTCCTTTTCCTGCATGCTAGGGAGTTTCCTACTGCTTCCCCAGCTAGAGAGAGCTAGGGCCAAATGCTTGAGTTTCCTAATCAGAGTAGCCATAGGTGAAGCAAGGGGCCTAAATCCCTTTCATACCCTTCTCACAGAAAGCAAGAAATCCGCCTCTCTGAGCCAAAACCTCTCGAATCTGAAAGCCTGGCTCCTCCACAGACCCCGACTAGTCTTTAAGAGGATAGGCTTGTGGTCAGAAGCCGGCCTTGGCAAAGTGGAAGCCTACACCTAGGGGAAGTGTTCCTCCCAGTCTGAGGATACCAAGAGCCTATCAAGTCTGGAGCAAGAAGGAGCCGCCCTCATATTGGACCAGATGAACTGGCCATTCACTAAACCAATATCAATGAGGCCCGCCTGTTGGATGAAGTCACAGAAATCCTCAGTCTCCCCCGCGTGAGGGTAGGTTCTAGTCCTCTCAGAAGGTGAAGAGGTGGCATTGAAGTCGCCACCCACGCACCAGGGTCGCCCAGAAGAAAGATGGAAATCAAGAAGCTCCTGCCAAAGCAATTGCTTTTCTTTCCTAGATTGAGGGCCATAAACTCCGAAGAAGACCCATACGAAGACGTCCCTGAGAGAACAAAAATAGAGAGAGATAGCCCAACGCCCCGCCTACCTCCCCTCCTCCATTTCCTCCACCTCGAAGGGGTTCCATAGCACTATGATCCCACTAGCCCTCCCCACTGCTAAAGAGACCACTCTCTTCGAGAGTCTAGTACCCCCAATCTCCCTCAACAAACCTTCACCATCCCCTTCGCATTTGGTCTTTTGCAAGCAAAGGACATCCACCTTGCACCTCCTCGTCATCTCCTTCACCATTCTTCTCTTCTCACCTCCCTCTAGCCCCCTCACATTCCATGAGAGGATCCTAATGGTAACTGACATGAACTTTCCTCTCCTCCCTCCTACTCCTACTTCGCCATCCCTTCCAGCTTTCAACAAGGACTTACCTTTCTTGGCTACCTTAGCCCGAGTTGCAAACCACCTCTTCTGGATCAGTAGAAGAGACCCCATGATCCCCTTCTTCACACCCTCATACGAGACACCCAACTTCCCGGCCAACTCCTTGAAGTGGTCCTCCATCACCCTCTCCACCTCACCCATCAATTTTTTGCCCTCTTTCTTCCCAGGAAAGCCAACCTCCTCCTGCTCCCCGACTCTCTCCTCCGCTGGGACCCCGGCCCCCGAGGGAGTGACAGGGATCACTTCATAAGTCCACTGCAGAAGTCCGACCGCTTTGATCGAGTGGGAGCAGTGCAGGCCCACGGACCCAGCGATGCTGCCTGCTGGATCCGGAGCCTCCAAAATTGGGGCCGTGTCCTCCACGACGGCTCTCAGATCCAAGGCGGTGGGGGCCAGAGCTGGCATAAGGGGGAGCCCATGCTCCTACAGTGGGGCATACTCCCCAGACTCCCTAGTACCATTGTTGGCAGTATCGACCGAAACCGATACGTTTCGGCCGAAACGTATCCGTTTCGGCCGGTACCGATCCGAAATCGGATCCCAACACTGTAGCAGGTCCGATACCTAATTTTTTTTTTTTAATGGTTTTGGACGAAACCATTAAGGGGTTCGGCCGAAACTGACCTGTTTCGGTCCGAAACCGGACGGTTTCGGCCAAAACCAGAGAGGATCACTAATTTTTTTAGTTTTTTGACTGGTTTCAATCGGTTTCGGCCGAAACCGATACCGAAATCGGTACGTATCGGTTTCGGTACCGGCTGAAACCGGTACCGAAATCGATACTGCCATCCTTGCTCCCCACAGGCGCCTCCAGAGGTCGTTCACGACGACGAAAGACTAGACAAAGCCCCCTCCTTCCTGTCACTGTCGAGGAGAGGAGACGGCGTTGCTCCGCCATGGCTCCAGGGGGCAGAGGAGAAATCTGCAGCCCTGCCTGCAAACGGCCGTCGACAGCTAGGGCTGTCAATGGGCCAGGCCCGGGTTGGGCTTAGGTCGGCCCGGCTCGGACCCGACTTATCAATATTAAAGCCCGAGCCCGGCCCGGGCCCGACCTTTGTCAGGTCGGGTCGGGCCGGATCCGACACTATTTAAAAAATACAAAGCCCGACTAAGGCCCGGCTCGGCTTGACAACTTAAATAAAAAAAATAAAATAAAAAATTAATATATTTAATAATATAAAATTTTTAATCTCACTAAATTAATTAAAAAATTGATATTAATTACATAATTTATGTGAAAAGAGAGTTTTAAAATTTCTAATTAAGTAAAATAACATAATTTTAACTCAATAGTTTTTAAAATTTGAAGTGAGAACAAAAAAAGAGAATGAGTCGGGGCCAGCCCGCGGGCCGAACTCAAAGCCCGAGCTCGGCCCGCGGGCCTAGTCGGGTCGGACTTTTAGGTCCGACTAAAAGTCCGCTGGCTGAAAAAGACCTTGCGGCCCGGCCTGAAATCGGGCCAAGCCAGCAGGCATGTCGGGCCGGCCCGGCCCATTGACAGTCCTATCGACAGCATTAGGCGCCCCTCCAGAGAGCGGCCTAGCCGGGGAGCACTCCTCCCGACCTGGCTGAGAGAGGACGGCGGCCGGCGGGGAGGCACCGGAAGCGAACGAACGGCCAACTTCGGACGAACGGGGTAGATCCCGCCAAAGCCTCACTCTCAGTTTCATGTTAACCTCATGTCAAGAAAAAAAGATATGATCAAGATCAATATACTTTTCTTTTATCAACAGTATCCAAATCCATCTTTTGGGGACAATACCTGCTCAACGGATATGATGCAGATAAAGATACGCCTTTTTAAAATATTAGATGTTTATTTTGAGTCAACCAACCACAATCCTAGTGCATTGTTTCCCCATTGGCTGATTCAAGCTGATATTGAGGATAGTCATAAGAATATGTGCTCTTATAAAAGTATCACTATAAAACTGAGGTATTTTGAAGAGATTTTGAAGTCTTGTACTTGTTTTGTGATTTTTATGCCTCTGATTTCTCACATATTTGTGGAACAACTGTGTTTGGGTTTGGGCGTGATCATGCTGATCAGAGATCCATTTGCAGTGTCGTTAATGTGGCCTTTTAATGGGGTGATGGAGATATTTTTGACAGTTGTTGGATCTAGTGACTCTCTTAGAGCCAAACCTGTAACTGGCTGCAACATGTATGAAGTATGGGCTGAGTTTGCATAGGACTGGAAGCTATGGCCTGCAGCCAGATGTTTGAGCTTGAGCCCAACTCAAAGTGGTGTGACCAGAGGGCCCACAGGCATGTGGTTCATGGAGTTTGAAGTCCTCTCTATAGTGTTGTCTGAGATATTCAAGTAGCAGAGAGATTAGATGGAATAATAGGTGAGATATATGGTGTACAACGTACCAAGCAAGTTGGTCATTGCCTATTGTAATGGAGTCCAACTTGCTGCGCCGCTCGCGGTGCTGCCAGATGTTTTTTTTTTTTCAAAAAAAATCAGGTCATCCCCAATCTGGCCTATATGTTCGACGGTTCAAAAAATCGGGAAGAAAAAATATCGAACTCCCCTGCTTGCCCCAAATAATGGCCCTACCACCTTGGGCCCATTTATGGTGTCCGATCTTTTCTTTTGATGATCAGACAATATGATAAAATGAAAAAGGGGAAAATTTTTCTACATACCCATGAAATCTTTATAAATAACTTGTACCTCTTATCTTTATCTAATTTATCTATATGCCCCTAAAATACTTACGAATACATTTATATACCCCTAAACCCTATAATGTACCATAAAGAATAATACATGTATATCTTTGAAATCTAACCTTTATGGGTGTTGAGGTTATATCCCTCGTTGGATAATCTATGAGAGCCTTCTCTCTTTAGTTGTAGAGGATTACCTTCACCCACCGCCTGGGTATTGGGTTAGACTTTGGGCCTTTAACATGGTATCAGAGTCAGCTCTTTAACAAGGTGCCCATAGATTATCTGATGTGGGACTAAACCTTAACGCTCCCCCAATGCCGAACCCGGATGATTATGGTATAAATGGCACAATTGAACGGGTGGTTGTCCAGAATGAGAAAATTTAGCTCTAATGCCACGTTAAAGGCTTGAATTCTAACCCGAAACTTAGGCGTTGAGTTGAGAGAATCCTCTACAAATAAAGAGGGTAGGCACTCATAGATTATCCAATGTGTCTAAACCACAACACCCCCTGGTGCCGAACCCAAATGATTGTAGTATAAACCCGAATGGTGATAGTTTAAATGGCACAAATGAATGGGTACGGCGTCTTGAATAAGAAACCCCAAGTCTGATACCATGTTAAAGGCTTGGATTTGAACCAAAGCCTATGCATTGAGTCGAGGGAATCTTCAATAGATAGGCTCCCATGGATTATCCGATGTGGGATTAAATCTCAACACCCCTTGGCGTTGGATCCAAATGGTTACGGTATAAACCTAAATGGTTACAACATAATGGTGCAAATGAACGGGTGGGGTGGTCAAATGGGACAGTTCACCTTTGATACCATATTATAGGCCTGAACTTGAGCCCAAAATCTAGGCGTTGAGTTGAGGGAATCCTCTACAAATAAAGAGGGAAGGTCCCCAGTCCCCACAGATTATTTGATGTGGGCTAAATCTCAACTTCTCCCCTGGTGTTGAACCCAAATGTTTACGGTATAAACTTGAATGTTTACGGTGTAAATGGTGCAAATGAATGGTTGGGGTGGCCCGCACGAGAAAACTTGGCTCTAATACCATGTTAAAGGCCCAAACTCAGCCAAAATCTCGGTGTTGAGTTGAGGGAATCCTCTACAAATAAGGGAGAAGGCACACACAAATTATCCGATGTGGGATTAAATCTCAACAATGGATATAAAAATTCTACTTAGTAGATTTCAGGGGTAAACATGTAAATTAGACATAGGCGTGGGTATAGAATTATTTCTAAATATTTTAGGGGTATAGGGTAATTAACACCCCCCCCCAAGAAGACCAAAAGATTGGATGCCCCTGTTTGCCCAAAATAATGGGCTAACCACTTTAGGCCCTTTTAGAGTGCCAAATCTTTTTTTATATTATTATTAAATTTTTCAGCCTAGGTTGGATTGAGGTTGAATGGAATTTTTCTTTGAAGCAAAAATTTTGGTTGCACCGCGCCACGGTGTAACAGGTAAAATTCTTTCTAATGAGAGCTGAATGGTTTCTCTCTAGCTTTTTCTGGAGAGAGATGCTCTGGGTATTAGGGGGCATGTTTCGATGGCGGGGACTTTCGCCGGAGTTGGCCTGAGGCACCTCACGTGGTGGAGCTCGTCGCGAAGGGGGCCGGACTGTAGGGCTTCCTCTCACTTGGTTCAACTGTGGGCGTCGTGGACACATCAGACGTTTCTGTCTCGGGAGGGTGCTAGCCCGTGCTCTATCTAGAGCCATCTTCGGCGGCCGCAGTTCTTTCATGGCAGTGGTCTACAGCACCCAGTGGCTACAGGCGTCGGCGAGTAAACGATGGCTTGATGTAGGTTCTCTCCTGACGAATCTGTTGTAGGCCAGGCTCGCCTGGCTCCGGCGTTGCCTTTGTTTCTCCCTGCGGGACGGCTCGGTGGAGGCAGAGGTGATCAAATGCCAGTTGGTGAGGTCGCAGGAGGCTGTTGGGATGTGGCGAGAGTGGCCTCTTCCTCCTTCCTAGCGCTTGCATAGGATGAAGAGTTGGTGTCATGGATGGTTGCAGTGGGGTGTGTGGCGGCTGGGGGTGTTATGCTCCGCCTGCAAAAGTGGTCGGAGGTCAAGGATACGTTCCCAAATCCAACGGCAAGGAGGTTTCAGGTGGTCTTCGAAGGAGTGCCGCTGCACCTTTGTGACGATGAGGGGCTGGCGTTCTTGGCTCGGTGCTTCAGTCGGATGGAGAGTGGAAGCTTGGGCTTCACTGAGTGGAGCTCTCGAACTTGCATAATGGCCACTGTTCAGGTGGATAGCCCAATGATGATACCTGCGGTAGTATCCCTCGACCTCGATGGGGTGCTAGTCATCATCTGGCTATGGATCAACAAAGAGCTTCAAGCAGTGCCGCCGCCGCCGCCACTGCTAGGGTTCATGGGTCGCAGGCGGGAGGAAGACGATGTACATACTCACTCGGGGTGGGCGGTTGATTCAAATTTGAATCGATCGCCAGGTTGCAGTGGGTCGGGTCCCTCGGTGTCGGTCCAGGCTGGTTCTATGGCGGTTCTGGAGCCAACGGGTTGTGGTTCGGGTTCCGGGACTCTGAGTTTTTGGTTCGGGTCCAGTGGGGATACCGTTACTTCTTTGCGTATCTGCCTCTTACAAGGATGGCAGTATCGGTTTCGGTATCGGTTTCGGCCGGTCCCGAAACCGATACGTTCCGGTTTCGGTATCGGTTTCGGTTTCGGCCGAAACCGGTTGAAACCATTCAAAAACCTCAAAAAATTAGTAAAACCTGCCCGATTTCGGACTGAAACAGGTGAGTTTCGGCTGAAACCAATACGGTTTCGTCCGAAACCATTAAAAAATATTATTTAATAGGTTTCGGACCTGCTACATTGTTAAGGGCCGGTTTCGGATCGGTACCGGCCGAAACCGATACTGCCAACCATGGCCTCTTAGTGGTTCGCTTGGGCCTACTAGGGGGGTTCTTCCTCGCTCGATATCTCCCGAGTCTTCGAGTCTCCACTTGCATTAGCAAGTGTCGGTGATGGGGCGGGCTCCAACGACAGTCTCTGCCACTCTGCTGTCGTGCCCTCATCGGTCCCGTCCGTCGGTGTCCCCTATCAAGCTTGTGCCGGGGAAAGGGGGAGCACCCGCGATCGCATCTCTTGCTCCTCTCGACCGGATAGGGAAGCGCAAGGTGGGGAGGTCTCGACGGCTACCGTGGAGGCTGTTCGGAGTGTCGACAACTCTTTGCTTGGCCGTATGGCCCCGCTGCAGCTTTTTCCTTCCAGGCCCCTTTGTCTGGGCTGAACCTAGTGGAGGTGACAACTTCGGCCACTATCGTCGGTTTCTCTGGGGGAGGCCACCTACTAGTTGGAGGTGGAGGATCGGTCTCTTGCCAGGACACTTTCAGAGGGCCTCCTCCAGGGGGCTGTTGATCATGAAGCAGAGGACGAAGACTTGTCTGGGGAAGGGGAGGTGATCCCGGCTTTATCGGAGGGGACTTGTGGCCCTACTCACAGTGGGGGAGGAGAAGAAGGGGAGAGTCCGTCTGAATAGGGAGGAGGTGAGGGACATGGTGGGGGAGGTTGAAAAAATTATGATGGCGCACGTGAGGGATTTGGCGGAACAAGCGGGCTTGCCATTTGAAGCTGGGCCAGACAAGGATGTCAAAGGGGCATTCACCAAAATACGAGGTGGTGTGCTACGATGTTACAGGAGGAGAGAGCGCAACATAGAAGAGAGAGGGAGGAGGCAGGTGAGGAGGAGGAGGAGGGGTGTAACACTCTCTTCATGAGGATCGTCTCATGGAAGTATGGAACGTGAGGGGGCTAGGGGGGATGGAGAAGCAGAGGGCGGTGAAAGAGTTGATCAGGAGATGTAAGGTCGACAATTTCTATATCTAAGAGACCAAGTGTGAAGGGGAGGGTGAATCTCTCTTGAGGGAGTTAGGGGGACGAGACTTTCCAAGGGTACTGTGTCCTCGACAGTTGGCAGGTCTGGGGTGATTATTATCCTTTGGAACCCTTTTGTAGTCAACGAGGTGATAGTGGACAAGCATGTGAGCAGGTGGGCCATCTCTCGTCACTTCACTAATGTGAGAGATGGCTTCTCTTGGGACTTCACAGTTGTGTACGGTCCAAAGAGTAAGGGGGAGAAGCGGCTCCAGTGGGATGAGTTGGTTGACCTTCACCTATCCTCGAGTAGGTCTTGGTGTGTGGGTGGAGACTTTAATGCTGTGGTGGTGCCTTGGGAGAGGTCGGGAGAGAGTGGTTATGTAGGGGACATGGAGGACTTCTTAGCTTTCATTGAGGAGGCAGTGTTGGTGGACATAGGCATGTCACATGGTCACTTCATTTGGTCCAACATGCGAGCAGCTGTCACTTGCTCGAGGTTGGATAGGTTCTTGTATCAGTTGACTGAGAGGATCACTATCCTCATGTGCAAGTGCTTCTGTTGGCTAGAGTTGTGTTGGATCATAAATCCATTCTTTTGAAGGCCAGTCGGCAACATGACAGGAGATTCTCTTTTAGACTTGAGAGGTTCTGGTTCAGGGAGGCTAACTTCATAGACATTGTCAAGAGAGCTTGGCTTGTAGGTGGATCAACTATGGCTACTTTGGTGCTGATGTTGAGGCACATTGCTCAGGTTCTCAAAACCTAGGGGGCTGACAAAACCCTCCCGGGAAGGGTAGCTAAGGATAGAATTTTGCATTAAATTGAGAGACTGGATAGCTTGGAGGAGGCAAGACTTCTGGATGTAGAGGATAGGAGCCTCAGGGACTCTTTGAAGTGTCATTTTGATGAGATCCTCTTTAGAGAGGAAATCTATTGGAGGCAGAGATCTGGAGACAGATAGATTAAAGAGGGAGATAGGAACATAACTTACTTCCAGTACATTCCTTTAGGGGGAAGGAGAGTTAACACCAAGGTTGGCAGCAAATTTTTTAAAGCTTTTGACTGGGTTTCGGCCGAAACCGAAACCGATACCGATTCGTCTCGGTTTCGGCCGAGTCCGAAACCGATACGAATCGGTATCGGTTTCGGTTTCGGCCGAAACCCAGTCAAAAGCTTTAAAAAATTTGAAAATGGACCTAAAAATTCATAAACAAATAGGTATAAATAGATATAAAGTTAATAATCACATAAAAGGCTTTTTAATTCATTAGACATGCATTTGATTGTAAAGAAATTAGATTAAGTGCAATAAACATGAAGTACACATTAAAATTCAAACATTGAACATGTTAAACTAATATTCTCGAGTACATACTAAGCATAAAGTAGGTTCAAGCATTACAATAAACCTAATTAGGCACAGTAAATGTTACGGAAATTAAATGATCTTTACCTAAATGAAGAGGCACTAATATGGGTAATAACTAGAACCTTCTCCCTCATCGTCTGGGTTTTCATGTTCATACCCATAAGAAGGTTGCATGTATGGTCTGTATTCACTATAACCAAACAATGAGGTAGCCAAGTCCTGCATCCCTCTTTGGATCCCTCTTGGAGTGTTTGGTTGGCTTGATGCAAATCCAGTATCAGCATAAGAATCTTGAGGATGAGAAGAGGAACTGGCCGGATGTGAATGGAACTGGAATGATGGTTCATAACCCCACGACCCATAAATCGCTGCCTCCTGTTGGCCACCTCCATAACCTGATGGATGCCCATATTGACTCTGTGACTCATGTCCTCCCTCACCCTGACTGTATCCTCTGCCTGTGTCTGTGTGGAAGGAGGAAGGACCACCATCATCCCCACCGCCAGTAGTAGCACCTGCAGCACCTGTAGCACCTGCAGGCTCCAATCGCCTTTTGGCCTTTGGGGATGCTTTTTCTTGTGCCGGTGTACTTTCTTCTTGCACCCTTGACATGAATCCTGTTCCCCTTGGCGTGTGTCTCAAATAAATCTGCTTCAACTGCTCAATTGCAAGGTCGTCTTGAGCAGCAGCATTTGTTCTCTCAGTTTGCCCATGCACTGATGTACTTCTTCTTAAGGATGTAGGTGCCTTGCCCATTCTAGGAGTGACTGGCCTGCTATCTGAGTCTGAGTGTCTAGCTGGCTGAAAATCATGCTGCTCCTCAGTGTCCTCAACAACCCTAGACTGGTGCGCATGAGTATCTCTGGCCCTCTTTGATTTTCTTTTGAATTCGGGATCTCTTGGCTCATCTTCATCTAATATGCCCTCTGCCCATCTTCTATCATCATCATCAAAAATAGGCTCATCAATCTGCTCTCGTGTCTCCACCCAAGACTGCAACGGATTCTCATCATCAAATAGGGCATCCACATCAATTTCTGCACTCCCATCCTCAGCGACGCGTTTGTCTCTCAGCATTTGTCTTATCTTCATGTTCTTTATTCTCAGTCTCATATTGTAATGACAGTAAACCAATTTTTTCTAACCGTTCAGCCTTTAGTCGATTGCGAACCTTCGAGTGTATAAGGCTGAACGAGCTCCAATTTCTTTCACATTGGCTTGCCGATGTTGTTTGACTGAGCACCATAATTGCAATGAAAGCCAATGCATTACTGCCCACATCTCGGTTGTTCACCATTATCCACCAGTCAGTTGTTCCACCAACCATAAACAAATAAATGTAAGGTGTAGAAATATATATTGAGGTTAAGAAATCACAAAAATAAAATATACCTGGGCTCACTCTTCCCACAGCGTATTGCAATTGGGAGTCAGAATATGTCCCAGCTCTCATTCTATAATAGTTCATCTACAAAGATAAAGTAATAGATTAACATAATGACTTAAGTAAATTGTATACCTGTTATTGATAAAATCAAATAAAGGCCAACCTCTACTTCGGCCTGAATTCTCTTTTCTGGATTCCTCGATAAACGACCAATGACTTTTAAAGTCCCTTGGAGCACCTCGCCATCAACATGTGCATCGGCGTCGTACATAAATCGAGGGTTGAGGAAATAACATGCATTTGTGTATAATTAACTAAATGTTATATATAAAATAACATATAGGCATTACCTCACTTTCAGTACAATTAATCACTCACCAACTGCATGCAAGTCGTGGTGTAATGTGTTGTCCCATCTCTGGTCAATAATTTTCCACCATTTTGCATAATGTCTGGGAAGGGAATGCTGCAACTCCAACTTGGCACGGTCCATGGCCTCGTACAGATAGCCCATATCATTCTTCTCATTGCCATCCACCATTCTTAGGACCTTCACGAGGGGTGTGACTACTTTCAAGTACCGTGACACCCTGTCCCAGAATTTGTTGTCGTCCACGACGTTGCAGACATCCAAATAATCCATCTGAGCATCAACATTGCCCTTGTCGATGTATTCTCGCAGGGCATTGTGATACATGAAAGCTTTCAGCTCATTCTTGTACCTGTGCAAATAAATGAAATTTGAAGCTGCATCAACTCTTACATATCAGTAAGGATAAAGTTAATAGAATTGAGATCAATCTTATACCTGTGCAAAGACTCCAAAGAAATAAAATTGGAAGCAAATCTGGTTGGGCCTGCATGGATGATATCTCGCCCTCCACTGGCATGCGCCCTGAACATATTCAATATCCTAGGATGGCCATAGATATACTGTGTGACTTTTTGTGCCTTGTCAATCGTCTTCTTCACATGCTTTTCCTTCCCTATGTCTTCAAGCATCAGATCCAGACAATGTGCTGCACATGGGAGCCAATATAAATGACTGCGCTTCTACATCAATTTCTTTCCTGCAGCCTTGTAACTGGCTTCATTATCAATCACCACTTGCACAACATTCTCCTCTCCAATTTGTTCTACCATACCATCCATCAAATGAAACAAATAATTTGCATTCTTTTCATAATTTGATGCATCAACTGATTTCACAAATACTGTACCTTCGATGTAATAAATCAAAAAGTTTATCATTGATTTCTTCGTGGTATCAGTCCAACCATCACACATGATGGTGCATCCTCTCTCCACCCATATATGCTTGGAACTTTCAACCCAATCATGGAGCTCCTCAACCTCTCCCTCAAGGCCACGCCCGTATATGTCTCGACGTGAGGGGGCCATCAAGCCAGGGCCAGCATCTGCTATGACATCTATCATAGGTTGGAAATATTCACTTGAAGCTGCATGTGCAGGGACACCTGCGTGAAAAAATCATTTGCAGATATTTTTAAATGCATGCCCTGCAACTTCTGCTGATTTTTTGACCCCTCTCAATGCTTGCTTGATTTTAGGTTGTGTAGCTTGGGGCCTTCTGTGCATATAGCTCTCTATGGGCCCTGCTCTCTGCGGGGCAGCACCACTGTCAGGACGTCGTGCAGCTGTACTCTCGTAGGTTCCTGAACCCATGGGTCCCTTCCCTTACCTTCGAGCGGTTTGTTCACGCTCCCTTGCTTCAGTCAGCTTTGGATCAGAATCCTCAGTGCCTTCCTCATCATCATCCCTTCTAACCCTTCTGCCAGAAATCTCCTCTGCAATTTCAGCCTCATCCTCAGCCCTTTGTTGCATCCTCTCCTTTTTGCCCAGAAGGCACTGTCGCATCTCTTCTCGCACCTCTCGGGGACAGTGGTCGCATTGTCTCACCTCTCCTCTTACCCCTGCCAAATGTTATTTTCCTCTGGTAATTCCGCCGTAAATCTCCCTACCACAGTAATTGCATTTCACCTTTCTTCTCTTAGCATCAACTAAGGACATGTGGGCCCACCCTGGATCCTCCTGCCCTTGCTGCTCCTGTGTTTGTTGACGTCTAGGCATGATGCTGCATTAAGACATTCATACATAAAAAGATATAAGTACAATTAAAAACTTAACCCTTAATTAGCAATTAACCCTTAATCACTCTTACAAAAAATCAATTACCAGCATGATCCCACCCCAAAATCTTCAATTAAGCTTAATTGAGCCTAAGCAAACCAATTTAGACAAAAGTCCCAATTTTTATGAACTAATTAACCCTTAATTAACACTTAACCCTTAATCAACCTTGCAAAAAATCAATTACCAGCATGATCCCACCCCAAAATCTTTAATGAAGGTTAATTGAGCTTCAATTGAGCCTAAGCAAACCAATTTAGACAAAAGCCCCAAATTTTATGAACTAATTAACCCTTAATTAACACTTAACCCTTAATCACCCTTGCAAAAAATCAATTACCAGCATGATCCCACCCCAAAATCTTCAATGAAGCTTAATTGGGTTTCAATTGAGCCTAAGCAAACCAATGTAGACAAAAGTCCTAAATTTTATGAACTAATTAACCCTTAATTAACACTTAACCCTTAATCACCCTTGCAAAAAATCAATTACCAGCTTGATCTCACCCCAAAATCTTCAATGAAGCTTAATTGAGCCTAAGCAAACCAATTTAGACAAAAGCCCCAATTTTTATGAACTAATTAACTCTTAATTAACACTTAACCCTTAATTACCCTTCGAATTAATTAATTACCAGCATGCTCCCGCTTCAAATTAGTCAATGAAACTTAATTGAGCCCTAATTGACCCTTACTAAACCTAATTAAAGAAAAACCTCAAATTTAAACTTCTAATTAGGGTTTAATTAGAAGTGTTAAAAAATTAATCATGGTTTTAAATTAACCTACAACACAACATTTAACCGACAACAAAAAATTTTTCAACAACTCAACCAAAAAAACACACAACATAAAAAACCCTAAATTTACCTCCGCAAAATTTACCTCCGCAATGGGTCGGACGGCTGAGCTGTGGACCGGGCAGGCCGGCAGGGGCCCCTGGCGTGGCTTGAGGCTGGCCGCTGTCCGGCTTTGTCTGGCCCGGGCAGGGGCTGGCACTGGCAGTGGATGTGCGGCAGCAGGCCTTGCAGCAGCCACCTCCTGCGGGCGCGCGCGCGCAGCAGCAGCAGCAGGCAGTAGCGGCGGCAGCAGCAGCGCAGGCAGTAGTAGCGGCAGGCAGGAGGCAACAACAGAGGGTTTCGGCCCTTTCAGGAGGGTTTCGACCCTTTCAGGGGGGGGGGGACTCAACTTCACGTGGGTTTCGCCCGAAACCCTCCGGTTTCGGGCGAAACCAGTATCGGTTTCGCCCGAAACCGATACACTTATACCGTTTCGGCTTAGCTACAGTGATGAGGTGGGTTTTCGTATCGGGTCTGGCCGAAATTGCCAACCATGGTTAACACCATTACCTGTATTAGGGTGGGTGAGCTCTCTATTTCCTCGTATGAGTAGATTAGGGGTCTGGCGAGTGACTGCTTCTCTAGGTTACTCTTTAAGGAGGACCACTTCAGATCGAGGATAGCACATGATCTACTCCCACGCCTTTCTCCCGAGGAGAGGGAGATCAGTAATGGTTTTTCAGAGGAGGTTTGTCGGGTGATACTCTCTTGTAGGGGACAGAGCACCAGGTCTGGATAGGTTTCTATTGGCATTCTTTTAGCATTGCTGGGATGTCATCAGCTCTGACTTTGTGGCAGCAGTTAGAGAGTTCCAAGAGGGGAGGGTTCATTTGGGAGGGATCAACAAAACCTTCTTTGTCCTCATCCTTAAGAAGCAAGGAGCCCAGGATTTTAAATATTTCAGACCCATCAGTTTATGGAACGGTTCTTGCACCTAAAAATTTAAAAAAAGGAGAAGGGAGAAGAAACTCAGAGGGATCCCCTCCGGGTTCTCTCTTTTTACTCTCAAATAAAAATAGAAAAAGAGGGGGGGGGGCAAAGCCGGAGGGAGTACCTCCGGGTTTCCTCCTTTCCCTCTCTTCTCTCTCTCTCTCTCTCTCCCAAATTAAATTAAAAAAAAGATAAAAGTGGGAGAGGAATACTCGGAGGGACCACCTCCGAGTCTTCCAAACCAGGAGGGAGCCCCTTCGGGCTCCCTTCTCTCTCCTCTTCTCTCTCTACTCTCTCTCTCAATCTACAACCCTCTCCCCACCTCCGGGTCTTCCAAACCAGGAGGGAGCCCCTCTGGGTTCCCTTCTCTATCTTCTCTCCTCTCTCCTCTCTTTCTCAATCTACAACCCGGAGGGAGTACCTTCGGGTTTTCAAACCAGGAGGGGGGCCCTCTGGGCTCTTTTCTCTCTCTCTCAATTACTCTCTTTTCTTCCTGCACCGAGGGGGGTGGCCTCCGGTCACCCTGGATCGGAGGGACCCTCCGATCCTTTCTTGACCGGAGGGGGTCCGGTCCTTGTTCCGCGTAGAGAGAACCAAAAAAAAAGAAAAAAAATATATTTGATGCACATGGGGGGGAGGGGGTGCCTCACCTTAGCCTTTCACCTTCCATCGGAGGGGTGTCTTCACACGGAGTTCTTCCTCCTCCGCCTCTCCTCCTAGCGCCTATAAAAGGGAGAGCTTGGGGGAGAAGAGAGGAAGAGGAGAAGAGAAGAAGAGCAAGGCTTGGTGTGCTTCAAAGAGACCCAAGTATAAGGAGAGAAAGAAGGATGCTGCGACCCTGGCCTTTGTTGTCCAGCCTTTTTGAGTTTAGTCCTAGCAAAATTACAAGAAAACCCTCCAAGGGTATGTTTTGACAGAAATACCCCCGGGCAAGCGGGAGTACATTGTATTGTTAAAATACTTGATGTAATATTATGAAAATTAAATGTTTTCTAGAAATACTCCTAAGTTTTGCTAGAAATGTATCAAGTTCGCTTCATCAATGAAAATTATCCGAAAGCCCTTGCATGGTTTAAGAATTGCATTTTTACCTTGGACTCTTCCAAAATTGCATGAATGTCCGTGAAAATTCTAAAAAAATATAAAAAGATTAGAAAATCAACGAGAGGCTATCTATGACCTCGAGCCACGATAGGAATTGCATAAAAACTCTACTTCCAGGGTAAATTGCATAAAAATCATACTTCAAGGGAAAATTGTATAAAAACTCTAATTTAAAGGTAAATTGCGTAAAAGTCTTACTTCAAGGGTAAATTGCGTAAAAGTCTTACTTCAAGGGTAAATTGCATATAAACCAGAGGAAAAATCGCATATCCCCTCCAAGGGGAAAATTGCAAATAAATCCCTCTAGAGGAGAAAATTGCAATGATGACCCTGTTTTAGAGCAAGAGGATTCCTTCTTAAGATCATAGTTGTCAAGGCGGGCGCCTAGGCGCTCTTGAAAGGGCAAGGCGCTGCAGCGCCTTGTTGACACTGGAAAAGGCGGCCTGGGCGGTCGCCAAGGCGGGCCAACTGTGACCGTCCGAACTGGATCCGACATAACTGGTTATGTACATTTTGTTAGAGATTAGAGTACCTGTAGAGATGGACAAACAATAGAGGAGGAAGAAGAAAGGGGGAAGAAGAGATCAAGCCACAAGAACACCAAGATTTACGTGGTTCGGAGGCGATGTGCCTTCCTACATCCACTGCCGCAGCAGGGTTTTCACTATGATAAAACACACCCAGATACAATACAAAGAGAGAGTTCGCAGCCCTTATATATAAGGAGATTAGGGCGCCCAACAGTCAGGGTACAAAAGATAACAATGCCCCTGCAATAAACATAAATTTTATTCCGGGGGCGGAGAGGCGCTGCCCCTTTGACCCCCGCGACCTGACCGGGCAGGTCGATCCTCGTGACCTGACCACGTAGGTCCGCAAGGGGCGCTGCCCCTTGACCCCCGCGACCTGACCGCGCAGGTCGAATCGCGTGCGAGGGCGCACGAGGTCTAGTTCCGGCTCCAAACTCTCTAACACATTTAACTTTTTCTTTTTTATAATTTTCTTGATGTTATTATATTCTTTTATAATTTTTCTGAATTTTTACATTTACTTTTGAATCATTTGCATTTACTTCTGAATTTTTTGTAATTTTTTGATACAATTTAGTTTTCTATAATTGACACATAATTTAATTACAACAATTTCTTCATGTAATTTATTTTTTGTATTTCCACATTTTGTATTCTTGATTTATATATTGGAGGATATATATTTTAGATTTTTTAATTAGTAGCCGAAGTGTCGCCTAGGCGACGCCTAAGCGGACGCCTTGTCGCCTAAGCGCTTAGGGACCCCGTGATCGCCTTGGGTCGCCTTGTCGCCTTGACAACTATGCTTAAGATTAAAAATTGTTGGCGAAGCTAGTACCTTGAAGGCAAAAGATCTTGGGTAGATAATCAAAGGTGTTCGGACTTGTTCCGATGTAAATTAATACCGACTCCCGTCGGGGGGGGGGGGGGGAGTTCTCGTATACGAATCTTAAATCGTCTGGTATGCGGAAATCCTAATGTGCATACTAATTTGCCTAAAATATGCACTTTTTGATCCAACGAAACGGATACCCGAAAATCCCGCGTGTGAAATAGGGATATTGCATACATGCCCCTGTCATTGGGGATATACTGTTGTGGTTATACAAAGTTGCTGCAATGTTGGAGAAATTATATAAATTTCAGAAATAGCCAAAGTCTTTGGAAAAACCTTGGAAATCATGGGGAGAACCTCATTATGAGCAGAAATTGCAGAAATATCATGCAACTTTGCAAAATTGTTGAAATGACTAATAAAATTGGGGAAAACCCTTATTTAGGAAAATTATAGAAAAACCCTTATCTTTTAGGAAAATTATAGAAACACCCTGATTTCTCAAGAAATTATAGGACATTCTTATTTCTCGGGAAAATTCCAAAAAGGCCCTTACTGTTGGGAAAATTACAAAAAGGCTCCTGCTGGTGGTAAACTGCAGAAAAACACTTAAAAGATCAGAACTTATAGGAAAAATCGTGAATTTTTAGAAAATTATAGAAATACCCTTTGTTGGTGAAAAATTGCAGAAAAGATTCAGGAAGGTCCATAAATTACATAAATACTCCCTGCTGGTGGAAAATTATAGAAAAGGCCCTGGAAGGTTCATAAATTATAGAAATACCTCCTGCTGGTTGGAAATTAAAGAAATGACCCTAGAAGGTTCACAAATTACATAGGTACTTCCGCTTGTGGAAAAATTGCAGAAAAACCAATGAAAGACATCCACCAAGAATCAAGGATGAAGGGAGGAGGCATCAAGTGCCAAGGGAGGATTGCCCTGGTGGGGAAGTAGTCTTATTCATTTGACAACAAAAATACATGAAAGTGGATATGTTGCGCATATGCCATTATGTAAATTGTGTCTTAAGTCCTAATAGACATTTTAGGAAATAAATCCAAGAAAATGAGCATAGATCAAACATCAAGCGGCGGCCAAGGGGACTCAAGCATGAAGACTTGTGCATGTGTCTTGTGATCATAAATGCCTAGAAATTATAGATATATCCCCCAAAAGTCAAGAAATGATGAAAATGTCTTGAAAGGTCAGGAAATGACAAAATTATCCTAAAACAATTCAAGGAATAGCAGAAGTGCTCCAAGATGTCGAGAAATGGCAAATATACTAAAGAAAGGTCCAAAATTACAGGAATACCCGGCAAGGGTCAGAAAGGGTAGAAATGTCCAAAATTCTTCTGAAACTGCAAGAATACTCTGGTGTCTGGGAAAATTACAGAAATACCTTGATCAGGGGAAATTACAAATACTCCTGTCTTGTGTGAAAATGTTCTTCATAGACATCAAGTCAACTTAAGGGTTCGATCACGGTTAAAAGAGTGGTCATGACTAGGAAGCAACTTTGACGATCCGATAGTGATCTTCTTGGTGATCCAACGGACCGATCATGATGAAATTTGAAATCAACAGTCCGTTGTCAATTTGGATCCAATCCAACGGTTGAATCTTGACCATATTTAAATTTAACGGCCGGATCGAGATCGGGAACCAATCTAACGGTCAAATTTTGATCCAAAGCACATTCAATGGTCAGATCTCAATAGGGAACAAATCTGATGATCAGATCATGATCGAAGCATATTTGACGGATCGATATTGATCATGTTGGCGATCCAATGGCCCGATCGCGATGAAATCCAAATCCAACCGTCCGATCGGGAATAAAAGCAAATTCAAAGGTCCGATCATGATAGAAGCCAATTGAAAGATTTAACTAAAGACTGAAGCAAATTCAATGATCGGATTTTGACCGGATGTAAACTCGAAGACTCGATTATATGATCGGGACCAAATGTAAAGGTCTTAAGAGACTTATTGTAATTCAAATTATACATGCTCAAGGAATAAAGTCTTCTAATTTCTCGCGAAGAGTATGTATCTTTAATGGGCAATCATTAAGATTATGTCCATTAGGTAAAATTCTCAACATCATAGAGGCAAAATGCATTCTTTGACAGTTAATCAAAGGTGTTTGGAATTTAGACTGATGTAAATAAACACCGACTATGATTGTTGGAGTAAGGTCTACCATACGAATCTTAAATCGTCTGTTAAACATAAAACACGGAAATAATCATACACATGTTAATTAAATAGTTAACAAATGTACATCTTTGTTCAATAAATAAACACAAATTTCTCGTTATTTTTGTGCGTGTGAAACAACTGTACATATGAAATCATCAGTAAACTGTTGGTAGGGAGACTGGATAGAGTTATAGACACGTTGGTCTGTTGCTACCAAGGAGCAAGGAGAATTCATTAGGGGGAGACACATTTAGGATAACTTTTCAGTAGCCCATGAGTGTCTCTTTGCCATGAAGACTCATAGGAGAAGTGGTCTTGTCTTGAAGTTGGACTTTGAAAAGGCTTATGTCGGAGTCAACCGGTCTTGCTTGTTTGATGTGTTGGACAAGATAGATTTTGGGGAGAAATAAATTGGCTGGATCAGAGCTTGTATTTCATATCCTCATTTCCTGTCTTTGTCAATGGGAAGCCAACTTTGTTACTTTTTAGTGGCAGGGGCTCCGGCAGGGAGATTTGATGTCTCCCCTTCTCTCTGTCCTTGTAGCTCATGCCCTGAGTAGGGTGTGACAGAGAGTTGAGGCTGCAGATTTGATCAAGGGTTTTCATGTTGGGAGAGGAGGTACTTCAGTTACTTACTTGCAATATGCAGACAAGACTATTTTGTTCTTGGCAAGAGGTGAGCAGTAGTTATATGTGGTTAGACTTCTTTTGGAGCTTTTGAAGGAGATAACTGACTTGAAGGTTAACTTTAACAAGAGCTTATTTGTTGGAGTTAACATGAAGGACTTACCTCTTCAGAGGGCGGCACACATTTTGAGTTGTTAGATTGGTGCCTTCCCCATCTCCTACTTGGGCCTCCCTTTGTCACCTTGTCCACTGAGATGTGCTGATTGGCTTCCTATAATTCAGAGATACGAGGGTAGGTTGGTTGGGTGGAAGGTTAGGCTGCTGTCATATGGGGGTAGGCTTGTCTTATGCAGTTCAGTGTTGGATAGTCTACCTATCTACTTTCTCTCAGTGTTTCAGATCTCGAAGACAGTGGTGAGGAGGATTGAGTCCATTCAGGGGAGATTCTTCTGACATGGGAGGGGGGGAGCTGTAGGGGATAGCGTGATATTAGGTGGAGGAGGGTGGCTGTTAGCAAGGAACAAGGTGGTCTGGGGATTAAGGAAGTGAGAGACTTTAACTTGGCCCTCTTGTGCAAGTGACTGTGTAAGTTGGGGGCAGGAGATGACGGCCTATGGGTGAACATTATTAGATAGAGGTACTATGGCAGGAGGAGCGTCTAGAACTTGGACATCTCAGTTCTATCCTAGACTTCTCCCATCTGGCGGGGGATTACTTGCAGGGATGTCTTATCTTCCAGTGTTTGGGTCCACTAGGGAAAGACAACAAATGTCTCTTCTAGAAGGATAGGTGGTGTGACGACTTCTCCTTGGAGGCGACTTTTCTTGGTCTCTTTGCTGTCTCTGCTGACCCTTTGGGGCCGGTGGACTAGACTTTTGTTCCATACCTCTCAGGGGGCACCTGGGTGCTAACTCTTAGGAGGGACCTCAGGTTAGCAGAGATCCCTTACTCTTCCTCCTCAACTATAGCCCACACTCCGACAGAGAGGATGCGTGATTTTGGAGATGGAGTAGGGAGGGGACATTTTAATTAGGTCTACCTACTCTTTTATCTTAGAAGGAGGGGTGTGCCACAGTCTCGCCCTGCAGGTTTGGAGATTGTAGAATCCGTTAAAGGTGAAGATCCTTACTTGGAGGATTACCAACGGGAGGCTCCCGACTTGAGACCGACTAGTTCACTTCGTTCTGGGCATCCAGGTTATGTGCTACTTGTGCGGTCAGGAGGACGAGTCTATGGACCATCTCTTTGTAGGTTGCTCCTATGCGCGGGAGGTGTGGGACAGTTTGGCTTTGAGGTCTCGATGCACTATTGCTCGTCAGTTAGAGGTGCAGCCCTTCATCAGCTCTTGGAGTAGGATTTCACCCATCAGGGATGATATGACTGTGTGGTGGCTGATATTGTATGCCACTCTTTGGTCATTGGGGGGTGAACAAAATAATAGGATCTTTAGAATGAGGTTTGAGCTAAGCAGTCTCTTGTTTCTTTTATTTGTGATAGAGTGAGAGAATGGGCGGAGTTGCTTTGTAAGTTGAATTCCCTCGACTCCTCTCTTTTTTGTTTTGCTGGGGGGGTTAGTGTGGTCTGCATTTTCTTAGTGTGACCATTTTGTAGAGGGATTTTTTGAGAGTTTCTTGATCATATTTGTACATCCCTTTCTATTTTTGATTTAATAAAATTGTAGTACTACCCACTTTCAAAAACAAACTATTTCCAATGAAACCCATGTTTTGTTAACGAGGAGCTCTATGTGTTTGAGTAAGAGAATGGCTGAAATTTTGTAGAAACACCAATTACATCTTTTTTTGAAATTTTAATAAGAATTTTAAATTTATGAATATACTTTTAAATTTTTTCAATAGGATGGCAATGCTTCCATTGGGTTGGCTGATCTGGTCCAATGCCTGGTCGGATGTCCAATCCAATCTGGAATTCCTTGCCTAATTGTTCCATTTTAAGTCTGCATTCTCTGTTGCCAGACTCATAATCTTGTCTATTTTATTTTTATGGAATCAATACTTTGAAATTCTTATTGTTATTGCATAAAGTTTAGTTAATTATTCTCCCTATTATTTTCTGGGTTCGGAAACCCTTCCTTTTTATCATTATGCGGTTCAACATTTTTAATTCCCATCAAAGCACGTGGAGTGATTTTTCTTTGATATGGTATTTCATCATTGATGTTTGCTATAGAAACATGAGGCCTAGTCAAGGTATTGTGAAAAATCCTGCCAGTAATTCAAATATTTGAGCAACTGTTTATGACCAGCTGCAAACATTTCGATCCTAGCAAAGGAAATGAATAAGAGCAGTATATCAAGAATGCGTAATCTTCATGACACCATGAGAAACCATTATTTAGTCTCACTGAAATGGCAAGAGAAATGGCTCCAGTTTATAAATGTTGTAAGATCAATGTTGCTTAGAGCGCGGCCCCTAGGAGGGTTGGTTCAGGGCCTTCAGTTGGTAACTGAAGGTCACAAGTTCAATTCTTCCTGGGATATGGGGGTGAACTGGGATCCCGTGGGCCTGTGCGCTCCCCATGGTCATGGTTGGCAGTATCAGTCGAAATCGATACGTTTCGGCCGTACCCGACACGATGCCGGATCTGCTCACTGTAGCAGGTCCGAAACTTAAAAAGAAAATGGTTTCGGGCGAAACCGATATCGATTTCGCCCGAAACTTACATGTTTCGGTCCGAAACCCAAGTGAACTCCTTCGTGTTCTCCCTCAGATATGAGGGAGAAAGGGTGCTGCTGTTGTTGCTGTGCTGTGCTGCTGTTGTGCTGGGTGCTCCTGCTGTGTAGAGGTTGTTTTCTTGAGGTAAACCGTAAATTTGGGGTTTGTTTTGTTTTGCATTTTTTTGGTTGGGTTGAAAGTTTTTTTTGTTGTAGGGTTAGTTTTTCAGTTGTAGGTTAAGAATGAGCTATGAGATATGTTAAGACTTTAAATTAAACCCTAATTAGTTCCTTAAAATTGGGGTTTTTGTCTAATTCGGTTTACTTAGGCTCAATTGAAGCTCAATTAAGTTTCATTGAAGAATTTAGGGAGGGAGCATGCTGGTAATTAATTTTTATAAAGGATGATTAAGGATAATTGATAATTAAGTCATAATTAGTTCTTTAAAATAGGGGCTTTTCTCTAATTCGGTTTACTTAGTCTCAATTGAAGCTCAATTAAGCTTCATTGTAGAATTTGGGGTTGGAGCATGTTGGTAATTAATTTTTATGAAGGGTGATTAAGGCTTAATTGATAATTAAGCCCTAATTAGTTCATTAAAATTAAGACTTTTGTCTAATTCGGTTTACTTAGGCTCAATTGAAACTCAATTAAGCTTCACTGAATACTTTGGGGTGGGAGTATGCTGGTAATTAATTTTTATGAAGGGTGATTAAGGGTTAATTGATAATTAAGCCCTAATTAGTTCATTACAATTGGGGTTTTTGTCTAATTAGGTTTACTTAGTCTCAATTGAAGCTCAATTAAGCTTCATTGAAGAATTTGGGGTGGGAGCATGCTGGTAATTAATTTTTATGATGGGCGATTAAGGGTTAATTGATAATTAAGCCCTAATTTTTTCATTGTACTTACAACTATTTGTCTTTGACTGTCTTAGTGCAGTATCATGCCTAGACGTGAACAAAGTCAGGAGCAGCAAGGGCAGGAGGATCCGGGGTGGGCCCACCTCTCCTTAGTTGATGCTAAGAGAAGAAAAGTGAAATGCAATTATTATGGTAAGGAGATACATGGCGGAATTACTAGAGGAAAGTAACATTTGACAGGGGTAAGAGGAGAGGTGAAATAATGTGACATATGCCTCCGAGAGGTCCAAGAACAAATGCGCCGGTGCCTTCTGGGCAAAAAGGAGAGGATGCAACAAAGGGCTGAAGATGAGGCTGGAATTGCTGAGGAGATTTGGGACAGAAGGGGAAGGAGGGATGATGATGAGGAAGGCACTGAGGATTCAGATCCAGAGCTGACTGAAGCAATGGAGCGTGAACAAGCCGCTCGAAGGAAAGGAAAGGCACCCATAGGTTCAGGGACTTACTTCAGTACAGCTGCACGACGTCCTGACACTAGAGCTGCCCCGCAAACAATAGGCCCCATGGACAACTATCTGCACAGAAGGCCCCATGCTACACAACCTAAAATCAAGCAAGCATTGAGAGGGGTCAAAAAAATCAGCAGAAGTTGCAGGGCATGCATTTAAAAGTATCTGCAAATGATTTTTTCATGCAGGTGTCCCTGCACATGCAGCTGAAAGCGAATATTTCCAACCTATGTTAGATGCCATAGCAGATGCTAGCCCTGGCTTGAAGGCTCCGTCACGTTGAGACATATACGGGCGTGGCCTTGAGGGAGAGGTTGAGGAGCTCCATGACTGGGTTGAAAGCTTCAAGCATATATGGATGGAGAGAGGATGCACCATCATGTGTGATGGCTGGACTGTTATCACGAAGAAGTCCATGATTAACTTTTTGGTCTATTGCATCGAAGGTACATTATTTGTTAAATCTGTAGATGCATCAAATTATGAAAAAATGCTAATTATTTATTTAGTTTGATGGATAAGATGGTAGACCAAATTGAAGAGGAGAATGTTGTGCAAGTAGTGACTGATAATGAAGCAAGTTATAAGGTTGCAGGGAAGAAATTGATACAGAAGCGCAGACATTTATATTGGCTCCCATGTGCAGCACATTGTCTGGATCTGATACTTGAAGACATAGGAAAGGAAAATCATGTGAAGAAGACAATTGACAAGGCACAAAAAATCACACAGTATATTTATGGCATCCTAGGATATTGAATATGTTCAGGGAGCATGCGAGTGGGAGGCGAGATATCATCCGTGCAGGGCCAACCAGATTTGCTTAGAATTTTATTTCTTTGGAGTCTTTGCACATGTATAAGATTGATCTCAATTCTGGATACTTTATCCTTATAGATATGATCTGTATTTGATTCAAATTTCATTTCTTTGCACAGGTATAAGAATGAGGTGAAAGCTTTCATGTACCACAATGCTCTGCGGGAATACATCGACAAGGCCAATGTTGATGCTCAGATGGAATATTTGGATGTATGTCACATCGTGAAAAATAACAAATTCTGAGGTAGGGTCTCACGGTACATGAAAGTAGTCATACCCCTCGTGAAGGTCCTAAGAATGGTGGATGGCGATGAGAAGAATGATATGGGATATTTGTACGAGGCCATGGACCGTGCCAAATTAGAGTTGCAGGATTCCCTTCCCAGAGATTATGCGAAATGGTGGAAAATTATTGACCAGAGATGGGACAAAACATTACATCACGACTTGCATGCAGCTGGTGAGTGATTAATTGTACTGAAACATTGTTCTTTAATCTTTAGGGGCGAGTTTGACTACAGGTTAGAGTAACACGGTTAGGATAAGCGCAGGGATAGATTAGAGTTACACGGTTAGGATAAACACATTAGATTTGACTACGCTGGTGGGCCACCCTCCCAGGGGAATGGGAATGAGGGATTGGGCCCTCAGGGCTAAGGCTGCTGGGAACTTGGGCAGGTCGACCTGGGAAGGTCCCAGGTCGACCTGCCCAAGTTCCCAACAACCCTGGGAACCTGACCAGGTCGACCTGGGACCTGGGCAGGTCGACCTGCCCAGGTCCCAGGTCGACCTGATCAGGTTCTGCCAGGGGCAGGTCCCAGGTCGACCTGATCAGGTTCTGCCAGGGGCAGGTCCAGACCTCCAAGGGGTAGGGGGTAATGCCTATAGGTCGACCTCGAGTGAGCCATTCCGTCTTTTAATTTGAGCAAGTCACCCGCCTAGGGATATCTCATGCTTGTCGACTTTAACCGTTTATCAAACTCGCCCTATGTTATTTTATATCTAATATTTAGTTAGTTATACACAAATGTAGGTTACTTCCTCAACCCTCGATTTATGTACGATGCCAATGCACATGTTGTTGGCGAGGTGCTCCAAGGCACTTTAAAAGTCATTGGTCGTTTATCGAGGACATCAGAAAAGAGACTTAAGGCCGAAATAGAGGTTGGCCTTTATTGATTTTATCAATAAGAGGTATAAAATTTACTTAAGTCATTATGTTAATCTATTACTTTATCTTTGTAGATGAACTATTATAAAATGAGGACTGGGACATATTCTGACTCCCAATTGCAATACGCTGTGGGAAGAGCGAGCATAGGTGATGATGATGATGATCATCCCAGTGCAGTTGTAGGTGCTATAGGTGTTGCAGGTGCTGCAGGTGCTACTATTGGCGGTGGCACATATGGTGGTACTTCCTCCTTCCACGTAGACACATGCCGAGGATACACTCATACTGAGCGAGGATATGATTCACAGAGCCAATATGGGCATCCATCAGGTTATGGAGGTGGCCAACAAGAAGCAGCCATTTATGGGTGGGGTCATGAACCAGAATTCCCAGTTCCATCCTTTTCCATCCAGTTCATCTTCTCATCCTCAAGATTCTTACGCTGATTCTGGATTCGAATCTAGCCGACAACCTTACACTCCAAGATGGATCCAAAGAGGGATACAAGACTTGACTACCTCATTGTTTGGTTATACTGAATATACACAATATATGCAACCTTCTTATGGGTATCAACATCAAAAGCCAGACGATGAGGGAGAAGGTTCTAGTTATTACCCATATTAGTGCTTCTTCATTTAGGTAAAGATCATTTAATTTCTGTAACATTTACTATGTCTAATTTGGTTTATTGTACTGCTTGAACCTACTTCATGTTTAGTATGTACTCAAGAATATTAGTTTAACATGTTCAATGTTTGAACTTCAATGCCTACTTCATGTTTATTGCACTTAATCTAATTTCTTTACAGTCAAATGCATGTCTAATGAATTTTCTCATTTTTATGTGATTATTTATATTTTTTCAATTTATTTCTGATTTTTTTGACTTATTTTGATGTTTATTTTTACCTTTTCACTCGGTTTCGGCCGGTTTCGGTCGAAACTGAAACCGAGTCCGAAACCGACACTACCAACCTTGCCCATGGTAGGATCCCCGAGGTGAGTTTGACCTTTGAGCTCTCCTCGGCACTCGACAAGTTGGTCTGCACACTGTTGTGGGTGGGGTGGGGTTTGAGTTAGTGAGAATCCAAGGTGAGTTTGACCTCGGAAATCGAAAAAAGAAAAGAAAAGATGATTGCTACTTAGATTGCACATGATGAGCAGGCTTTTGCTTCCCTTGGAAACATTTTGACCAACAGGCTTTTGCTTCTCTTGCAAACATTTTGACGTTAATTTTTTTCCACCCTTCTGATAGGTAAAATTTTGGTTTATCAATGAATTATTTGGTGAACTAGAATGCAAAATCAGTTAACAGTTTAATTTTGCATTACTCTGTGTGCTGTTGCCTAAGTATGGCAATGGGATAATATCATTTCCATTATGGATTGGATATTGCAAACCTTCAATTTCTGAAACTTCGGACTAGAGTGGATTGTGATTGTATCAAATATATGGATCTGACACAAAGATCCTGTGTGGGTACTTTATGTTTGAAGGATCTGTCATCTGCATACTAGGCAGTTAGCTTAGATCGTGGTGTTTGCCCTTTTTCTGTTAAAAATGTTTATGTTGGTGTCATTTTCGTTCCAAGGAAAAGGTTACTTATTGATAGTATAAATGTTACCATGGGTAGCATCTGTGTAAAAATTTGGAGTTGTTTGCACACTTTCTGAAAGAGACCAGTGTACCAGTGTATTGAACATCGTTTCATCTGTTGATAGGTATATTGATTTGTTGTTGGGAGAATTTAAGCACTACAAGACAAGGCTGGAGCATGGGGGAATTAACAAAGAGGTAAGGCCTTTCAAATCAAGTTCCTGCCTGTATGGTTCATTTGTCTTTGAATCAGTTGGAATTAATTTTTATTACTCTCCCATATCATAGCTATATTTGTTTTCAGTCCAATCACCAGATTTCTGGTGTAATTAATGGCAGATGATGTATAAGATGTGACATTACATTCTGACTTTTTTGGTGGTGGTTTCTTTCACATGGTTATGTTCTTGTAAACAATGAGCATTCCTCCACACCCCCAACAAAAAAAGAAAAGAGAGAGAGAGAGAGAGAGAGAGAAAGAAAAAGTGAACAATGAGCATTTGGCTTTCCTGATTTCTACCCAAAAAAGAGAGAGAGAGAGAAAGGAAAAGTGTACAATGAACATTTGGCTTCCCTGATTTCTATATTTGTTGGAGTCATTGATAAATCTTCTATCCTTTGACGCGTTGCTCTGTCATCCTGTTAAATTTGGATTGCTTTAGGTTATTACCCATACTTTGGTTATTCTGCTTTTTTTTAAAGGAGGAATCTCTCCTCCTTCTAATTGTATCACCTTTGTTGATTCTATAATAAAATTGGTCTTTCCTTCCAAAATAAAAAACTTTTGTTATTCTGCCAACTATGCATTTCAACAGGGGATGCTATTGCAACTTTTCAAATTTATTTGGATGTGATGTACATAACTTCTATTAAGTTCTCCAGTGAACATCTAGACTATACTTCTGACATTCCAATGCCCTGTTTCCTGCAACTGACAATCTGCATTCACTGTTGCTCTTAACTTAAGAGTGTGTATATGTTATGTTGTATGAAGTCCAGAACTCAAAAAAAGAAAAGGAGTTTCATGTGTAGTATCATCATGCACTAAAAACATGGAAAATGAGTCGGGATGAGTTTGGATCGAATCCCCTTGACCTTGGTTCTGCCCTGAAAGTGGCCTCATTAAACATTGGGAAAGAGGGGGAGGATAAGAAAAAGGGAATTTGAGACGTGAGATGGAAAGATGAAAAGGGAAAGACATGGGAGAATAAAAAGAAAATAACTGTAGCAGCAACATGGCAGTGTCAGCAGCAAGGAGGGGTGGCTGCAGAGTGTAGCAGGCAGAAGCACAAGCATCAACCTTTACTTGGGACTAGAGAGGAAAGGTCGGGTCTTTCTCTGCCTGTTGTCCTTGTTTTCTCTTTTCCCCTTCATGATGGCTAGGGGTGGGTGGGTCAGGGGAAATCAAACTTCCTTCACCTTTTGTTCTTATTTTCTCCTTTCCTTTTCTTCATGGCTGGGGGAGTCAGTTGGGAATCAACTTGTTCAATATATTGTATATAACCTCCAACTAAATGAAGTTTACAAATGTGTGATAATGAGAACAAATTTATACAAGGAGATTGGTTATGCCCTTGAATTTCAGTTTATTCGTGAAGAATTAGTTACATATCTTTGAAAATTTGCAGAAAAGTCTCATCTTTTGAAACCTATACCTCAGTTTTATCATGATTGTTGATAATAAGATGATGCCTTCATTCTCTAGTTCACAGACTTCACAGCCACTTCTCCTGCTGGAAGATCATGATAAGAGGGCATCAAATGTAGAAATGGCTCACACAGCTGGAATCACAACCAAAGGTATGATGCCGAATTGCTGACATTAGTGAGACTGATGGGTCATGGATTGGTGTCATATTGGGAGAAAAAGAGGCCTAAACTTCAGGGGTTAGAGGCCTGAACCAATGGGAATAAAGGTCCTCAAAGTGGCTCGATAAAAACCCTGAACTACCTCAACAACGGCCGAAATGAAAGACTGAGCTGGCTTATGACATAGGGCTTGAACCGCCCTAACGAAAGGAGCCCTGAACAGGTGGCTTTAAGTGTACTGTAAATGGTTGAAGAAACTGAACTGAATGAGTAAATTGGATGAACCTGTTTGAACTTTAATTTAATCAGATTGGGCAAAAAGTGTTGGGATCCGATGACTTAACTAAGGGTTGGCCATATTTGGTATAGGCGAACCTGGTTAGTTTGTCTTTTCCATCTGAAAAAGGTGGGATTGGGGGAAATCCTAGCCAAATGGGAATAGAGACGGGGCCACCACGGCAAATGATAACACTGGCGGTGACTTCTGCAGAGGTCTTTGATGGCAGTGGCGGAAGATGGATGATGATGGATATGATTGCACCTGTAGCAGACCACGTGAACGGTGCCTTAGCTTAGATGCTAAGAAGGCAAGAGTAAGGCCAACACTAGTCCGCAAGAGGGTGATGACTACTGCTGTTGTCTTGCAGGCTGCTGTTGAACCAATTTATTGTTTCCTTAAAGTAATTAAGGAAAAATGAATTTTAAATTCAGTGGCGGACACGAGAAGATAGAAAAGTTTGTGCCGTCTAAATGTCGGGTGACACACACGTCCCGAGAAAATTCCGTCGGGCATGCGGAATGACCAAAGTACCCACAAAATGAAAAAATTTCGCAAGGGATTAATATTTTGCAACTCACATAGTGAGTGAAATTAGCGAGGAGGGCAAAAACTTGAGAAAATAGAGCCCTTCCATGCAATAAATGGCATAGGGAGTCGCAAACAAGACACAAAGCACCAAACACACGTGGGAAACGTCGTTTTCCTTTCTTCCACGTGAAGCAAATGAACAATGGAGAGCTATTTATAGAGGCCTCCATTCCCTCCATAAGGGGGTTTGGACCGGATCCAACCCCTAAGTGGGGGGTTTGGACCGGATCGAACCCCCACTTCGGGGTTTGGACTAGATCCAACCTTCCATGGGGGGTTTTGGATTGGATCCAACCCCCAAATGGGGGTTTTGGACCGGATTAACCCCTCTTAGGGGACTTTTGACTGGTCAATACCTTAGGTTGGGCCCTTTGGACTGGGTGGAGCCCTGGGTTATGGGGTTTTACCCTAATTACGTTTTCATAGGGGGTATTCTATCCTAGTTAAACCCTCAAAAGGGCATGTTACACCCAATTAAACCTCACTTGAGGGCTGAAGGTCGGCCGGTTATATCATGGATTGGTCGTCCAATAAGTATGCCATGATAATTTTTTTTGGTGAATACGACCCAGGTGGGTCGACAGAAAACTCACGGCGGCGTGAAGGCGTGGAAATGTGGTATCTTCTTCAAAGCCGTAAAGGTAGCATTCGGGTCGGCTGTTCAGATGCCTCCTAGCCAAATGAGTTCATTCTGAACGAGAGTTGTTCCATTGACAATGTGGCCGGCTTTGGTGAAGCTCAACCTTAAAGTCCAGTCATGCCAAAGGAAGATGAGGATAGTGACAACAACGACGGCCGTCACTGCAGCAGCAACGACGATCGTCGCTGCAGCAACAACGACGACCGTCGTTGTAGCAGCAACGATAGCATCGACTACAACAACGACAATTACTGCAACGATAATGTTGATAGTTACAGCAGCGACAACAATTACAACGAAAGCTACTTGGTAGTGGACTCCCGTGTCCAAGAATTCCCTTACGGTAGGGGCGCAAAACTTGGAGAAATCCCCTTCTCACTTGGATTGAGTACCTACACTATGGTTTGTTGAATAGTGGAAAGATCATCTACAGGGTTGATTCCCTTCTTTCCCTCATTGAGGGGTTTGGATTGGATCCACCCAACGATTCCAACCCCCAATCGAGGGGTTTGGCCGGATCCAACCCCCAATGGGGGATTTTGACCGGTTAGACCCCATACTCCCACATTTGGCTAAGTTGGTCTGGTTAGAACCCTCAAATGGGGGATTTAGCCTGGGTAAAGCCCCAAAGTGGGGTACTTGGACTGGTTCGAGGCCCTGGATGGCCATAGTTGGACCGGATCAATATATAACCACCCATGGATTCTATAAATACCCTCCTAGTGGGACCTAGTTAGACACACAAAATCTAGGGAGAGCGTAGGAGAGAAGGAGAGTGCTTGTGCTTGTGCTAGTACTTCTGAAGGCCCATCCTTTGGGTTTTGTTCGTGCTTGTACTGTGTTGTGCTTGTGCTGTGAGGGTATGACATAAAAAAAGTCCCTCTCTTGGCCCATATATATCACAAATACCCATGTGATTCATGTATTTCTTTGGGGAAATGATGTTATGCCTCTCCAAACTTCTAATTTTGTAAAAAGGCCTTTATGAGCCTTGTAGTTGTGTAAAAGGTTCGGGACATGCCCCGGGAAATGTGTATAAACCCTGATCTTCTAAGAAAAAAAGGGTCTTGTACAATCCGAGAATTTGTCGGAAAAACTTTGTGATCACAAAAGTTGTAACAATGTCCTATCCTTTTTCTTCAATGATTACAAGAACATGTTGTGGCTGTATGATCTTGCGGGTTTCCGAAATTGCATGAATGCTCCCGTCACAAGACACTATGTCTCATATCATGATGAAATGACGATGGTTGTCCGAGACCAAGTAGATCTCGTCTGTCAAAACAGTCAAACTCACCCAACCTTAATCGGCACTCCCATAGTCATAAGAGTCTGGACCCTGACAGAGGTCGAACTGGCTCTTTGCGGAACCCTAACTCCACTCTCCCAAGTCATCAACAAATTTCAACCAAACCTCGGCGAGTGGTCAAATGGCAAACCAACAAGATTCCTTTGCGATACCAAAGGGTCCCAATCCCACAGGACTACAGGTACTCCCTGTGTGAACATGGTGTTAAGCATATGTCCTAGTTGGCTTTAACCTTGGAAATATATGCGTACCCGCAATGGGTACAAAGCTCACTAAGCACCTCAATCCACATAACAACATCAGATGGGATTGTGAAACTTTCTAAAGCTCCCAAACGCTTCCGACAGTTGGCATAGTATCATATGGCATGGTGCCTTCGTTTATGCCTTCAACATCACGGCTAGTGTTGTATCGGTTAACGATTTTCTTTGGCAGTCAATCAAGGGTATTCGGGCTCACACCGATTTAAATAAACATCGATTGTAGTCGGTGGGGAATTGTCCAGTACCCGAACCTTAATCGTCTGATAAACTCAATCCACGGAATAAATAATGCACATCCTATAGCTAACTTATGTGTGCATACGTTCAATAAATGAACGATCGTTCTTTCATTTTTACGATGATTGTCTTTTATTTTTATTATTTAATTCCGTGAGTTAAACGGCGGCTCTATATGATGGTGACAGTCAGAAGCAGTTATGGCAAAAGCGGAACCAGTGATGAAACTGGTGCCTGGCATCAGAAAATGCTGAGGACAGCAAACACAAATGCCACTGGCAGAAACCGGTGGCAGCTGACAGTGAAAAATGATACTAGGTTGAAAATGATGGAAATCAATGACGGCTAGGAGGAATGCCCATGTGGCGATGGCAGGAGCCAGCAAAGGCGCCACAGAAGCAACAAGTGGTGACAATGCCCAGTGATGTTGCAGATAATGACAGTAAAGATCGATGGTTATGCCAATGATGAAACAACAGATGATGGTGATGTAGGGGGGACACCTTTGCAGAATGGATGTGTTGCAGTAACAACAAAAGCCAACAGCAGTGGCAGTGGAGGTGAAAATTGATATACTTTGATGGTGGTCCCCTTTCTGACCTCAATATCCTGTCCGAGCACATACGATTATGTGAATTTGTTGGATCACATTTTTGCCCCTCGCTGGGTTTGGGGGTTTACTGGGGGATGTTGGAGCGGTGTTGTCATTTGTTAGACAAAATGGGATGTATTATTGATTGGGTCCCCGCAACAGAATTCTGCTATACTGATTTGTGCATGTATGGACAAAAAGTGTCTAGAAACCTATAAAAATTTCATTGAAGAGATCTTTGAACTGTGCATTTCCATATTTGACCTTGACATCTCAGGAAACCACAGTTCTGCATTGGATATTGTTCACAGATGGTATCCTACAATTGAAACGGTTCACGTTCGACTTTAATTCAATTCACTTGTGAAATGGACTGGAGTATCTAATTCTGAGTTGGCCTGGTTATCCAGCTCCTGATATTTGGCAGCTTTTTGAGAAACAAAACTTCTTCAGCAGCCATGACATCAAATTCTTGTATGCATTCAATTTTTATATCACTTGCAGTTTCTTAATGTGTACACGTTATTAAAATTTATTGGGTAATTAAAATTTATTGGGAAAACTACCCCTATACCCCTGAAATCTTTCAAAATATCTCTACCTTTATGGTATTTACCGTTAAACCCCTGAAATCTTCAAGACGAACACATCGTGCCCCTACTGTCACGGATCTCCCGCGGTGCTTAACTCAAGGTGAGTTAACATGGGTCAAATGACTTACCCCTAGTTAACTCCCTCTCACAACCTACCTTAAAACTCTCTCTCTCTCTCTCTCATGAGTGCGCAGGTGTCCAACTTGAGGGTGTCGATGGGGCACTGCCGCATCCTTTGGTGCCGGCACGACTCTGGCTCAGGGGGTGGTGGTGGTGATGGGCACGGGTGTGGCTCGGGGGGTGGTGGCATCAGACACGGCTCTAGTTGAGGGGGTGGCAGCAGCGGGCATGGTGTCGGCTCGAGTGGTGGAGGGTGCGACTGATCAACGGGGGTGCAGGCGATGACTCAGTGGACGACGGTGGTGGTGACTGAGTTGGGAGTGGTGGAGGTGAATGTGTGGGTGTGGGTGTTGGTGTTGGCGATGGTGGAGTAGTAGGAGGAGGAGACTGAGTGGGTGACGACGGCGACTGTGGAGTTGGGGGAAGAGGGCTCGATTGTGGAGAGAGAGAGAGAGAGAGAGTAAGTAAACTCTCTCTCTCTCTCTATCTCATGAGTGCACAAGTGTCCAACTTGAGTGTGTTGATGGGGCACTGCCGCATCCTTTGTTGTCGCCATGGCTTTTGCTCATGGGGTGGTGGTGGTGACGGGCACGGGTGTGGCTCGGGGGGTGGTGGCATCGGACACGACTCTAGTTGAGGGGGTGGCAGCAGCGGGCATGGCGTCGGCTCGGGTGGTGGGGGGTGCGACTGATCAATAGGGGGAGGAGGAGGTGACTCAGTGGACGGTGGTGGTGACTGAGTTGGGAGTGGAGGAGGTGAATGTGTGGGTGCTGGTGTTGGCGATGGTGGAGTAGCAGGAGGAGGAGACTGAATGGGTGATGGCAGTGATTGTGAAGTTTGGGCAGGAGGGCTCGACTGTGGCCAAGATGAGAGAGAGAGAGAGAGAGAGAGAGAAAGAGAGAGAGAGAGAAGGGCGACAGCGGTGGGCTATGTGGTGGAGAGAGAGAGAGACCTGTCGTTGTGCCTCCACCTCGACGAGAAGGTGCCTTTGCCAGTGGCTACTCATGATCCTCTAGGAGAGGGAGAGGGTGGCGATCGGCGATGAGAGGGAGAGAGTTCTGCCTCTGCGCCTCCACCTCGATGAGAAGGTGCCTCTGTCGGTGGTTGCTCATGATCCTCCTCTGGGAGATGGGGAGGGTGGCTGCGAGCGGAGGGTGTGAGGGAGGAGGGGAGGTGGGGATGCTCCTTTGGGAGAGGGTGGAGTGCCTAAAGGGGTGGTTCGAGGTGTTGATGTCCGACAACGAGAGCATCACCGGGCAGCTCGACCACTTCTTTGATGAGATGTTGGAAGGAGAGGGAGAAGCAATTGGACATTTACAACCAGAGGGGTAGAGAGAGAGAGAGAGCGGGAGAGAGAGAGAGGCAGGTGTCTGTGGCGTCGGTGGGGGCATCTTTCTTCTTCTCCGCCTAGACGAAGATCTTAGATGGAGATGACACAGCTAGAGCGAGATCGGCCCTCCAGACACCACCAGACTTTTTGTTCGTCCCTTCCGTGAACCCAACGACGAGTAGGGCTGCCACGGCCAGGCCCACGACGGCCGTGCAACAGCCGCAACACCTAACCGAGCGCCTTCGATGGAAGGCGGGAGGAGTCGGCTGCCACCTCCCCTCGTCCTCCTACTCTTTGCTGCTTGTACGAGAGGAGTGGGGGGTTTTCCCAATAGGAGTGGAGGAACTCGGGGACGTCCAGGGTGAGGGGGACTGACGTGGCGGGGCTGGAGCTAAAGTGCGGGTCAGAGGTGGTAGAGGCGGAGACAGCACCACCGCTGCTCGTTTCGACCGCCGGTGGACGATGGTGGAGGTGGGGTAGAGGAGCAACTGCTGCGTGAGGAGGCTATGAGAGGTACATCTCTCTCTCTCTCTCTCACACACTTATACCAAAATGATGGGTAAAATGGTAATCTCACGGGTGAGTTATCACCGTTAACACGGTACGTAACCCCAGGGGCATGACTACTCGAGTTAAGAGATTTCAGGGGTTTAACAGTAAATACCATAAAGGCAGGGGTATAGGGGTTATTTTGAAAGATTTTTATGAGTAATTTTTTCAAATTTATTTAATTGTAGAAATTCTACATTCTCTCTTTCGCACAATACACGCTCCGTCTAAAATAAGAAATATTTCTTGATCGTTCATTATTGCATTCTTTTAGCTCTTAAATGCTCATATTTTCCTAGATTGCAGGGTTGCTTCTTTGCTGTTGAAACCATCTCTCATCCGTCTACTCAACTTTCACTTTGAACTGCCTAGAATATGTCTGAATTTGCCACAATTGATCTTCTTCGAACTGGCAGAAGATTGGATCTGATTTTGGTATATAGATGGATGTGTGAAGGAGAGTAGACAGGGGATCTTTCGATTTCCATTGGAAAGGTTGTGCATAGAGAGAGAGAGACTCACCTTGACGGCGATAGCGGTAGGGGGGCACAAGGACGTCAGAGAGAGGGGTTGCCCGGAGGGGGGAGCACTGACGGATGGACAGAAGGGCTGCGGTGGTGGGCTATGCGGTGTAGAGAGAGGGGGAGAGAGAGTCCTGCCGCTGTGCCTCCACCTCGATGAGAAGGTGCCTTTGCCAGTGGTTGCTCATGATCCTCCTCTAGGAGATGGAGAGGATGGCGGCTGACGATGAGAGGGAGAGTTCCGTCGCTGCACCTTCACCTCGATGAGAAGGTGCCTCTGTCGAGGTGAAGGTGTTCCCGCGTGAGGGCTGTGATCGCGGCTATGATCCTCCCCTGGGAGATGGAGAGGTGACTACCAGCAGGGGGGGTGAGGGAGGAGGGGAGGTGGGGATGCTCCTTTGGGAGAGGGTGGAGTGCCTAAAGGGGTGGTTCGAGGTGTTGATGTCCGACACTGAAAGCATCGTTGGGCAGCTCGACCACTTCTTTGATGAGATGGTGGAAGGGGAGGGAGAAGCTCTTGGACATCTACAACCAGAGGGGGAGAGAGTGTAACGATCCAAGATCCGGATACCGGGAAACACCCGATACTGTTTGGATCCTGGCCCGCCGCCCACGAGTCTGAAGGCTCGCAAGGGCTAAAGGGTTGGTGTGGATATGCATTGAAATTCTAAACAATAGCAGGAAAGTAAATCTACAATTGTGATAGAAATACAATTATATTTTATAATAATTAAATGATCTACAGAGTCCAGTCCACAAGTACAGTCAATAGGGAAAAGAAACGTACACAACGTCGAGTGAACACTCGGCCTGGCGGGCTGGCAACTAAAGAACCTCCGACAGGAACGCTCCACTCCGAGGAGAACGCTGCACCTGAAAAGTAGGAGGTGAGCCTCATCTCATTGGCTCAGTAGGGGTCTCGCGGGTCCCCACCACAACGAAAGCAGTAACAAAAGTGCAGCAACAGAAATAACGACAGTGAAGGAAAGTAGTAAGAACAGCAACAACGGAAGCAACAGAGTAAGAATGCCGGTACGACACGACGGCGGTGACCAGATTCAGACGATGGTCAACTAGGGAACCGCACACACACATGCCCTCAAAACAACCCCGACGACCATAGTCGGACAGTCCGTCCTAACCGACGGAACCACGGACAAGGCCACACGGCCCCACATTGAACCGACACCCTCGGGAGAATCTCTCGATCTTGAACTAGAACCAGCGGAAGAACCATGCCCCACACACACACCTGGGGCAACACTAGCCCAACGACCGGAAGACCACGCAAGGCGGAATAGACCGAACCACCAGAACGGAACCACGCCGAAAGGAACTCAGACTGAAACCTCTCAAGTGACAGGAGTACTATCCCACTAATAATGAGATCGGAAGTGTCCTTCGACGACTTACACTGCAGCCTCAAGTGTCTCCTTACTCGTCCCTCGGCAGAAACTGAGACACGGTACATAGTACCACAGAACAAGGACTATCCGGGGTCGTGCTCGTCAGCACTGGTCCACTGCCCCCGACCACGTGTGCACACACAGAGCATCTGCTCTAGGTCGTTCCTCTAGTCGGTTTTCCCCCCAGCCGGACTCAGGCTGTAAAGGCAAGGGGCCCTCAGGTAACCGGCCTACAAACCTCTACACGGGACAAGCCTCCACCACTCCTAGGTGGGTCGGCACACAACGTGCCGAGGCCCGCCACGTCTAGTTGGTAGTCACCAAGAACTCGCCACAACTACGGAAACCACCGGAGTACCACCGGTTCACACCAAGCCACCACGAGGCAGCTCACAAGCATGAGAACCGAGGACCACTAAACAGACAGCCAACCATGACTGCCAGTCCACAGAAGACCAGCCAGAACATAGGACGGAAGCACAAGGACCACAGCCCACAACTCCCACCCAAGACACCTAGCCGCGATCACAGTCCTCACGCGGGAACACCCTCCGCAGTCACGGGACTCTCGCGGGGACAGTCGACACGAGCAGCTTGACACGAGGATTGTCCATACTCCACATCAGACAGGGATGGCCCACACCACTAATCCAGAACCAGGAGAACACACAGAATCACGTAGACACTCATTCCACAAGGCCACCCCTCCTACGAATATTCTGGAAGACCAACCCACGGAGCAGGACACCCCTGGGCTGAAGGGGGCTGGGCGGCCATCCTTCTGGCCGCCCAACAGGGCTGGGCGGCCAACCCTGTGGCCGCCCACCTAGGGCTTGGGCGGCCATCTCCCTGGCCGCCCAGTGTCCAGACACCAAAGGGGCTGGGAAGCCATCCCGATGGCCGCCCAGCCCCCTGGGCGGCCAGGTCTCTGGCTGCCCTCCCCAGGGGTTGAACAGGGCTGGGCGGCCACTGCTCTGGCCGCCCAGGGGCCTGCGCGGCCAGCTCTCTGGCCGCCCATACAGTGGGCTACAGAAAACGCATAAACGGGCAGGACGGCCAACCCCATGGCCGCCTGAGACCCTGGGCGGCCAGACCTCTGGCCGCCCAGCAGACCTGGGTGGCCAGACCCATGGCCGCCCAGTCCTAGACGCAACGGCCACCCATGTGGCCGTTTCCTGCAGTTTTCACGGAAAACACCATCCGAGCTCGCCCGGAGCTCGTTCTAAGCCCCATTCGTTGTCGGACGAAGGGGAAAACATGGGGAGTCGTCCTTGGACCATTCTACAATTGAAAAACCACGTTCAATCCATCAAATAAGGCCTCAAATGGCCAAAACCCGTCACTCATCCTCTAACATGCATAAATCTCCAAAATATGAAGAACACCCCATCTTGACCTCACCGGGCATGGAATAGCGGGGAAATCGCGTCGGAGGAGCAGGGAACCATCCCCCTGCCATTCTACGACCGAAATGCCACATCCAAACCACAAATCAAGGGCCAAATCCGTCGCTCAACCCCCGGCATGCTTAAAACCCAAAAAATAAGATAAGCTCCCACTCTCGTCCTCACCGGGCATGGTATCAAGGGGAAAGTTGTAGGGATAGTAGGGATCTGTCTCCCTACCTGAAATCGAGCTTTAGGCTCACCCAAAACCTCAGAACGTCGATCGTTCCCGCGGCCGGCTTCTCACGAACGCCGCCGCCGCCACCGCCTCCTGTCCAGCACGCCACCCCTCCGGGTTCGTCCTCGCTGCATGTCGCCGCCGTCGCACCGCCACGCGCCCCTCGCCATCTCCGTCGGCCGCCGGAGTGAGAAGGGAGAGTGAGAGGGAGACGGGGAAGGGTGAGGAAGAAGAAACACGGAAGGTGGGAAGATGAGGGACGGAGGGGGGAAAGGGGGATAGGGTTTAATATTATATTTATTATATTATATCTATTTTCTTCTTTTTATTCCTTTTAGAAAATCACAAGAGTTCTAGAAAAACGCTGAAAAATGGAATCCGACCCAGAAAAATGCCAGGAAAAAGGCAGGACCGCCCATACACTGCCACGGACCCAAAACAACTCACAAACACACCGATAACGGGTCCGAAGAATCATTATAAAAAGTCCGAAACCCACTCGGACACGATCTGTGACCCGCGGAACCAGATCCGAAAATCCATGGCGTTACAGAGAGAGAGAGAGTTGGGGTAGGGAGGCAAGTGTCTGTGGCGTCGGTGGGGGCATCCTTCTTCTTCTCCGCTTAGACGGAGATCTTAGATGGAGATGGCATAGTCAGAGAGGGATCGGCCCTCCAGAGACCATCAGATTTTTTGCTCGTCCCTTTCGTGAACCTAACGGCGAGCAGGGCTGCCACGGCCAGGCCCACCACGGCCGCGCAGCAGCTGCAACACCAAACTGAGTGCCTCCGATGGAAGGCGGGGGCCGTCGGCTGCCACCTTCCCTCGTCCTCCTAGTCCTTGCTGTTGGTACGGGAGGAGTGGGGGGTTTTCCCAGGAGGAGTGGAGGAACTTGCCGACGTCCATGAGGAGGGGGACCGACGTGGCGGGGTTGGAGCTAAAGTGCGGGTCAGAGTTGGTGGAGGCGGAGACAACACCACTGCTGCTCAATTCAGCCGCCAGTGGATGATGGTGGAGGTGGGGTAGAGCAGCCGTCGTCGCTCGAGGATACTGTGTGAGGTCATCTCTCTCTCTCACTCCTCCTACCAAAATGAGGGGTAAAATGGTAATCTCTCGAGTGAGTAGCCTCCGTTAACATGGTACGTAACCCCAAGGGCATGACAACTCGAGTTAGGGTTTAACGGTAAATACCATAAAGGCAGTGGTATATGGGTTATTTTGAAAGATTTTTTATGGGTAATTTTTCCAAATTTATTTAATTGTCGGAATTCTACATTCTCTCTTTCGCACAATACACGCTTCGTCTGAAATAAGAAACATTTCTAGATTATTCAGTATTGCATTCTCTTAGCTCTTAAATGTTCATATTTTCCTTGATTGCAGGGTTGCTTCTTTTTTGTTGAAACCATCTCTCATCCCATCTACTCAACTTTCACTTTGAACTGTCTAGAATATGTCTGAATTTGCCACAATTGATCTTCTCCGAACTGGCATAAGATTGGATCTGACTTTGGAATGCAGATGGATGTGTGAAAGAGAGTGGACATGGATCTTTCGATATATGTTGGAAAGGTCGTGCATAGAGAGAGAGAGACTCACCTTGATGGCGATAGCGGTAGGTGGGCACAAGGACATCAGAGAGAGGGGCCGCCCGGAGGGGGGAGCACTGACGGACGGATAGAAGGGTGGTGGGCTATGCATTGTGGAGAGAGAGCGCGCGCGAGAGAGAGAGAGTCCTGCCATTGTGCCTCCGCCTCGACGAGAAGGTGTCTTTGCCGGTGGCTGCTCATGATCCTCCTCTAGGAGATGGAAAGGATGGTGGCCGGCGATGACAAGAGAGTTCCGTCGCTACACCTCGACCTCGATGAGAAGGTGCCTCTACTAGTGGTTGCTCATGATCCTTCCCTGGGAGATGGAGAGGGTGGCTGCCAGCGGGGGGTGTGAGGGAGGAGGGGAGGTGGGGATGCTCCTTTGGGAGAGGAGGGGTGGTTCGAGGTGTTGATGTCCAACACCGAGAGCATCACCGGGCAGCTCGACCACTTCTTTGATGAGATAGTGGAAGGGGAGGGAGAAGCTCTTGGACATCTACAACCAGAGGGGGAGGGAGAGAGAGAGTTGAGGCAGGGAGGCTAGTGTCTTTGGTGTCGGTGGGGGCATCCTTCTTCTTCTCCACTTAGACGGAGATCTTAGATGGAGATGACATAGTCAGAGCGGGATCGGCCCTCCAGACACCATGGGACTTTTTGTTCGTCCCTTTCGTGAACCCAACGACGAGTAGGGCTGCCACGGCCAGGCCCACCATGGCCGTGCAGCAGCTGCAACACATAACCGAGCGCCTCCGATGGAAGGCAGGGGGCGTCGGCTGCCACCTCCCCTCGCCCTTCTAGTCCCTGCTGTTCGTACGGGAGGAGTGGGGGTTTTCCCAGTAGGAGTGGAGGAACCTGCGGATGTCCAGGAGGAGGGCGACCGATGTGGTGGGGCTGGAGCTAAAGTGCGGGTCAGAGGTGGTGGAGGCGGAGACAGCACCACCACTGCTCAATTCAGCCGCCGGTGGACGATGGTGGAGGTGGGGTAGAGGAGCAGCCGCTGCTTGAGGAGGCTGTGAGAGGTACATCTCTCTCTCTCTCTCACTCCTACCAAAATGAGGGGTAAAATGATAATCTCACGAGTTACCACCGTTAACACAGTATGTAACCCCAGGGGCATGACAACTCGAGTTAAGAGATTTCAGGGGTTTAACGGTAAATATCATTAAGGCAGTGGTATATGGGTTATTTTGAAAGATTTTTATGGGTAATTTTTCCAAATTTATTTAATTGTAGGAATTCTACATTATCTCTTTCACACAATACACGCTCCGTCTGAAATAAGAAACATTTCTAGATTATTCAGTATCACATTCTTTTGGCTCTTAAATGCTCATATTTTTTTAGATTGCAGGGTTGCTTCTTTGTTGTTGAAACCATCTCTCATCCCATCTACTCAACTTCCACGTTGAACTGCCTAGAAAACATCTGAATTTGCCACAATTGATCTTCTCAGAACTGGCATAAGATTGGATCTGATTTTGGAATGTAGATGGATCTGTGAAAGAGAGTGGACAGGGAATCTTTCGATTTCCGTTGGAAAGGGAGGGAGAGAGAGAGAGAGATCTGATTTTGGAATGTAGATGGATGTGTGAAAGAGAGTGGACAGGATCTTTCGATTTCCGTTGGAAAGGGCGGGGGAGAGAGAGAGAGAGAAATTGTACCGTGCAACTTTTTAGAAGTACAGGTTTTGGAATTCATGATATTCCATTTTCCTTGAGATTCATATTTGTGACTTACGAATTAAGGTAGTAGTTACATATCGACTCCTAGATATGGTGGTCCAGTTATTTTGTTGTAGCAGTCACATTTACGGGGAAAGAGGGTGTTAAGTTTCATCGCCGAATTTTGGCCTTCCCTGAACATTCTTCTGCTTCTTCTCTGGCATTTGGAAATGGTTATGCACTAGTGCTTCATATGTATGACTAATGGAGCTAATGATGATCTGATGCATCACTATTGGAACTGCAGATAGTCCAATTTTTACATATTCTTTAATGAATTTTCATTTTTTTATGACCAGGTTCAAGGCGTACTTCTAGATTATGGTCTAGAAAATGTTGCTGAAGTACTTATTGAGGGTCTCTCACGTGTAAAAAGGTGCACTGATGAGGGGCGAGCACTGATGTCCTTGGACCTTCAGGTGATGATGCATCAATTAATCTTGGACTCAGGGAAAATTCTTTTTTTAATTCCTTCCCCTTGAAAATGAAAGCACACCCTCCCTTGTTTCAGGTTCTGATTAATGGTCTACAGCACTTTGTCTCCATGAATGTGAGGCAGAAGCTTCAAACTGTGGAAACTTTTATCAAGGTAATTACATTCTTTATTCTAGAACTGAGTTTAAAATATCATGCCTTGGTAATTACATTCGTTCTTCTAGAACTTATAATATCATGCCTTGCCAAAGAATCAGCCTCTATTTTCCTTGCTTACTAATTACTGCATCTTTACGCATGTTATGTTAGAAACATGCTTAATTGATGCAGTCCATGCATGGTATTATTGATGGAGTTGTAACAAGACCATAGTTGTCAAGGTGACAAGGCGTTCATGGGGTCCCTAAGCGCTTAGATGACAAGGCGCCCGCTTAGGCGTCGCCTAGGTGACACCTTGGCGTCTTTTTAAAAACACCCAAATTCATATCCCTCAAATATACAAATCAAGAATAAAGTATTTGAAAAATATAGAAAATTAAATTGCATGAAGAAATTGAGGTAATTAAATTGTATTAAACTTACAGAAAATTAAATTGCATCGAAAAATTACTGAAATTCAGAATCAAATACAAAAGATTCAGAAGTAAATGCATAAAACTTCAGAAAATTACAGATAATACAGTAGCATGAAGAAAATTGCAGAAATTAAGAGTTAAATGCACTATCCTGAGGGCTAAAATTAGTTGTGTGAATGTGTGTGTGTGAGAGAGAGAGAGAGAGAGAGAGAGAGTGAGAGAGAGAGAGTCTCTGCAGCCCCCTATTGGGGCTTGGACAGAACAGACAGAGAGGTGGGGGAGAGGAAAAGGAGGGGGGAGGGGAGAGATACAAAGATAATGTTTGTTGTGTCAATGTGTGTGCAAGAGAGAGAGAAAGAGGGGGGTGGCGAAGCCCTCTGTTGGGTGAGCCACAGCTCCCTGTTGTGGCTTGGACAGAGACAGAGAGGTAGGGGAGAGGAGAGGAGAGGGGGAAAGAGTGAATGTGGGTGTGTCTGTGTGTGCGCGTGTGTGAGTGAGTGAGAGAGAGAGAGACCAGAGGTGGCGCGGGCCACGACAGAATGGCAGCGGAAGTTGCTTGGACTGGCGTGGAAAAGAGGGGCCGGTGCGGACAGCGGCGATGACGGAGGCTCTGGCAGTGGAGGAGGGCGGCACCGGTGGTGGAGGGCAGCCCGGTGGCGGAGGATAGTGGCTGCGAGGTGGAGGACGGTGAAGCCCTATGACAGAACGGAGGGGGAGCAGGATGGGGGGAATGGGGTTCGCGGTAGGGTTTCGTGATTTAAATATCGGATCTGGTCGTCCGGATCCGGTTCGCCGGTCCGCCATGGGCCGGTCATGGGTCTGATGGGCCCAAAGCGACCAAGATCGCTGTCTAGGCACCTGGCCCACCTTGATCGCCTTTTCACCTTGGAAGAAGGCAGCCCATCGCCTTGTCCACTAGAAGGCGCCTTGTTACCTAGGCGACGCCTAGGTGCCCGCCTTGACAACAATGTTACAAGACGTACATTAACATATGCATGCTGTTAGACAAGCCAATAGTTAGTTGGGTCTCCGTTTAACTTATGTTTGGTTCTATACATTTCACCTTTGCACTTGCTTTGGTCAAAAACTGGAAAAAAAGTCTTTGAATTTTTGGAGTAGAATGTTCAGGTAAAAATTTAATGCATAAATGTGTGCCTTTTTGAAGTAAAAAAAATTGGGAGTTTTACATATAAATCATCATTATAACAAAAATTGAAAAAATATCATTCCAGGATATTTATTTAAACACATATCATTAACTTTGTCAAAATGTTGCAAAAATGCCAATAGTTAACTTCCGTCCACATAAAAAAGTACACATTCCATCCCCATTAGTTGATAATATTATGATTAAAATGCTCTTATTATATCCATTGCTTTGTGGTCACGCTCTTCCCCCAAATCCTCACCATTAGACAGCTCTCTTCCTTCGGCTCTGGGGTCAGTAGTTATGGGTAACCACAGTTAAATGAATGGATGGTAATGGCAGGTTACAGTAATGGCATTCTGTAGCATTTTGACAAAGATGATGTGTTCAAATATATTTCTAGGAATGATGTTTTGTAATTTTTGTTTTAACATTGGTTTATACGCAAAAAATTTCAAAAAACTTTGCTAAGACTTTGATGTCAATAAGTCATTGTTGAACTCGTTTATTTTCTCTCGAATCAATCGGGGAAAACAATAGAATTCCGAGTAATATCGTGACGGTCACGAATCGACACAAAGTCCATCCCATCATGATACCGAGTCAAACACAAGTCCCGGGAAATTTTCGTTGGGTGTTCGAAACAACAAAAAAATACCCACGTAACAATCGGACCTTGTAAGAAACAAAATTCTTTGCAACTCACAAGGTGTACGAGACCGACTGGGAAGAAATCCTAGAAGACTGTAGACTCCACGCAACAAGTGGCGCAAGAAGCGAACTACACCAAACACAAAACACAAGGAGTTGTCGTTTTCTCCTCTACACGTGGCCAAGGCACAAAAAACCCCTGGAAAAAATCCCAAAATGAGGTTTTCTTATAGGGGGCGGCCCCCTTCTCCCTCAAGGGGGTAAGGGGGACCGGATAGGTCCCTTTGAGGGGACCTATGTGGACCGAATAGGTCCTTGGTGGACTTATCCGGGCTCGGGGGCCCCTCCAAGGGCTATTCGGAGCCATTTTTCATTTCTTGGAGATCTATCCGGTCCCGGTTGGCCTCCCGAAGGAACTTATCTTGTCCGGGTAGGTCCTAAAAGGAATAATCGCCCCCAATCTTTTTAAATAGGCCTCGTGGGCCCCATTTGTCAGACTTGGATTCCGGAGCTTGGACTCTCGTGAAGACATGGACGTTTCTTCACTTGTGTATTTGTTTCTAGGTCCAGAGCGAGAGTATGTTGCATATGTACCTCTACTTTTGCATATGTGCTCTCGGGTATATGTTTATGTGATTTTTTTCGGAAATCTTGCAAGAAAAATTATGTAATTTTTTGAATTAATAAAAATTACACAAAGACCTCCGAGTTTACGAGAAAACCCGTTCAATGTTTTGTGATTACAAAATATCCTGTAATCTCTCGGAACGGTAGGTATGTCTTGCATTTTTGCAGAAAACTTCTGTAAATCTACAATTTGCTGAAAAGTCATGTATTATACTGTTGAGTCTTGTAAGGTAAGTATAAAGATACCTCTTTTTTATGTATATGTCCAAGGGTTACAAAAATACCCTATATCTTTTTGAAACTGTGTAAAAGTCCATTCAGGCCTTCTTTGTTTATCGAATAGGATAAGTAAACTTTAGTGACCCTTCGAATAACTCATTCGACCCAAATGGGTCGAACGAGTTATTCGATCAAAATATGCCGATCCTTCATATAACCAGGAGCTGTTCCTGCATTTGCCAAACTCAAGTTATAAGCAAACCGGCGAATAAATATGATAACCGAGAGGGCACCGGTGAACAGGTTGCCCTACCCGGTTATCAAACTGGGCCTCAGGGACTTGAATCATTTCGCAATGCACCCCAGCTCCGTGAAAGGGTCAAGAAAATGTGTTGACTTATGCCTCCCTCGCTACGGGTTGTGTGTGTGTATATATATATATGAGCCCCCTCTCAGAGTGGTCGGGTATTGCAATCATGAGTGTACTGTAGCTAACATCATAACTAATATCGTAAAGGTGTTTGGTTCTCTCTGGCAGTTAATCAAAGGTGTTCGGATTTTAAGCCGATGTAAATAAACATCGATTACGGTCAGTGGAGATTGTCCAGCATTCGAACCCAAATCATCTAACAAAAGAATGCACAGAATTTACCAATAATTATTTAATGTGCATCTTGCATATAATGTACATTATGCATATCATGCATTGAAATTTTGTCTCTATATCAGAAGGTTAATGCCAAGTATGTTGGACGAAGAATCTGGCCTCACTTTTTTTGAGGTCAGCAATGTCGAAGAACATGGTTCTGTCGACGAGGAAGACTGGCGAGCCCATCATAAAAATCAAGAATGGGTGGATTCCTCCCGAGCGGGCCCAGAGAATTCAACTGTTGCGTAGAGCAACCTCATATGAGTTGATCGAGGGTAGCCTTTCAGGCTTGTCTATGAGAAAGATCAATTCTCCTCCGGTGTGTTTCACCAAAAGAGGCTAAAACAATAATATAAGAGGTCCACTTAGGGCTATGCGGTGCTCACCAAGCAGGGGTCAAAATGAAAACTAGCATCAAGCTCAAAGGGTTTTATTGGCCAACTATGTATGCTGACTGTAGCCAATATATCCGTTCATGTCATCAATGTCAGGCATTTGGGCCTGTCCCTAGAAGGCCTCTTAACTTGCTGCATCTCACAACTCCCGCCTGGCCGTTTGCAGAATGAGGGATGGATATCGTGGGGCCATTCCCACTATCTTCCAGAGGCCATAAATTCATCTTGGCCGCTATAGATTATTTCTTACGATGGGCTGAAGCTATCCCCCTGCGAGAAGTGAGTGATGAAGTTGTTGCCTGATTCGTCAGGCATTATATAATCTATAGATCCGGTACACCAAGTCGGATCATGTCAGAGAATGTCACATCTTTCAAAAACAAAACAATGTATCAGCTGATGGTCAAATTCCACATCAATTGGAGGGCGTCGTCTGTCAATAATCCTTAAGTTAACGGTATGGCAGAAGCTCTCAATAAGATTTCATGTAAACTCTTGGCCAAGATTGTAAATGGGTGAATAAGAGATTGGGGTGAAAAAATGTATTAAGCTTTATGGGCATACAGAGCGGTGTACAAAACTCCCACAGGTGGTTCGCCGTTTTCTCTAGTCTACGGGTCAGAAGCAGTGGTGTCGATTGAGATCGAGCTTGCATCTACCGCGTGGCAGTGCACGCCGGATTATCAAGTCAAGACCAAAGTGAGGTCGAAAGAAGGCTCGAAGAATTACAGAATCTGGAAGGCAAAAGGTTGGAGGCATATAAGCATCTCTAGGTATATCAAGCCCGAATGACACGAGCTTATAACAAGCTTGTCAAATCGAGGACATTCAAAAAGGGTGACCTCGTTATGATAAAAGAAAAAGAAGTCTTGGTAGGAAGGTCTAGTGGAAAACTTCAGCCCCATTGGCGTGTACCCTACCCTACATCATTCAAAAGGTCTACGAGGGGGGCGCATACACTGTCGTCGATCATAAAGGAAACAATCCTTTCCCTCCACTCAACAACATGTGAAGCTGTACTATGTACCAGAGCATCAGTTTGGGCAACGATCCCCCCGAGACAAGTCCTTGCCCGAGGAAGATTGGTCAGTAAAAGGAAAAGGGGAAAGGGAAGAATTGCCATTCCTCACCACCCTTGCCCCACATCGGCAAATATCTTGACCAAGTTCCTACTTTAAATCCAGGTTCAAAATCCCTTGATCGTAAACCATAAAGGTCGGTCAACCTAAAATCTAATTCCATGACCACAAACCACCAAGGTCGGTCAACTCGAACATCCAAATTCCTTGGCTAACCAACCATCAAGGTCAGCCAATAATTCAACTTCTTTGACCAGAAACCACAAAGGTCGGTCTACCCAAGTTCAAATTCTTTGACCACAAACCATAGAAGTCGGTCAACCTAAATCCAATTCCATGACCACAAACCACATAGGTCGGTCAGTCCAAATTTCAAATCTTTGATCACAAACCATAAAGGTCAGTTTGCCCAAACCTAAATTCAAACCCTTGACCATAAACCACGAAGGTCGGTCAGCCCAAATTCAAAATCTTTGATTACAAACCATAAAGGTCGGTCAACCCAAACCTAAATTCAAACCCTTGACCATAAACCACAAAGGTAGGTCAACCCAAATTCAAAATCTTTGATCACAAACCATAGTCAACCTAAATTCACATCTTTGGCCACAAACCATCAAGGTCGGTCAGTTCAAGCTCAAATCCTTGGCTGATAACCTATCAAAGTCAGCCAACCAAAAAAAAAAACTTTCTTCAAAGCCTTGGCTATCAGGCCATCAAGGTCAACCAGTCTTTCAAACTCCAATTTCAAAATCTTGGCTTCCCAACCTATCAAAGCTAGCCAGTCCAAAATTCCGGTTCACGAATTCCTTTTGTCGCACTGACGTTATAGGTATTCAAAAAAAAAGAAACAAAGAAAAAAAGGGCGCTTAAAATAGAGGTGTCCTGACGGACTCAGTCATTCCTATTAGGGGAATGCATGTGGGTAAAAATGTCAGAAAACCCTGTTGAGGTGAAAACCCGAAAAGGCGCTTTAGGCAAAAATAGGTAACCCCTTGGTGTGAAAACTCGCAAGGCCGTATCGGGAAAAAGGCAAAGGGAGCCAGCTTGGGCGAAAACTCGCAAGGCAGTGGAGCTGGTTAAAAAGAAGAAGAAGAAGAAGAGGAAGACGAAAGTTATGTTGGCAACAAGCTAGCCGAAACTATCATTTCTTTCTTTCATTCATGAACAAAGATGGAGCTCGAGACAAGCCCCCAGGGTAACTCTCAGATTGATGAATGCTGAACGAAACCAAAAGAAGCTAACAGCTAGGTGCAAGGGATGCAGTCAACTATATGCAAAGGCCTCCCACAAAAATTCCTAGCTATTACATGCAGAGGGAATGATTCAAGACAGTCAAGGCTCCATCTTGTCCAATGCTGCAATATGAGCCTGTCTTGAGAAACTGTCCTTCTGGATTGAAGCAAAATCTCGAGAAAGAGTCTTTGTCTCGGCCTGTGCCCGACATCCCTCTTCCTTACACTTCTTGGAGGCCGCTAGCAAGTTTTGGGCCTCCTCCATGAAAGCTTGTGCTTACTGCTTCAACGCCTCTGCCTGAGTTAGTTCTTCTTGACATCGAGTGCGAGTTGCCTCAACTTAGATTTATGCCCAGCTCAAAAAGCTTTTCCTTTTCCTATTGAATCACTACCAAAGTTTTCGCCTTCCACTCCTAGATGACGTGGAGGTGAGCCAAGACTTTCCAAAGAGCTGCCAAGACGGACATCTAGTTCTCTTTGGGGAGTCCCAATTCGTGGTATCCCAGGGTGTAGTTCTCACGAGTGCTCCTCAAGCCTTCGATTGAAGGGAGGGGTTCCTACTGAAGCAAGGGTTGCAGATTTTGAATCATTACCGCGGCCACGTCAGGACTTACTAGTGGCCTTGTCGGTTGTGGAATGTCGGGCCATTTGACATCCAGAGAAGGAAAGTTGGAGCCTCCTTCAGGGTGTCGCTAGCTTGGGCTGAAAATGCAAAAAGAAACGGAAGTAAAAAGAAGTGAGGACAACTACACTTGTAAAATAAAAGAGTGCAGAGCAGTAACTCAGCCTTCCTAAGTTTGTACCTAAGGCAGAGCTGAGTCCAGATTCTGTCTTTGGAGTAGCCATCCCACGAGGCTTTGTCAGTGGCAGCAAGAAGCTTCGAAGATAGTAGTGGAGGATCTTCCACCGATTGAGCCTATGTGATGACACCCTATGCAAATGAAAGAGGGTATATATAATTCAATGAAGCATATTCACTGAAACAATGGTGATGACGGTGAATATGGGAGCCCAAGATACCTGATTTCACGATACTCTTCTCTGCGGAAGCAACGGGGAGAGTCGTCTCGATGGAAGAAGAGGCCCCAAGAAGGGCGGTTCCTCTTTCCCAAGATATCCCAGCAACTCCCTGGGACTGGATATCCCAGCAACTCCCTGGGACTGTGTGGCTATAGGAGTCTCCACCATAAGCTGAAACAAAGATACATATGTGACAGATGGGGTTACCCCCCCCCCCCCCACCCCCCGACACACACACACACACACAAAAAATCAATGTGCTAGGTATAAAAATATGCAGACATTCAAAGAGTAACCTCCGGCTATGAGAAGTCATAGATGGAAGTGCCGCCAGGGACAGAGACTATCAATCACATCAGCATTTTGTTGACCCTCTGGGGGGGCTTGTGCAGGCATGGCCTGATCAAAGCCCTCAGGAGTCGAAAGAGCCTGTTACGCCGCAGGTTGCTCGCCAGCTGTGTTTATGCAAATGTGATAAGGTCAAGTAGTTCAAAGAACAAAAGAAAGAAATAGGTCGATAAGCCTAGGCCAAGGTACTCACAAGGAGGAACGTCGATCCTAGGGTCTACCAGGCTGACAGAGCAAACTAAAAATCTCGGTGTAAAAGGCGAGATGATGACATTTGGTGCTCCTCTATCCGCATGGCCATCCTCGGCTGTAGCGTTATTATTAGCTATACCAGCGCTCCGAGCTCGCAGATCATCATGGTAATCTGGAAGCTCCTCACTTGAGTCGGATTGATGAGTCTGGAAAACATGCTCATGGAAGCGTACAGGTCCTCAGCTGCACAATCCATAGCATGAAGAAATAAGTAATGGAAAAAGAAAATATACGGACAAAGGTGACAAACCAGCTGTTTATTTATCTGAAATGGCTCTTATTTCCCCACTCTCGGGTGAGTTCTTGGAAGTGGATGAGTTCTAACTATTAGAGGATCAATTAGAACTCTCCTCTTCAGAAGAAGAGTCTGAGCTCTCGCTATCAGAGGAGGAACTAAAAGTTCCCTCACCAGAATCAGACTTGGAGCCCCCTTTGTCAGCACACAGCTCCGGGGCCTTTTCCCCTTGTTCTCCTGTAACACAAGGGCAATTGCTATTAAAAAAGCATGGAAAATCCTTCATTTTCCAAGAAGAAGGAAGGGCATTGTTGCACCCGTAATTTATCATCTTAAATTTCGGGATATTGATTCCGTATGTGACAAGGCTTTGGTACGGTGTATCACCGTCCGATGGGATATTCCTACACGGGACCCTCTATTCAGCGTATCGCCGTCTTGTCGGATATTCCAAAGTTTAAGGCTTTATAGCCTACATGTGGTTACAATCTAAACCACTCGGGGGATGGCCACAAGCCAAGCTCAAGCCACAATGATTGTCAGGATCGTGTGATTGTATTAAAATCCCTACGGGATTAAGTCTCCGTCCTTTGAACGTGTATCTACGAGCAAGGGAAACTTCTACAACAACGAAGGAGATGCTAGAAAAGGTCTACGTACCAAGCACAACGTCCCTCGCACGTGTATCACGAAGCACGGACAACAACTCGTCCTCCCGCAGCGGCCTACGGCACGAGGAAGACGACAAACGAACAATGAGGCGCTCCCTCTCGCTATTCTCCACGAGGCACGGCGAGAATTCGAAGCTTCAAAGCCCCGTAGACCTCCTTTTATTGAACCCACGCGAGGAATAGACCCGTCCGGGGCCGAAGGGACCCGTCCGGGGTCACCCTTACCCGGACGGGTCCGCCCGGAGGAGGAAGAGTCCCGCGCGGGACTCTCCCTGGGCGGGCGGACCCTCCCGGGGTTGTCCGGACCCGGGTGGGACCCACTCGGGGTCCGCGACCCCGGCAGGCCCTGCCCGGGGGGCCGCGACCCCGGGGAGGTCCCCCCGGGGGTCTGCGACCCCGGGGAGGTCCCCCCCCGGGGGGGGGGGGGGTTCGCGACCCCGGGGAGGTCCCGGACCGTCCCGGGGACCTCCCACCCCGTGGAGGTCCCATTCCCGCGCACGGACTTAAAAAAATTTGAAAATGTGACCTCCCCGGGGTCATTTTCATCCCGTTGGACCCGTACGGGGTCGAACACTCCCGGGGAGGTTCCCTACTTCTATAAATAGACCCCCGGAGGTCCAGAAAAGAGGATCTACAATCTACTACATTCAACAACCTACGGAAGACACTCGGAGCGTTTGTTCGTTTGTTTCGGCCCGTGTGGGGTAAGTCCCCGGGTCTTGTACTTATGCCCCTACGGGGTATATTTACGCTTGTGCCCCTCAGCGGGCCATGTTTATAATTATGCCCCTCTGCGGGCCATGTTTGTAAGTCTTTACGTCCCGGGACGACTAAGTCATGTATTTATGCCCTTATAATGGCGAAATTACAAAAATGTCCTCCCCGAGATCGTTAAAGACCCAAGTCCTGTAATTTGCAGTTATACCCTGCGAATTTTGTAATTGGGGCTACGCCCCTATCTCCCGCTCCAACGCAGAACTCTGTACAGTCGACAACTCGCCGACAACCTTTGTACTCATTTGGAATACAAAAGCACTCAGCATGTATCCTCGGGTGGGAAAATTATAAGAAAACCCCCGACTTCTAAAAATTGCATATATACCCCTCCTTCGATCAAATTGACAGATGTGTGCCTTCCATGAAGCCCCTTGTCACTACTTCGGTCCGGGAGTGTTGTCAGCTCAGTCCGACACTCGGGTATCACTTTAAACCTAGGTGTAGGGTATGATAAAATTACCAAAATACCCCTACGACCTAAAAATGGCCTAGCAGTCCCTAAAATCCTCCAAAAAGAGCCTCAGCGCCTCGGGGAGTCAGGGACCCGACTCTACTTCCATTCCAGCCCAGAAATTTCAGAAATACCCCTGGCCTGGTAATATTACTAAAATACCCCTAGCATGGTAATATTACTAAAATACCCCTGGGATGGGAAAATTACCAAAATACCCTCGGAGTCCAGAAAACTCCTCTCTACTTCAAAAATGCCTATGGCTTCCGCATATTTGCGCTTCTATTCCCAAATCTTAGGGTTTTGTCTAGACTTAGCCCTAATCTTGTCTACTTGTTGGTGGTGAATGAATGGAAAGCTCCCTAAGTGAGAGTACCCTTAACATCTGAGCCTATGGAGAGGATTTTGGAGATTTCTTTGACAGTCAAACAAAGGTGTTCGGACGTTAGGCCGATATAAATCAACACTGACTCCGGTCAGTGGGGAGAGGTCTAGCACCCGAACCCAAATCGTCTGATACTATGTGCACCCACGGAATAAACCTTTCTATGCAGAGGAATGTCTCTTTTCAAAAAGAACATTTATTTTTCCCACGCGAAAATATTCCGTGTCTCACAGACTCGTCCGGTGGGACCTTTCCCGCCTTTCTTCTTTCTGTCAAAGAAAGTCCTCTAAACCTTCTTCAAGGTTCTGATTGCCCCTCTTCCTCTTACGGGACGGGAAGAGGAGCACACATCTCTCTGTTCCTTTGAGAGTTCTTCGTGCATCCGCACACCACTCCGTTCGTGCTACGCACCACCACCACCAACACCAGCAGCAGCGATGGCAGTCGTCACCTACGGCTCCCAAGTCGTTGCCTACCATGCCAGGTTCGGATATCTGGCAACTCCGATCGTTTTCGCCGATTTCCCAGCGGTCGTCGGCTCGCCCTTCTTCTTGGGCGTGGTGCCAGTGGCTGATGTCAGTTCAACCGCCCCTGCAGTACCAACCGTCGAGGGTGTTAGGCCCCCGGCCCCAGCAACTCGCCGAGCCCACTTGGTCTAGAAGGCAATCATTGGGGGTGTTAGGCCCTCCATTGCGGTGGCTGGCCGGGTTCACTCGTTCAACAAGCCAACAGTCGGGGGTGTCAGGCCCTCGGCTCCATCAACTGGCCGGGTTCATTCGGCCAAGAAGACTACTGGGGGTGTCAAGCCCTCAGCTCAATCAACTGGCAGGGTTCATTCGGCCAGGAAGACTACTGAGGGCGTCAGGCCTTCCGCTTCAGCTGATCGGGTTTGCCCGGTCGAGAGGACAACCGTCGGGGGTGTTAGGCCCTCGGCCCCAGCAGCTGGCCGGGTCAGTCCGGTCCACAAGCCGACTATTGAGGGCGTCAAGCCCTCCGCTTCAACCCGCCGGGTCCGCCCGGTCAACAAGCCAGTCGTCGGGGGTGTCAGGCCCTCGGCTTCAACAACTGGTCGAGTCTGCTCGGCCAACAAGCCAGCTTCTGAGGGTGCCAGACCCTCTATTGCAGTAGCCGGCTGGCTTCGTCCGGTCAACTTTTCACAGACCAAGGGTGTCAGGCCCTCTGTCTCAGCAAATGACCGAGTTTTCTCGGTCAACCAGATTACTGTCGGTGTTGCTCCTGCTCAACGTGGGCAATGCCGTTGCCGTAACGGCCCCAACTCCAATGCGGCCACCCTCAGAGGTGCTGCACCTGCTCAACGGGGGCAACGCCGCCACCGTCAGGATGACGCTAGGCCTATGGCGGACGCCACCACCGCTGCCCCTGCTCAACGGGGGCAACGCCGTAGCCGCAAGGGTGCAAAGCCCGAAGCGGCTGTCTCTCGCTCCGGAAAGACTGTAATCGTCGGAGATATTTACATCCGACTCGATGGAGGCGAGCCGATCCTGCCATGGGATCGTCATGTCCCGACTATTCCTACCTCCAACCGCTTCGAGCCCCTCTGGCAAGTCTGGGAGGACGGAGCGAAGAAGAAGAAGTCTGCCGTACCGGCGGCAACCCAGGGCCCTCTCCAACGGCCCAAGCCTCGAGCTCCCCGGTCTAAGACAGGGGGCAACCAAGTGGAGGAGCGTCAGCTCCATCTGAAGAAGATCTGGGTCACCAAAGAGGAGGCCCGGATTATAAGGCGTGCTAGGGCGGAGGAGCCCTTCCGCTTGTCGGAGCTTCAACGGATGCGGAGTCCGCCGAGCACTGAAGCCTCGGTCTCTCCGGGGTTTACAGCCCAGCCCCTATGGGGGCAGAAGCGCCGAGGAGTCGGCAAGAAGGTGCGGCCGACCTCCCCGTAGGCTAGTTCCACGCACACGGAGGAGGATCGCTCCCCTCAAGTATCTACATCCCGAGTGTCTGTCTTTGACAGACTTGGGAGGTCACCCAAGCCAGAGCAACAACCGCCCAAGAAAAAGCGGGTGGTCCAGGTGACCGATGACATCGTGAAAGTGTTCACCTGTTACGCCACCTCCGGCGACAAACAGCCCGAAGGCACCTCGGGGGAACTCAATCAGCCTCTTCAATACTCGAGGAGGTCAAGGTCCGGGTCCCGAGGCCTGGCACAAACACAACAAGCGCCGGCTGCCGGTACATCTCAACCTGAGCCCGCACGACAAGAAGAGCGCCAGGAAGATGTCTATAGTGTTGATGAGGACAGTCAATCCCGGCACGAAGAAGAGTTGAGGGAAGAGCCACGGGCCCCCACAGTGGAAGAGCTTCGACGGGAGAACCAAGAGCTCAAGAAACTACTACAGTCGCTCTTGCGCGAAAAGGAGGCTCCTGCCCCGCCTCAGGCGGCACCGGCTGGAGCGGATCAATAGCCTTCCCCCACTCCAGTCGCGGCCAATGCCTCTGTCACCGCTGCAAGACTTCCATTGGCGGTGGACTTCGAAGTCCCGCCGTATGAAGCTAATGTGCGGTCATCTGCTACTCCTGCTGCAGAAAACCTTATGGCGCAGAAGCAGATGATCGAGCGCATTGTAGAGGCGAAGTTTGCTCAACATGGGGAGGGGGTGGCCACCGTCGATTTGTACAGTGTGCCTTATCCCCTCCGCCATCAATTCAAGAAGCTTCCGCCTGATTGTCCGAAGGCCCCGAAACTCCAGAAGTTCAACGGGCAGGGCTCTCCGCATGAACACCTGGCCTATTACATGACGGCCATAGGTGAATTAGCCCTGGAAGAGGCATATTTGCTGCGGTATTTTGCCACGTCCTTGACTGGCACCGCCTTCCAGTGGTATTCAAGGTTAAAGCCTAATTCAGTATCTGATTGGGCTGATATGCAGAAGAAGTTTGTCGACCGCTTCCAAATGGTCGAACGCAAAGTCTCCTTAGCAGAGCTTTGTTCCCTTCGACAGAAGAAGGGTGAAACAGCATTAGACTTCATCAAGCGATGGAGGGACGTCAGCATGCGCTGCGATAATCCTTCGACGCCTGAAGATGCGATCACCATCTGCCGCAGGGGTCTCTCGGCAGAAGTCTGCGAAAAGCTTCTGGGCTCCAATATCAGAAGCTTTGATCAGTTGAACACGGTGGTGGCGGAAATTGAGATGTTCTTTGCCGACCACCCTACACAAGCTCTTGCCAAAGACAAATCCTCCAAAGACTGTCTGGCTAGCGGCAAGGAGGTAAATGCCGTTGACTTCTCCCCGACGAATGGAGATAAAGGGGAAGGAAAGTCTAAAGGCAATGGCAAGAAGCCTGATGCCAAGGCAAGCGCGTCTCGGTTGGCGGAGAACATGAAGACGCCGTATTCCTTCAGGAAAGAGCATACTAAAATGCTCTTTGATCTATGCATGAAAGAGCAGCTCGTCACTCTGCCGGATCCGCGGAAGCCCTCAGAGTTGGACAAGACAGAGGATCCTACCTATTGTGTGTATCACCGAAGGTTGGGTCACACCATCGGCGACTGCTATATTTTCAAGAACATAGCGGAAGAGCTCATTCAAAAGGGCTTGGTAAATATGTTGGGCCACGCAGTCGACCCACCTCAACCTCATGCCTGGAGCCGATCGAACCGGTCGGCTAATGTGGTTCATATGGTGGCGATGGTCTCGAGCTCTAACGCCTCCGAGGCCGGGCCTTCAAATCAACAGTCCCACATTGGCCCGGGGACAGCTCCTTCCTCATTCCCTGAATGTTTAGCGCTGCGGAGGACCATCCGGAAAATCCGAGGGGAAATCCGGTAATTGCAACTGGAACAAAGGCGCTTGCTGCAGTTCCTAGAGAGCATTGATCAGCAGTTGTCCACCTTCCCTTTTGGCCCATTTGCCAGGGGGTTAGCTCCAGCCCACATACGAGAGGCAGGTATATCACCTATCGGCCGGGCTCCGCTCAGGGGCTGGCTCTCTGAAGAGTCTTCAGATTCATCCAAAGACGAGGAGGACTCGCTGGAAGGCGAGGAGGCTCCACTTCAAGTCGAGCTCCCGGAGAGATTATACTCATTCCCTTGCGACAAGACTCCAAACATCTTCTTCGCATGCCGGCGAGTTGGACTCATAAACCCATCACCCATGGAACAAACACCAGGTGCTGCTTTTCATCAGGGCTATTGCCCCTACCATGAAGTTGTTGGCCATATTATCCACAACTGCGAGCCATTCAAGGACCTCGCCGAGGACCTAATCAGGCGAGGGAAGGTCAACATGGGTGAATTCCTCGTCGATCCACCGCAGCCGCATGCACGGGAGAGCCTTCACTTCTCCGTCAACGTCATACATGCCTCGGCAGCCTTCCAGTTCCCCGAGCCGCAGGAGGAGGGAGTTAGTTCCCAGGGAGCCAGTTCCCAATCGCCCAAGTCTACACTATGGTATCCAGGTTGGCGACCATCTCATCAGTATTCTTTCCTTAAGGAAGACACTGAGAAGATTTTTGACAAACTTCTGGAAGATGGCTGGGTGCTGACACATGACCCACCGTCTTATTACAATGAGACGGCCAAGAGTCACCCCCGCTATTGCAAGTATCAGGCAAGGGTGTCTCACCCCACTCGGCAATGCCCAGAGGTTCAAGACTTCATTGAAGCCCTCATCCAGAGAGGGGTTGTCGATACTCAGGGGAACTCCATGACGAGGTTACGCCTTGCAGAGGCCGCCAGGGAGACTCTCCAGCAGGTTCGGCGAGAAACTGAGACTTTCTCCCGATTAGCCCGACCAAGTAAGCCTGCCGAAAATGATGAATTCCCATTACTCATTAAAGGCAAGGCCACCTATAAAGGGCCTAAGGTCCAGAACCCAGGTTGCCAAGCCGCGGGAGAGAGTTCCAAGGTCCGACCTAGGTCGAGTCCGCCTGGTATCATCTTAAGAGAGAACTCTCGGCCAGACAACAAAGGCAAGGCCAAGGCGTCAGAGCCTTCAGCCAAAGTTCCTATCAAGTCAGCAAGGCCATCAGCCGTGGAGAGGACTCAACCTCTTGAGCCCGCGAAGGCCCCAATTAAAGCTTCTATCAAGCTGGCACAGCTGCCAATTGTAGAAAGGCCTCAGCAGCTCAAGCAAGCCAAGCCACCAGCCCAAGCAAAGTCGGCGGAACCACAAAGCCCCCAGAGGCCCTATAGTGGACTGGCAGAGTTCCAGGAGTTGCCTCCTGAAATAATTGCTCAGGCAATCAATGCCACCTTCCAGCCTCAACTGGAGGAGGCCATTTGGACCAAGGTTGTCCCCAGAAAAGGCCGCGGCAATAAGGCCCCTAAGGAGCCAGCTTGGAGCAAAAAGCAGGATTCTGGGGGCAAGCGAGTCCCACCGCCGAAGCAAACTCCTCTCTCTTCTCAAGAGGCTGCCCGCCAAAAGAAGCAGGAGAAGAATCGCAGGAAGAATTTGAAGAGGAGGTTGAAGAAACAAGCCGAACAAGCAGCGGCTATGGAGGCTCCTAAGGAGCCAACTCCTCTACAAAGACTTCAAAAGCTCATAGATGAGCTGGAGGAGTACACTCCCCCTCATCCCACCAGGGTCGTCACTCTAGACGAATATATTCTCTGGGACAAGCTTGGGCGCAAAGCCCATCTTCTGCAATGGCTCCGAGAAATGGTTCACCGTCTTGAAGAAGGTAAAGACGTCCCAATCTCGGAGGAGCTCTCCTTATTCTATAAAGATGAAGAGCTCACTGTCGAGATGCTCGAGGAAATGCTGCAAGAGCTCTCCTGCAACATGGTAGCGATTCTGCCGCCTGACAACATTTACTGTCCCGCGGCCGATAGCACTGGAGGCAAGGCTCCCATGGCGACATATCAGCGTCGCGTGGCAAGAAATGGCCGGGGACGTGGCCGAGGTCGTGGACGGGAAGGTCCCCCGACTCTTGATCGGGTCATAATATTCAGAGGGGAGAAGCCGGGTCTTGTCCCAGAAACCTAAGTTCGGGGAATCCCTTTCATCCTCAGCCCCTCAGAGGGTTCAGGCCCCACCTCAACGGCTAAGCCGGGTGGCGTCCCTTTCACAATCACATCCTCCGATGAAGAAGAGGAGCCAGCCAAATCGCCAAAATGCGAGAAGGCGTCAGAGCAGGCCGGCCCCTCCAACGGGGGCGAGCCCGTAGGCCCAGCAGATCCTTCTAATGAAGACCAGCCTGAGGAACTTTTGCCGCCTCCGGAGGAATCCTTGGCACCGCTATTCCAAGAAAATGCGGAGGGTCAGGATGGGGAGGAGCGCCCTTCTAAGCGGGAGAAACCTTGCCAGGCATCAAAGACCCTGGCGGAGATCATCCCGCCATTTGACAAGACCCGTGCTCGGGCGGACCGCAAAATCATTCATCATATGAAGCGGTTCCCAACAAATGTCACCATCTGGGAGGCCATCGCCTGGAGCAAGGATCTTCGGGAGGCTCTGGTCAAGATACTCCAAGATCCGGAGGCATATGAAGCCCATGTTGCAGAGTTGCAAGCCCAGGCATTTGAAGCACTCACAGCCAACATCTCCTTCACGGACAAAGACATGTTGTTGTCCTCTCCGTGTCATAATCGCCCCTTATATATGAGGGGAACGATCAATGGGCATGACGTGAATCGCATCTTCGTTGATGCCGGAGCAGCCGTCAACATCATGCCTTTAAAGACTTTCAAGTCTCTATACTTGGCACCTTATCTACAAAAGGTGACTGATGTCAAGATCTCGGGATTCAATCAGGGTTCCGAGGAAGCGCTTGGTCGGGTTGTAGTCAAGTTAGCTTTGGGCGATTTTGTCACTCCGGCGACATTTTATATCATCAACTCCGACACATCTTACAAGATGCTGCTTGGAAGACCCTGGCTTCATGAGAACTGGGTTGTTCCTTCAACTCTGCATCAGTGCATTAAATATGTCAAGGAAGGGGAGCAACATACGGTCTTCGCAGACCAGGCCCCGTTCCACCCCAATGAGTGTCATCTGGCCGATGCTTCACTATATTTTGGGAAGCCCACTTTAACAATTCCCGAGTCTTTAAAAGACAAAGGGAAGCAAAAGGTGGATCCTGAAGTTGAGGAAGGGCAGCTCTTCACTGTCAACCAAGACATGGTAAAGCTGCACAGGCTGAGCCTCAGTGCCGCCTCCAAGCCGACTCAACCAGAAAGGCAGGATGTTGACTTTGAAGCCAACCTCATCAGCTGGGTCATTAACGGGAGTATCTCCTTACCGCCCAAGTGCCTCCAGCTCTCGTCCCAACGGGAAGAGTATGAGTTGGAGCAGTTGAAGACCTTTACAGTCTCCTATCAACGGAGAAGGAGACGCAACAAGAGCAAGAGGGACAAGCCGATCATCTTTTACAAAGGTGCTTTAGTCCCACCGTGTCCTCCTAAAGATGGCTTCGGTTGGGATACTCCCACCGATGTGGTGCCAGAGCCAGTCCGGGAGATGGATGATATGCCCAGCTACATCAAGGAGATGTGTAAAAAGCAGCACATTCCGCAAACTCTGGGCCCTGCGCGGGCAGCATATTTTCACCAGTTATGGAATCCTCTGCAAGTCCGTGGTGTATAATCGTCGGTAAGGCGACTGAGCTCATTGAGATCTAGTTCACCCTCAAACATCTCAGGTTGTGAAGGCACACCTTTTGGGGGTGGGAAAAAAGTCATCGCCGCCCTGGCAATTGGAGGACCTGGAATGAAACAAAGAGAGTTAAAACACCAATAAGGGACTAAAGGTAAACGTCACACCAGGAGTAAGTTGATCACTCACTCAATGCTTCACCATCAGTGAGTGTTGCTTCCCCGGTCCGCAGGCGAAAAGTGGGCCGACCATCTCCCTCGCAATTTTCATCTCTTGGCCTTTTTGAAGAAGGAGCCATAGGCGCATTAGACTTACCATCCGAAGAATCTTCCACAGGAGAGGTGCCATCACCTTGATTCTCAAATGAGTCTGTTGCAAAACAAAAAAGGGGAAGGGCGACCCTATAAAACAAATGTATACATATTTGCATGTGGGCCAAGAAAAACGAGATGGCAGACACGATGCTTTATCGGAAGAGCGTAAAGGCTTGGGCGACTTCAACACTATGGCCTCTGGCTTCACCCCGAGCACACGAGCAACTTTTCTTACAATTTCTTGTATGTCTCTGGGTTTACATGCCTCCTCTATATGGAAAATGTACTCCATCGGACCAGCAGAGCCAATAGCATTTATAATATGGGTTCGCCACCCTTGGATGGCGGAGTCGGCGAAAGTCTCCTCGGGTAAACGGCTTGTCAAATAACCTTTCTTCTTCAGGCTACAATCTGCACGAAAATGCTCTCACCATGAATAGGCTCGCGAAGAGCTAGGGGGCAGAGCCCCACCGAGAAGGAGCTATAGAAGTCTTTGTGACAAGCCCTTTCAGAGGCTTGATATTCCCGCTGTATGGGGTTCGATCGGCTGGGATGGATTGCTTCTCCCGCTTTCATATGGCTGAAATTCTTTTGATGCTGTCAGCGGCCCCAGAAAAATGAGCACGGACAAATTGCGGACTAAGAAACAAAGGAGGTAGCTCCTCCTTCTGTAGATGCTGCTTTTCTGTCTCTCTTAAAACATGCGCGGGCTATCTGAAAATGCTGCTATTTTTGAACTACCACCTGGCATAAAAGACATTGAAGCGACCGTGGCGGGTCTACGTAGGGATGGGACATAAATCTTTTTCCTTTCTACGAAAGAAATCTCACCATACAGTTGAACTAAGTGTATATCTTGGCACTTACACATGCCTGGAAGTCATGGGGAATTCAGAATTGGGAGGAATCATTTGATCATACCCAAAATTCTGAGCAAAATGGTGCGGGTAATAAGGCTCGAGGAAGGCCGTGCTAGCCCGGCAGAACACCAACACACTGGGGCGAGTACAATGCACCCATTCAATATAAGCAAAGGGTGAAATCTCCTCGTGAGTCGACGGCTTGCTAACATAATAGTCATGCTATGCTACAAGAAATGAAAAGGTGAGAGCAATGATCAAATTCCAGCTCTACTCTGTCTCTGGTGGGAACAAAAGATAAAGCCCTGTGCACACCGACAAGTTGGGTGAACATATCCTGATCAAGCTTGTTGCAAAATGCAAATATCAAAGGAGCCATAGGGTTAGGCGACGTTGATATCTACGAAAACTCAGGAAAGAGTAATCCAGTCCAAGCACTCAAATAATGGGCGAGCAACAAAATGCTCTTATCCCTGGGTGACGAATGTGTTGTCGAAGTCCCAAGGGAATGGTATCTATTGGCTAGTGCCGTTGGAGCAACTACCACCCTCTACTTGCAGGCCATCAAGCGTGTCGGTTAAATCACCTCTACACAGAGAAGACCCTCCTTGCCATTGGGAATAACAAAAGTGGCTAGCCAGTAAGCAAGATAGGCTGCCAAGTAGGTGATGGGCGGAAGATCGCGAGAATTCCATCCCTTCTCAGCGGCGTATGCATGGCGAGGGTTGCTGCCAGAACTTTATCTCTATTTCATTATATTGATCTAGAGGCTTCAATGGCTCTGCAAATTCTTTGTAGCAGCAAAAGAGCCCATTATAAAAATACCGAACCCAAGCGTTCAGAGTCACTCTAACAGTATGGGAAGTCCTCTTCTTGCTCGCTCGGGTTAGATTTCTCCAGGTCTTCATCAGAAACCTATAGCAGTAAGGAACGTGATTTCTTCTGTCTCCAAAAGAATGGCTGCGATGCAAATTGTCCAGGGACACTTCGTCGTAAGCTCAGCTGCAGACGGGTAAACTAGAAATCTTGTGGAAAGTCCACAAGTCTAAGGTCGTTTCTCCTTCCGTCGTGATAAAAGTGTTCTAGCGACGGTTGAAACTCTTAACTAAACCCTGCAAAAGACTGGTGTGGTAGGGATACTGATATAATGCTACTGTCACGGCATGGCAGATCCTTATTTTGTCAAGTATCCCGCTGTAGAAATGGAGCACGCCCATCAGCCATTCGGTAGCCTCTTGGTGATAACTGTGTGACAGAATGACCAACCACTGGCCATACTAGCTGGGGCCTTTGAATCCCATGATTCGCTCGATCAAGCACTCATGATCATAGTCGTCATCGGCATACTGTGTGCCTGACGACGTCAGAACCATCCCCTCAATGTCAGGCTTGGTGTCTCTATGTTGAATGTACAAATCCCAAATAGCCGGCGACAAAGACATAGTCCGGGTCTTGAAGTTTTCAAAGTGACCAAAAAAGTCCAGGGTCTTCTGATATGGGAATTGCGGTTGCCGCACAAAGTCTTCAGGATAGCTCGGGTATGATAAAGTACAAGTGCCTTGTATGTTGTCTCGTCCTAACAAACTAGCCTACTCAAGGTTGCATTGTTCAACTAAAAGGAGCGGGTCATCAACTTCCATGCTCGGGGGGATATAACCTTGGATAAATAGAAAGAGATAACGATCAAGTGGAAAATGAGACAACTATCCTCTCGATCGATCATATTTAGACGCCATTCCCCGAGGTAATCCTGGATAAATTAACGACGCCCTCTCCAGAGCCTCCCTCATCGATTGTTGCCTTCTCAATCTAGGCTAGTCCGTAGTCCATGGAATCAACGGTCTCCACAGTGATCGTCGGCGGAGCCAAAGCCGGCATCGGAACCTTGGTACGAACAACATAAGGGTCTTCCTCGTCTCTGGTCGACATCTGTCTTCGGTCATCACCACCGTAACGAGCCATGTCTGGAAATTACTACAGGCAATGAAGAAATTTTTTTAGAACTTGTTGGTGAATCCCCGCAAAAAGAAAAGCAGAAAGCATCAAAGCAAATACAAACACTCCATCACGTCAAAAAGACTCAGATAAAAGAATGAAAATTTTGAAGTACGCGGGTCTCCCGTTCTTGCCTCCTGCCAAACAAACATTCCATGGGGGACATTTGTTGAACCTTTTTATTTTCTTTTGAATTAATCGCGGAAAAAATAGAATTCCGAGTAATCTCACGACGGCTACGAATCGACACAAAGTATGTGCTGTCACAATATCGGGTCAAATACAAGTCCCAGGAAAATTCTGTCGGGTGTTTGGAACAACAAAAAATACCAACACAACAAGCGGACCTTGTAAGAAACAAAATTCTTTGCAACTCACAAGATGTACGAGACCGACTGGGAAGAAATCCTAGAAGACCAGAACCTCTCAACGCAACAAGTGGCCCAAGAAGCGGATTATACGAAACACAAGGAGTCGTTTCTCCCCTACATGTGGCCCAAGGCACAAAAAACCCATGGAAAAAAAAATCCCAAAATGAGGTTTTTTTATAGGGGGCGGCCCCCTTCTCCCTCAAGGGGTTAAGGGGGACCGGATAGGTCCCTTTGAGGGGACCTATTCGGACCAAATAGGTCCTTGGAGGACCTATCCGGGCTTGGGGGCCCCTCCAAGGGCTATTTGGAGCAATTTTCCAGTTTTTGGAGATCTATCCGGTCTCGGTTGGCCTTCCGAAGGAACCTATCTTGTTTGGGTAGGTCCTAAAAGGAATAACCGCCCCCAATCTCTTTAAATAGGCCTCGTGGGCCCCATTTGTCAGAGACTTGGATTCCGGAGCTTAGACTCTCGTGAAGACCTGGACGTTTCTTCACTTGTGTATTTGTTTCTAGGTCCGGAGCGAGAGTATGTTGCATATGTGTCTCTACTTTTACATATGTGCCCTCAGGTATATGTTCATGTGATTTTTTCTGGAAATCGTGCGAGAAAAATTATGTAATTTTTTGAATTAATAAAAATTACACAAAGACCTCTGAGTTTACGAGAAAACCCCTTCAATGTTTTGTGATTACAAAAATATCCTGTAATCTCCCAGAATTGTAGGTATGTCCTGCATTTTTGTAGAAAACTTATGTAAATCTACAATTTGTTGAAAAGTCATGTATTATACAGTGGAGTCTTCTAAGGTCCTATAAGTATAAAGATACCCCTTTTTATGTATATGTCCAAGGGTTACAAAAATACCCTGTATCTTTTTGAAACTGTGTAAAGGTCCATTCAGGGACTTGAATCATTTCGCAATGCACCCTCGCTTTGTGAAAAGGGTCAAGAAAATGTGTTGACCTATGCCTCCCTCGCTACGGGGTGTGTGTGTGTGTGTGTGTGTGTGTGTGTGTGTGTGTGTGTGTGTGTATATATGAGCCCCCTCTCAGAGTGGTCGGGTATTGCAATTGACGCGGCGGCGTCGTGGAAATGGATCGACGGCAACTCCAGACGGCACGGACGGGAACGGATAGGTTGCTACCTCGCGCAGCTCGGCCTCACGCCGGACGGTCTCACACCGGGCGACGCTCAATCCTCACAAAAGAGAAAAGAGAGAAGGGAGAAAACACAAAGGCAAAGCACCTTCACTTACTCTTTCATTCATATATGATTCATACGTAACACACAAGCATTGGCCTCCTTATATAGGAAAAAAGGCCGTAGCAATAATACCATCTAACTTCCACTAATTATGTTTATACCCTAGCCTAACAAAACAAAACTCACCCACCTCACTTTGACTTGTGGGTTTTAATCAAATAAAATACAAAAATTATACACGTGTTATTTGACTATGACTAGCCTAATATGACGAAAGGAAAAATACATGTAGGAATACATGTATACATACACACACAAATACATATACTCAATACGCAATATACTACCGTAGCCATAAGCCGAGTCTTCAGGAAGGATCTCCGAGCCATAAGCTCGGTGCAGTCGGGGCGGTGCGGCGTCGGCTCCGAGTAGTGGGCCCGGTAGTGGACCCGGTGGTGTCTCCACCAACCCTCCCGGGGCGGCTGGAACTCGACTCCGTCGAGTAAGGGGGAACACTGCTGTGGTAGAGCTCCAGCAGATCTGGATCGAGGCGCTGGAGATCTTAGGGTCTGATCCAGGAATCATCAGAAGGTGGACGGTCCCGCCAGCGGACAAGGTAGAGCTGGTACACCCTGCTCCGTGTAGTGGTCACCTGCTCATCCAGTATCCTCTCAATGTGCTCGCGCGGAACTCTCGAGGCTGTGGGACGCACAGGGGTGGGCTCACTCTCAATAGGAGGAGAAGGCTCGAAAGGGTCACTAGGAATCGCTGTGGGTTCCTTGTAGGCCACTAGATCTGTCACATTAAAAGTCGAGCTAATCCCATATTCGGGAGGTAAGTCCACAACATACGCATTGGAGCCAATCTTCCGCAGAATTGGGAATGGTCCATCACTACGGGCTTGCAACTTCTTAAGGGCTCCCGAAGGGAGTCGTTCGGGTCGAACCCGTACCATGACCATGTCACCTTCTTGGAATTCATGGTGACGCCTATGCGAATCAGCCAATTTCTTATAAGTCTCATTACTGAGGTTGATTTGCTTGCTAATTGACTCATGCAGACTTGTGACATGCTGTGCAAATTCCTCAGCTGACTTGGATATCCTAGACTCGAGGGGAAGGGGAATGAGATCCACAGGTTTCCTAGGTTTGTATCCATGCACGACCTCAAATGGACTCATACCTATGGACCGATTGACCGAACTGTTGTATGCAAATTCGGCTCTGGGCAAAAGAAGGTCCCAAGTGCCGGGGTAATCCCCTACGAGACACCTCAACAGATTCCCTAAACTCCTATTGACGACCTCGGTTTGCCCATCAATTTGGGGGTGATAGGCAGTGGAAAACTTCAGTTTGGTGCCAACTAGGTGCCAAAGTGTCTTCCAAAAATAGCTAGTGAACCGGACATCTCGGTCAGACACTATGGTTTGGGGGAGACCATACAGACGCATGACTTCATCAAAGAATGAATGGGCTACTCTAGATGCATCAGATGTTTTGGAACATGCAATGAAGTGGGCCATCTTAGAGAACCTATCAACAACAACAAAGATGGAATCATGCTTGTGAGCAGTGCGAGGTAAACCAAGGATAAAATCCATGCTCACATCAACCCATGGTCGATCAGGAACGGGGAGAGGAGTGTAGAGACCAGTGTTCTGCTTGACCTGTTTGGCCATTGTGCATGTCCTACACTGGGCTACAATCTTGGCCACATCTCTCTTCAGGCCAGGCCAATAGAAGTGCTCCTCCACAGACTGGATGGTCTTGTTGCGGCCAAAGTGACCAGCAAGACCTCCAGCATGCATTTCCCAAATCAGGAAGTCCCGAACAGAAGTCCTCGGGACACAGAGTTGCTGCCCTCGAAATAGAAAACCATCTTGGAGTAGATAGCCAGAAAAGGCTATCGAGGGTCTAGCAGACAGAGCAGAGTAGGCAGGGCCAAAATCAGGACACTCTCCATAGAGTTCCTTCATGCGGTCAAATCCAGTGACCTCTACCCGAACAGTGGAAAGAAGGGAGACCCTTCTACTCAAGGCGTCGGCCACCTTATTTTCCTTTCCAGCCTTATGTTTTAGGACAAATGTGAAAGACTGGAGGAATTCTACCCACCGACCATGCCTCGGGTTCAAACCTTTCTGAGAGCTAAGGAATTTCAAAGCCTCATGGTCCGAGTATAAGACAAACTCTTGGGGTAAGAGATAGTGTCTCCAATGTTTGAGGGCTTGGACCACGGCATAAAACTCCTAATCATATGTGGAGTATCGAAGCTTTGCATCAGAAAGCTTCTCACTGAAATAAGCCACAGGGTGGCTCTCCTGGCTAAGCACTTCACCTATTCCTACGTCAGATGCATCACATGAAACCTCAAAGACTTTGGAAAAGTCTGGTAGGCGGAGGACAGGGGCTTTGGTCATGAGCTCCTTTATGGCACGAAAAGCCTGGGAGGCGGCCTTGGTCCACTCAAAACTCCCCTTACAGATACAATCCGTAATGGGTGCCATAATGGTGCTAAAACCCTGAATGAAGCGTCTGTAGAAAGTGGCTAGCCCATGGAAACTTCGAACGTCATGGACATTCTGGGGCTCTGGCCAGTCTACTATGGCTCGGACCTTGGATTGGTCCACAGACACTCCATGACTTGAAACCACAAATCCGAGAAAAGTGACCCGGTCTGTCATGAATTCTTATTTAGCAAGGTTGACATACAGGGTTTCTCTCCTCAAAGTCTTGCAAACTTCCCTCAAATGGTGGATGCGATCCTGAGGGTTGTGGCTATGGATGAGAATGTCGTCAAAGTAGACGACAACAAAGCGACCAATGAGAGGACGAAGGGCTTCTGTCATAAGCCTCATGAAAGTGCTGGAGGCGTTGGATAGCCCAAACGGCATGACAAGCCACTCATACAATCCTTCTTTTGTTTTGAAGGCTGTCTTCCACTCATCCCCTAGTCGAATCCGGACCTGGTGGTAGCCACTTTTCAAGTCAATCTTGGAAAAGATGGTGGCTCCACTCATCATGTCGAGCATGTCATCAAGACGGGGAATGGGAAATCTGTACTTGACAGTGATTTTGTTGATGGCGCGGCTGTCAACACACATCCGCCAGGTGCCATCTTTCTTTGGTGTGAGCAAGACAGGAACAGCACATGGGCTCTTGCTCACCCTGAGGAAGCCCTTTTGGATAAGGTCCTCAACAATTCGTTGGAGCTCAGCATGCTCTCTGGGGTTTAATCTGTAGTGGGGAAGGTTGGGTAGGGTGGACCCAGGGACAAGATCAATGGCGTGTTGAACATCACGCATGGGAGGGAGTGTTGAAGGCAAGTCTTCCGGGAAGATGTCTTGGAAGTCCTGCAGGATTGCCTGGACTTCAGGTGGGACGGAGACCTGGGACTCCTCAGGGGTAATGGTGACGACAACAGCCCAAACAGGGGCACCCTCGGCAACCTCTCTATTCATCTCACGAACACCTATGAAGTTAAGGCGCCTAGTCGTGTTATGGTCAACCTTAGGGCCCTTAGGGATGGATATGACAGGTGTAGGAGAGGAGGGAATGAGAAGCTTCCCTTTGGTGGGGGTTGGGGCATTCTCCTGAATCTTGGGGGATGCAGCGGGTGTGGAGGTAAGACTCTTTTCCGTGGCCACCTTTGGGGGTGTCGGGCACAACTGAATCCTCTTTCCATTGTGGGAGAAGGAACATTGATTGGACCGACCGAATGTAGTAAGGTCTACATCGTAGATCCATGGCCGTCCTAGGATGATGCTCTCGACCTTCATAGGCACTACATCGCATAGGATTTTTCCTTGGTAGGACTGGAACTGGATGGGAATGACACATGTAGTGGTGACTGGGATAGACGTGTCGTCAACCCAAGCCACGTTGTATGGCCTCGGATGAGGATGGGTAGGTAGACCTAGACGGGAGACAAAGTCTGAAGAGACTGCATTGATACAGCTCCCGTTGTCAAAGATCACCTTGCAGGGTTGAGATTTGACCATGACGTAGGTTTGGAAGATGGAGGTTCGACGCCAGTCGTCCTCCTGTGGGTGTGCGAGGATGCAGGGAACTACACCCAACCGTCCATGGTCGTAACTCTAAGCAATATTTTCCACTTGCACGTACTCGACATGCGTGCTATCAAACCCCGCATCTAATTCCTCAAACTGGGCAATGAGATCAGGGTCAGGTTCATATCTCTCAAGCGGTTCTTCTTCCTGAGGTGGAAGCTCCATAGGCTGGGGGTCGGTGATGACCAAGGCTCGGGTGGGACAATTGGTGGCAATGTGTCCTAGGTTATGACATCTAAAGCAACTGACTCCCGAGATAGGGGCTGGTTGGGAGGTGCTAGGGATCACTCCCTTTCCCTTGTCATCTCTTCTCTCAACTGGTGGAGTATACTCTAGCCTAGGCACAGCAGCGGGTGCAGGTAAGGGGTTCCGTGGGAAAGGAGCAGTAGGGGCAACAGCCCTAAGTGGGGTAGCAGTAGGGACATCGGAAGTGGAGGGACCAGCTCTCTCAGTATAGCGGACTATGGGGTTTCGGGGTTCAGGTTGGCGGTAGATGGGAACCCGAGGTGGGATCACCCTTTGAAACCTCTCAACATCTCGTGCAACCTGGTAGGCGTGCTCGAGGGTGTTAACCTCCCGCAATAATAATTCCCGCTGAATACTCTCGTGTAGGCCAGCCCTAAACCGTGAGAGGGTGACAGAGGCATCCTCCATGACTCGACTCCGAAGGAAGAAGTCATCAAACTTGGCGATGTACTCGTCCACGGACTTTCCATCTTGGGTGAGTTTTTGCCACTGGTCTAATAGACGCTGGTGGTAGGAGGGTGGCAGATACTTCTCCCTTAATTTCTCCTTCATTTCTTCCCATGTGTTTATGGGCTCCTCTCGTCTCCTTGCTAGGAGATTCTCGATGTTGCACCAGTAGGTCTTGGCTTGACCCAGGAGTTTCATTTTGGCAAACCTCACCCTTGTAGCAGGGGTCATGCGGCGATGCCAATCAAAATATTGGTCCATCCCGGTCTCCCAATCAAGGTATGTAGCGGGGTTGAGGGACCCATCAAAACTTGGAGCGTCAATCTTGACGTTCCGTAGGATGATATCTTCATCATCGTGGTCTCTCTCTCGAGGCACACGGGCCTCTTGCTCTCTACCTTGGGGAGCCTGATTTTGGCGGGCTTGCTCTCTTTCCTCCCTAGGATTGGCTACGGGATTGCCGTGGCCATTCACTCTTCCTTCCTCTCCCTTTAGTCGATCCTCTAAGGTTCGGATCCTCTTATCGAGTTCCGTCCGTAGTTGGCCTATGGATTCTTCAAAGTGGGCCACGAGATTGTGCTCGAGCTGGACTAGCATAGCAGTCACGCTCTCTTGATCTATGGGTAGCGTTGAGGGGCGCTCTAGACGTCCGGATGAATTCCTAGACCAACGTGGCATGCACGACCTCGGATCTAAATGATGCAGTCCTGGGACTGATAATTAGCAAGTTATAGACCCAAATTTTGTTGGCTAATTGGCAAAGGGCCAATTTGAAGGGACCAGTCAGGGAGAGTTGCTCGCCCGTAGGCGAAGTAGTTGTGGAACTACCTCCTGACAATTAGGGTGTCCTAATGCGACAGTTTAGGGCCTAAGGATGGGTACATACAAGTTCTCGCTTTCCGTCTACAGCGATGCACTCAGGAGACTGGCTGCATGGATCGGGCTCTCGCTCACCTCGTCGCGCGGCAAATGATAAGGATACTAAATAAGCAAGTGATTTGGAGCACGTACCTAGCTGACTGAGAAGTCAAGCTCCGACCGGAGACGAAGGCGAGCGGGGACGTGCGTGCCCGCACGGCGTCGAAGAAGCTTCACTAGTTACAAAGAATTCTCTCCTCGCAGGGAGGTCGCAATTATTACAAAATCACGTGACTTAAAATTTTCTACGCAGGGGAACAAATTAGTCCAATTTCTCCGCGCAGGGAGACTTACGGACACTCACACTCCGTGAATTACGGACTGTGTGTCGGTGACCGGGTGACTCAGGCACCTGACAGGCTGCCGATTGTGGACTGGGGTGCCACAATTGATAAATTATAAGATATATATAAATATATTTATATATATATAGATATATATAAGATTATATATATCTCAAATATATATATTATATATATTTAACCTCTCACTTTTTTTAATCAAATAATATGTATAGATATATATATATATCTATATAACATTATATATATTCCATATATATATTATATATATTTTTCCACACTTTTTTTTTCAAACCACTTGTCCTTTTCAAATTTTATCAACTTTTTTTTTTTCCAAAGACTTCCAACTCTTCTGCTCGTGACCCTCGCGGTTGGTGATGGGGTCGACCAAGCAAGCGCACGCGGGCGGGCACACGGTGCCAGCGCAGGCGCTGACAGGTGGTGGCGGCGCACTACGCCAGGCGGCAGCGGCGGGGCGCGGGCCAGCAAGCGCGCGGGAGGCACGGGCCCGGGCGCGGGGCGCAGTGGCGCGGGGCACGGGCCAGGCGGGTGCAGCCGCGGGGCGAGCGCGCACGGGGCCCGGGCGCGGGGCGCAGGGTGCGGGGTGCGCGCCGGGCGGGCGCGGGGCGCCCGCTGGGCGCGGTGCTAGCCGGCGGGCGCGGTGCGCGCGGGGCCGGGCGCCGGGCGCGGCGGCAGGGAGGGGGAGGAGCTGGCCGTTGCGGCCGTGTCCCCCCTTTTGAATATGGCACGGGCGACGAGGCCCTATGCCGCGAACTGAGTTTCTTCCCTTTTTTTTTTCTATTTTCCTTCAACCGAGAGAGAGAAGGAGAGAGAGAGAGAGAGGGGGAAACAGAGAGAGATTAAGAGAGAGAACGAGGGAGAGAGAAAGCAGAGAGAGGGAGAAGGAGAGAGAACGGGAGGGGGGTTGATAATAATAATAAAAAAATTCTGTTTTTTTTTCTCAGCCGATCCCCTTTTTTTTTTCTTCTCTATTATTTTTTTTCTCTCTTTTTTTTCCACTCCTTTCTCTCAACCAACAGAACTCAACTATTCTTCTATTTTTTTGTTTCTTTTTTTTTCACTTCTAACAACTTAGAGAGAGAAAGAGAGATGACGTCGGGGACGTCGGGTCGTCGGAGACGCCGTTGTTGGGCTCTGATACCAAATCTGACGCGGCGGCGACGTGGAAATAGATCGATGGCAACTCCAGACGGCACGGACGGGAACGGATAGGTTGCTATCTCGTGCAGCTCGGCCTCACGCCGGACGGTCCCACACCGGGCGACGCTCAATCCTCACAAAAGAGAAAAGAGAGAAGGGAGAAAACACAAAGGCAAAGCACCTTCACTTACTCTTTCATTCATATATGATTCATACGTAACACACAAGCATTGGCCTCCTTATATAGGAAAAAAGGTCGTAGCAATAATACCATCTAACTTCCACTAATTATGTTTATACCCTAGCCTAACAAAACAAAACCCACCCACCTCACTTTGACTTGTGGGTTTTAATCAAATAAAATACAAAAATTACACACATGTTATTTGACTATGACTAGCCTAATAAGACGAAAGGAACAATACATGTAGGAATACATGTATACACACACACACAAATACATATACTCAATACGCAATATACTACCGTAGTCATAAGCCGAGTCTTCAGGAAGGATCTCCGAGCCATAAGCTCGGTGCAGTCGGGGCGGTGCGGCGTCGGCTCCGAGTAGTGGGCCCGGTAGTGGACCCGGTGGTGTCCCCACCAGCAATTATGAGTGTACTTCCAACATCATAACTAATATTGTAAAGGTGTTTGGTTCTCTCTGGCAGTTAATCAAAGGTGTTCGGATTATAAGTCGATGTAAATAAACACCGATTTCAGTTGGTGGGGAATTATCCAGCACTCGAACCCAAAATCATCTAACAAAAGAATGCACAGACTTTACCTATAATTATTTAATGTGCATCTTGCATATAATGTACATTATATGCATATCATGCATTGAAATTTTGTCTTAATTAATGTGCATCTTGCATATAATGTACATTATATGCATATCATGCATTGAAATTTTGTCTCTATATCGGACACCCTCCTCTAATACCAATATTACATTCTTTTTTCTTTCAAAATTCCACGTGTCTCCAAACAGTCATATTTGTACTTTGTTTCATGTCTGAATCTGGAAAGGAACTGTGGCAAGAAGGAAAATGAAAGAAGAAAAGAAGAGCTTAAAAAGAGGTGAAGCCTGAATGTTATGTAGGGCTTCTAATTTCTTAATTGTGAACTTTATATGAAAAGTGAACAGGTGATCCTAACTGTCTCATCTCTGAAGTCTAAAGCAAAGTTGTAAGCCTGATGGAACTCTAACCTTAAAGAAGATATCTGTTATGGAGCGGAACCATTGACACCGTGTGTAAGGTAATAAGCTCAGAGCTATGGTATGAACCTGTGACTTAGTATTGGACAGTCATTCCCTAAGATCTTACAGAAGTACATGGGACTTGGACTATTTATAGGTATTAGTCACTTTATGCTGGTAGAGAGAGGAAGGCACTTGAATTTTATTTCAATAGAATCAAAATGAGGAACATGACTTAATAAATAAACTCCAATATTCAGAGAAATAACTGGGAAATTTTACATTTTCAATATGGGATACTCTAGCTCGTGCACTCTATCACAGCTGCCTGATCTAAATCAGGTGGCCACGATTGCGGGCGTGACGGGGAGAGGGAAGGGGGTCATCCCAGTGTGTGGGTGCGATTGACACACCAGGAGAGGGAGGTATGTAGGTTAGCCCAGTTTTGTGGGCACGATTGACAAAACCTTGGCGGATGAGAGAGGGAGAGAGAGAGACATTCAATGATTCCTGGGCTTCCACTTTGACGCATCTCCTTTCATCAACGTAACTGTGGTACTGCTCATTTTCTGGAGATATCTGTAGACATGTTTACACTATATACAAGATCATCGTAGTATTGGTGGAAACAGGTGGCAACCTTGTCATTGGGTGCTCCACATGTTACTGTTGGATTTTATCTGGGATACTAGCAGGATATATGCTAACCACTTGTTCCCCTCCTTAAACAGGCCTACTATCTTCCAGAGACGGAATATGTGCATTGGGCACGTTCTCATCCTGTAAGAGGCAAGACTTGACTATGGAAAATTTCCTTTTCATTTGCGTCTCTTGGAGTAACCCTTGAATTGATTGCCCGCAGGAATACAGCAAAAATCAGATTGTAGGGTTAGTCAACCTTGTGTCTAGCATGAAGAATTGGAAAAGGAAGACCAGGTTGGATGTGTTGGAAAAGCTCGAAGCTGGCACATAGCCTAATGGTTTTACTGCCACAACATGTAAATTCTTGTTTGGCATTTTATTATTTTTTATTACGGAAAATGTGAAATTAGATGTTACTTTTGACGGCCCTTGCTTCTGGTTGTATATTTTGCATCACATTTGTATCATATGTTTCTCAAGGGCAAATGAGTTATGTATATGTAAGGCATTGCAATTTTTCAATAAGAGATTTCGATTTCATGTCTAAGAGCTGCTTGGGTCATGCGAAGTTGTGATCCTAGTGAAAGCGGCTGTGCAAATTTGCCTAAATTTTGAGCTCCCATTTATGATGGATTTATTTTTAGCGTAAGCTCTTAGAAGTTCAAGCCCAAATAACACTGATTCGGATGAGTTGTCTTGATCATTGATATTAAGTGGAAAATTTATATTTGGTCTAAGGTTGGTCATTTGTTCTAAAACAGTGCACTACAATATGCGTCTGAAGTTGTTCATGTGCATCGTATATGGTTTTAGTTTGAAGAGCTGAGATCTTATTAGAAATGAACGTGTAGCTGGATTCTCAGGTGTTGTTTGGTATCGGGATAAAAGTTGAGGAGAATAGGTGTAAGTCATTCTAAGATAATTTATGTCTAGTCTTATTCTCACGTACGTCTGGTACACAAGGAGTGTAATGGGGTTAGAAAAATGGGGATAAGTCATTCCAACAAAAAGTTGGAATGACTTATCTCCGTTTCCAACCCCAAAATCGAGATTAATCCTGTTTCCTTTAATCCAATTTATCTCCGCCCATTTTAGTCATATCAAACGGAGAATGAGGTTAGAGTGAGGATATCTCCGCTCTAACCCGATATCAAACGGCCCCTCAGAGTCGCGTAGCTGAAACACGGCTCACAAAATTACAAGTCGTGCAATATAAGAGAAGTCTCCAAATTATACTAAGGGCCCCTTTGGTTGGGCTTGTAGCGCAGAGGTTTTTTTGGATAATCCCTGATTAACTTGACGGGCCGTATGATTCTTTGTGCGTTAGGGATTTGTTCCATAAAGAATCTCTTTTGGGGATTCTTGTTTTCTATAAATTAACAATTCTATTGTAAATCGCGTCAGAACATAAGGAGACGTTATTTGGTTAGCGTAGACTCGTGTCGATGTGATTTACAATAGAATTGTTATCTTTTGTAAATCTCGTCGGCACGGGGAGACGATATTTAGTTACCAGTTTCCCTGGTTGGGAGATGACGTTATTTACATTGTCACCCGTGTCATGTGTAGGCGACGATGTTGGCGGGAATAAGGGAGTAACAATCAAAAAATAGAAATTGGTTATGATGTTGGTGGGACGTGTTTTTAATTTGTAGAATTTGTCCAAAATTTTATTGGGGTGAGATTTTACGGATTCTGAAAATAGACCTAATTTGAGTCTCCCTCTCGAAAAATTCATCAGGGCACATAAGTTGAGACTTTAATGTTATATTTGGTTGGAATGGTGGAGATGTAAAAAAATTTAATGATTGAAATCTCAAAATCACTCCGCACAAGTCCAACCAAACACCACCTAAATCCATGTTTCACGTGGAGGACATTCATTTGCAATTGTTTTGGATGTTTAAAGAGTGATTATTAGAGATTTTTACATAAAAATTATTGTTAGAGATGAATTTGTAAAAAAAATTATTTCTAGAAATACATTAACATGTATATTACTAAGTTAATTCAAATAGTGCATAAATGTCATTTAAGCGTAAATTTTTTACAAATTTTTAACCAAAAGAATTAATATATTTGCAAATAAATATGATATTTTTTCACAATTTAGATTTATACAGAGATATATTTTGTAAGAATATTTTTTTTATAATTTTTTGTTTAACAATGATTTTCGTATAAAAAACCCAAGATTTATTAAGATTGTTGCACCCACCAAAGTCCAAAATCTCTGTACTCGTTTGGAATGTGTGGTTAAGCTCTTTATGGGTTGATTGCACAGGAGTTTTATTTAATGCAATAAAGCAAATTAAGGTAGTGCACCAGAAATCATGCACTAAGGTAAACTCCCAACGTGAAGTCGTTTCGTTCTGATTTCACAGATCATAAGAGCCATCTGGGGAACTTGACTGCCTCCTTCCTAAGCTGAGCTTTCAAGTAATTTCAGGAGTATCACAGATTACATGAGGTTTGGTGCTGTTCAAAATTATAATTCGAGAATCGGCGTTATGCTTTACCATTATTCCACAATCTACGTTGTCAGAAGAAAATGCATTGTGCTGCCAGTCAATCATATTTGTTCCAGACTTCCAGTACACGAAAACAAGAACTGAAACGTAAAAGCTTACTTAATGGATGGTGGTCAAGTAGTGCTTGATCTGATCTAATCATACTTGAATCAACATTCGATTGATTGTTCAAGAGGTATCAGTGTGTGTGTGAAGCACTTGTTCAACCTAGTATGTCATTAATTTGCACAGCCAATCCCAAGCCCAAACAAAAGAGAATAATTGCTATCACAAAGGTCATTCCGTCGTGAAAGCTGTCATGGCCCTAGTCGAGGCAGAACATGTTGCACTCCCCGCGCGCCGCGTCTCCGTGGGTCGCTCAGGGGGGGTCGAGAATTGAAGAAGGACGTCGCCCGCAGCGGCTCCAGCCAGGGTGGAACCAGCGTCTCCCCCGCCATCCTCCTCGTCATCGTTGCTCCGACCTAGATAGATGCCCTTAATTAGAACGACGTACGGCCAATTTCACTGGAGGAGGCGATGCGATCAAGTGGGAATTGAAGACCCATGCAAGGATGGACAGAGAGAGAGAGAGAGAGAGAGAGAGGGGGTACTGTGGGTGGGTCTGTGTTTGGCATTATACGCAATTAAGTAGCTATAGGGAAGTGATGCTTGCGTCTACAACAGGCGAAGGCTGGAGGCGGAGAAGAGACGGGACGGCAGCCAATGGAGCTTCAACGTGACGAGCGGGGCCGTTCGCCTTTGAGCCACACCCTCTCTTTCAACGACGTGCATGGCACCTGCAAGGCTACAACCCCACTTGTAGACGTGGGGGTGACATGGACGGTGGTCCGTATATAAGATAGCCCTTTTCTATTAAAATTAGAACATGGACCTTTGCCCTATCTCCGGAAGTTTGGAGCGTTCCGTCTTTAATTGGCCGGTCCGTGCGAACAAATATACTAGTTATCATCCTCCAGTGCATTGTCTTATCAACTTACACTCGTTGAGAGTGCCGATGTCAACCTGACCTGGCGGCACGGCTAACTGACGCAGTTCCTGTTGACGTGTGCCTCTACGTGGCCGGCTTCCTGGTCAACACTCAAAAACAGCTAATTCGGCTCTATATAACTCTTGTTGCTGATGACTAACTTCACGTATCCGTTGCAGCTAACCCCAAGATGGCCTTTTTTATATGCGATCAGTTCAGGAAGCAGCTGGTGTACAAATTATTCTTCACAGTCCAATCCACGTACTACAGGAGTCCAAGTGGATCGGCTCATTGAGCCCAGCCAAATCCCCCAACTTTCCATCCGGTTCCGGATCGGATTTAGGATGCAAGGTTCGTATCTAAGATCCGATCACGTCGGCCGGGCCTCTCTGGACCCACCAGCATTGCGTCCATTTAGCAATCTGTATTTCTGGTCCAGCTGGCTCTTGATCCTTGAGATTTGACAGAAATTTACGAGAAAATGCGAACACCACTTAAAATTACCACGTGACGCCATGCAGGCCCAAAGTGAACCGAGAACCTCTGAAGGCACGAAGATGCCAAGGTCGAAGTTTCTGCCGGCTTCCAAAACCCAATGGGCCAGTACCACCACCACCTCGAACGTTCACGACGACGTCGTCCTTTGGGCCCAAAATGTTGGGATTCACCAGATCCTTCTACAGCCATGGTTGTAAAGGCTCGGACATGCATGCACTCAGACGCTACACACGTGTCCGCCACGTGCCAGATGCCAATGCCGTCCCGCACAATTTTTTTTAAGTTACAAAGATAGGTGGGGACTCTCTCTCCTCTCACATTCCTTCCATTGTCGCAGCTCTCTGTTTGTGTGTGTGTGTGTGTGTGTGTGTGTGTGTGTGTGTGTGTGTGTGAGAGAGAGAGAGAGAGAGAGAGAGAGAGAGAGAGAGATGGCTCCGAAGCGCCCGGCGAGGGCGGCGGTGGGATCCGTGGTGAGAACGACGAGGAGGTTAGTGCAGGGATTTGCCGTGGAGGTATCCGTGGTCCAGGAGAAGGCAGTCCCCGCCAAAGAAAAGAAGGTGGTGGAGGTGGAAGTCGAAGAGAAGGCAGAGGAGCGGCCGGCCCAACTAGTTGAAGTTGTGCCGCCGGCGGAGGAGAAACAACGCCCTGCGATGGAGGAGAAGGAGAGCGAAGAAGAGACCGAGCAACCAGTGGAGTCCGGGGAGTCTCATGAGAAGGGGGAGGAGATGCAGCAGGTAGAGGAGGAAGTGTCGACAGGCCAGGCGGCGTTGGAGGCGAACGGCGGACTCAAGAGGGAGAAGAAGCGTGCAGCAGAGAAGGAGGGGAAGAAGGCCGAGGGGAAGATGGAGGGGAAAGAAGCTGGGGAAGGTGAGGGGAGGGGAAAGAAGAGGAGGCGGAGGAGGAGGAGGGTGGGTGGCGAGGAGGGCGGCGCCGGAGGGGGCCGAGGGTACAAGAGGTACTTGTTCAGGGTGCTGAAGCAGGTGCACCCGGAGCTGCGGGTGTCGTCCATGGCGATGACGGTGCTTGACGGCCTGGTGAAGGGCATGCTCGACAGGATCGTGGACGAGGCGACGCGACTGTCCAAGTACTCGGGGAAGGCGACGCTGTCGTCCAGGGAGATCCAGGGGGCCGTGCGGCTCGTCCTGCCGGGGGAGCTCGGGAAGCACGCCGTGGCCCAGGGCACCAAGGCCGTGGCCAACTACATGGCGGCGAAGTAATTAAGGCCGGGGCGTAGTCCCGCCGTGCATGCATCCTCCCTTCACCGCTTTGGTCTAGTTGGTTTGTGTGTTGTTATGTGTAGGGTTAATAATATATAATTAGCGTCTGGATCGACTGTGTTGTTGTTGTTGGTTAACTAGCAGGGCTGTACTAGTCTCCCAATCTTTTTGTTGCTGCACATACATAGGGGAGAGATGGATGGCCAATATTACTACGCCATGACTTGGTCCTTCTGTTGTAATCCTGGCTGTTCGTGTGCTTACCGGCCCCTATTCCATATTGTTCTTCCATTGGACGACGGGAGAGAGAGAGAGAGAGAGCGTGTGTGTGTGTCTCACTGAGGGTCCGATCTGGTCTGTGCATGGGGATTCTTCTGTGGACGATGATCTAGAAAGTCTGTGTTCGTCACATCGATCTGTGTGGGAAAAGCGAAGTGCTGCTTAATTGTTCGCTCAATGGTGATCCGTACAACATGGATGACTCAAACCTCATCCTAGGAAAAGGAGGGGAAGGAAAAACGGGGAGAGCTACTGACACCCCGTTGTTGGGGTTGTAAATTCAGTTTTGGGCTTATCATCTTTTGCTTTCACGTATATTAACACTAACGATCTTTATTATTTTGTTAATGTTATTACTATAATAATTTCGTATCGAAAACGAGTTAAAATAGAATGTATTTATATTAATGAAACTCTCTCCACTCAATATTTTTTAGGTTTTGAGCTGTACAATCTAATTTAATAAATTTTAATATCATAACCCGGTTATGATCTGAATTGTGCATCCTGTGTACTCTGAGGTCTAGCTAACGTGGCTTGTAAAGGAGTGCTCTATACTATATTGATGGTACATGTGTACGTAGTTATGTTAGAAACTTCCTATTTTATTAATCTATGCAGCGTGTGTTACTCGGAGCCGTCTTTGCTCTTTGTTTCTATCTCCGATCTTTAGTCTCACGTCATCCCCCAAAAGAAATCCTGAACCATCTGACGAGGAGCTATGTTTAGTGCACAATCGGGTCAATTACACGTTTAGGATGTGTACCAAATAAATTAATTTTTCTAAAAAAATTGTAACGTGAGATTCATGTCCCCTTAACTTATCACTAGCCCTGTCAATGGATCATAAAGATCCGAAACCCGATCCGAATCTGAAAGTTTTTTCGGATTCGGATCGGATTAGGATTTAAAATGAGGTAAATTTTCAAAGAAATCGGGGCGACTCATTTCTGATCCGAAATCTTTGAATTCGGATCAAAAATCGGGGTGCCATATATCTCTTTCATTTCGGGGCGGTTGTCTCTCGTGCAGGCATCGCGATCCCTCCAGGCTCCCGAACCTTCTCCTTCGTAGAGTCACCTCTAGGGTTTCTCCCTTGTGATCTTGGCGGCGATCTTGCCTTCCCCGACGCCAACTCCTGTCACGAGAACCCTGCGTCCGCCAGCCTCTTGAGCCCCGTCCCCCTTCTCGTCCCCCACGACCACCGTCCTCAGGCACCTCATCCTCGCCTCCCTCAGGATCCCCGCGAAGCCCGAGTTGTCGGATACCAGCACCAAGCAACCCACCAAGCCCCGGTCCATCGCCTCGACCATGTGCTCCCTCAGCGTGCGGTCGGTGGCCTCCAGCCGGTCGGGAGTCTCGCGGACCAGCACCCCGGCGTGCCGCAGCTCCTCGGCGAGGCCGTACCCGACCTCGGGACAAGCACCTCCCGCGCGGTCGGAAGTGGTTGACGATCCGGGAGCGCTGGAAGAAGCGGCGGCCACAGACGCGGCAGAGGTGAAGAGAGGGGGCGGGGACGTGGCGGATCGTGGGCAACAGTGAGGAGAGGGGGGCGACGCCGGACGGCTCTCAGCTTTACAAGGTTTCCACTTTTTGCTCTCTTCTTCTTCTCACCCCCCAACCTTCAGATCCTTCGCTTGTTTCGATTTCTCCTAATGGATTTCAAGTGGATGTAGTGGTGGTGGAATCCGACGGGGTGCTAGGTTCCAGGGATTCACTCTTGCTGATCTATTGGGTTTCCAACAGTGATTTCTTTTTCCTCTTTATTATTATTATTATTATTTTTCATTTTTCAGTTGTGTAATCCGATGGCAAAATCCTAATTTTCTAGATGTATTCAATATAAAGACGAGGTTTTTCTTCGATCTTCCATGGTTTCCGCTTAGCAGCACCTCTTCAACATTTCTTTTAGTTTTCATATAATTTCACTTTTCCAGTCACCTATTTGTCATTTTCCGGGTAAAAGATGAGCTAGTTTTCTACCAAAAAAATAAAAAGGTTTTGGGTTTCGGTTTGGGGAGGGGTTTTCTGGGAGATCTTGATGCGTAATGTTATCAATTTTTGATGTCGATTATGTCTTACTGCGTCTGGTTTGATCCATATGTTTCCTGGGTTAATGTGGTTGCAACTTTATGGCCTATAGGTGAAGGATAACAGTGAAGGTAGATAGTTGCTCTGAAGGGTCGGGTATACATAAAGAACATACATGACTCTGTCAGTGATAATGAGCTACGACAGACTTTCAGTGTATGTGGGACTATCACTTCTGCTAAAGTGATGCGTGATGATAAAGAAATAAGCAAGGGCTTTGGATTTGTATTTAGCACTTCCGAGGAAACAAACAAGGCTGTGAACTCTTTGCATGGTAATATCTTAATCTCTTTAAGTTTGTTGAAGTTTATATATATATATATATATATATATATGTATATATATATGTATATACATATGTATATATATATGTATATACATATGTACAGACACATACACATATGCATATATTTATTTATTTATGAGAATCTACTCTTAGTTCTATTTCTTGTTTCACATAGGACATATGTGCCATGGCAAGCCATTATATGTTGCAATTGCCTAAAGGAAGAGAGGAAGGCTCAATTGCAGCTTCATTATGCACATATGCACATACACATATGCATATATTTATTTATTTATGAGAATCTACTCTTAGTTCTGTTTCTTGTTTCACATAGGATATATGTGCCATGGCAAGCCATTATATGTTGCAATTGCCCAAAGGAAGAGAGGAAGGCTCAATTGCAGCTTCATTATGCACAGCGTATGGGAGGAGAATTATCAGGATCATCCTCTGCTGTTCTTCACCCTGGATATCCTCCCCTTTACTATACACCTCCTGGTGTTATTTCACAAATTCATCCACGACAGAGTCTTATGTATCAACCAGTGGGAATGAGACCTGGGTGGAGGTCAAATGGGTTTGTCCCTCTGTCAAAGGCATCTTTTCAACATATACCTTTCGCGATGGTAATTGTTGTTCTGTTATCTTTGTTGTCATATTTCATTACTTAAGGGAATACATTTTGAATTTTTGGTTACATTTTGTGTGTGCTCTTGCTATGTCTCATGGATACATCAATGGAACACTGTGTCTGCAGAATTCGAATGCTCCTAGACATCACAGGCAAACTAGGGGACGGGTGAATGGAAATGTGCTTCCTTTGATCAGCCAATCTATACCTCATGCTCCACATGCACAGCCGAACCATTCATTGAGTTCAGCTAAAGAATCTAACAATCAGCAGGTTGGTATACTTGCACTTCGTGATCTTCAATCTTCTTTTTTATTAAAGAATTCAGATGTAGTGGTCTCTTGTCTTTTAGTTCATACATCATATAACATCAGTACAATCTAAGGTAGTGGCAAGTGTCTAGGATCCAAGAGGTTAGTGTTGATCACATGGGGGAGAGACACATCCTATGTGACGTAGGCCCGTTATTAAGGAGGTGTATTTAGTGTCTTTTGATCAACTTGGAATTTTAATTTTGGTGACTGATCATATTGGGCTTGAGGCCTGGTTTTTAAACTTGACTAGTGGTCCAGGGATGTAATTTATACTGATTTTTTTTTCCTGAAGTTATATTACTATTGTGATTTTCATCAACCTTTTCAATCAGATTGAACTACTTTGTTGACTATACATATGTTTGCTAAGCCTAAGGGACAGAGAAAGGTGGGTACCAATGCTTAAATGGCACAACGAGAGGTTTCTGATCCTTGATTAAGCAAGGCAGAAACTTGATGCTAAGCTGAAGGCTTAATCTCTTAGAACAATGCTTCTCAAGCTTCTTAAAGGGATAATATGGTTTATTGCTTATATGCCTGAAATAATCTATATTAAAATACCATGGGTTTCATATGTATAGAAAACCCTCCTAAATGATCACCATAAATACAATCATCCCCTACTGCCAGTCAATTCTCTATTCAACTTGTTGCCACATTAGAAGGCTTTTTGCATAAGAGTTTGTTGCACCCGAAATTATCTCAAGCTATTTTGAGAATTTGTTGCTATGCAACGTTCGATGACAAAGATGGCGTATCGTCAACACCGTCGAACTACGGAGTATCTCCGTGATTTAAGGTCTATTGATCCAACAATATTATTATGTCCGACGTCGCAGCAAGAAGATTAGCGAGGAAGAAACATGCGTATACCGGTCCGAGTAGCCGAGTAAGTGTATCACACGGCACACACGGGCGCAAAGCTTCCTCCCTACGCGGCGACGAGCGACCAGACAAACAAACAATGCTCCCTCTGCGGACGATCGTCCCGAAATATATAGCTCCACCATGGCTCTTCTCCGACCCGGGACGACGAAAATAGAGCGGAACGGTGGTGAGAGGAGTCAAAACGTGCCGGAGCCACAGTCCTGCTGACCTGCACTGAACAACCATCAGCGGGGTCAGGAGAGGCAGCGGGAATCAGAAGTGCACTGCCAGCGGGGTCATCGGGAACCCAGAACCGGCAGGGAGTCACCTGGGGTGCGCTGGAGTCAACAGTCGCGGACGCGTGGAACTGCACTGCAGCGGGGTCGTCCGGAACTCAGAACCGCTCCACAGCGGGGCCAGGAGGCAGCGGGACTCATAACCGTTCCGTGGAACTGCACTGCAGCGGGGTCGTCCGGAACTCAGAACCGCCAGGAGCGGGAGCGGGACCGGAACTCAGATATCCCGCACAGCCAGCGGGGTCAAACCAGGCAGAACCGCTCCACCAGGAGCCAGCGGGACTCATAACCGTTCCGCCAGGGAAGGGAACTGCCACTTTCGGGGTGGGGAAGGCTGTGGGATATGGGGTTCCGGTCACCTCCCGGGCCAAAGGTGACTCTAAGAGAATTGTCACCTCCCCCTTATATACACTTGCATGGCTTGTGAGTTTGTGTGGGATTGGAGTTGGAGTTGGCTTACGTACGTGGGCACTTCTGGCCTATGATGGCAGTTGGCCTACGGCCCATGGCTTGGCTTACGTGGGTAATTCTCAGGTCAGGTTAGTGGGGTTATTTGGCCCTTCCAACATGCAGAGGGGTCATTCATCCCTTTTTGGCATCCAGAGGGGTCGTTCAGCCTTCTGACATCCAGAGGGGTCAAAATAGCTTTTTGCCACCCCACCTTGACAGAATCAGGGTAAATTTGTTCATTTGACCCCTCTGGGCCCTCCCGTCTTCTATAAATAGACCCTAAGGGTCCAAGTGCAGGGGACAGAAAAAGATACAGAAGAACAACGTACGAAGCTACCAAGCATCTGGAGGAGTTTGTTTTGTTTGTCTTGGCCTGTGAGGGGTAAGTCCCCGGGTCTTGTATTTATGCCCCTACGGGGTATATTTATATTTACGCCCCTCAGCGGGCCATGTTTGTAATTATGCCCCTCAGTGGGCCATGTTTTGTAAGTCTTTACGTCCCGGGACGACTAAGTCAGGTGGTTCTATCCTTACAACCGTGGAATTACGAAAACGTCCTCCACGGGACCGTAAAAGACCAAAATCCTGTAATTTGCAGTTATACCCTGCAATCTTTTGTAATTGGGACTACGTCCCTATCTCCCGCTCTAACGCGGACTTTTGCACAGTCGACAACTCGCTGACAACCCCTATATTCATTCGGACTATAAAAGCACTCAGCATGTTTTCTGTATGTCCTCAGGTGGGAAAATTATATGAAAACCCCCGACTTGTCAAAATTACATATATACCCCTCCTTCGGCCAAATTGACGGATGTGTGTCTTCTATGAAGCCCCTTATCATTCCTTCGGTCCGGAAGTGTTGTCAGCTCAGTCCAGCACTCGGGTATCATCTCAAACCTAGGTCTAGGGTCTGGTAAAATTACCAAAATACCCCTGCGACCTAAAAATGGCCTCAGAGCCCTTGAATCCTCCATAAACGGCTTCCATGCCTTGGGGAGTCAGGAACCCGATCCTACTTCCGTTCCAGTCCAGAAATTTCATAAATACCCCTGGCCTGGAAAAATTACCAAAATACCCCTAGGGTGGTAAAATTACCAAAATACCCTCGGGGTCCAGAAAATTTCTCTCTACTTCAAAAACGCCTACGGCTTCTGTAGATTTGTGTTTCTATTCCTAGATCCTTGGGTTTTTGCTCAGACTTAGCCCTAATCCTATTAACTTGTTGGTGGTAAATGAGTGGTCATGGAGAGTCTCTCGAGTGAGTCTGCCCTCCACATCAGAACCCCTATAGAAGTCTTTTGGGACTTATTTGACAGTTAAACAAAGGTGTTCGGACGTTAGGCCAATGTAAATCAACACTGACCCCGGTCAGTGGGGAAAGGTCCAGCACTCGAACCCAAATCGTCTGATACGATGCGCATACACGGAATCACCCTCTACTCAGATGGGGGGGATGTTTCTTTTCAAAAAAGAACGAAAATCTACCTTTTATCTACGATAAGAGTATTTCTAGATTTTTTCCGTGTCTCACAGACTGGCACGCCCGGTGGGACCTTTCCCGCCTTTCTTCTTTCTGTCAAAGAAAGTCTCTAAATCTTCTTCAAGGTTCTGATTGCCCCTCTTCCTCTTACAGGACGGGAAGAGGAGGGCACATCTCTCTGTTCATTTGAGAGTTCTTTGTGCATCTGCACGCCACTCCGTTCGTGCTACGCACCACCACCACCAACACTTCAACAGCGATGGCTACCGTTATCTACGGCCCTGAGATCGTCGCCAACCATGCCAGGCTCGGATTCCTGGCGACCCCGCTGGTCTTCGGCGACTTCCCACCTGTCGTCGGCTCGCCCTTCTTCTTGGGCGTGGTACCGGTGGCTGAAGCCAGTTCAGCCACGCTTCAAACAGCTGTCGGGGGCATCAAGCCTTCGGCTCCAGCAACTGGCCGGGTTAGTCCGGTCAAGAAGACCATCACTGAGGGTGTTAGGCCCTCGGTTTCAATAACTGGTCGGGTCAGTCCGGTCGACAAAACAACCGTCGGGGGCGTCAGGCCCTCGGCCCCTTCAACTGGCCGGGTCCACCCGGTCAAGAAGACAACTGTCGGAGGTGTCAAGCCTTCGGTTTCAACAACTGGCCGGTTCAGTTCGGTCGACAAAACAACCGTCGGGAGGGTCAGGCCCTCGGCCCCTTCAACTGGCCGGGTCCGCCCGGTCAAGAAGACAACTGTCGGAGGCGTCAGGCCTTCGACTCCAGCAACCAGCCGGGTTCGCCCGGTCGACAAGCCAGCCGTCGGGGGTGCCAGGCCCTCGGCTTCAACAATTGGTCGAGTCTGTTCGGCCAACAAGCTAGCTTCTGGGGGTGTCAGACCCTCTACTGCAGCAACCGGCCGGGTCCATCCGGTCAATTATCCAACTGTTAAGGGTATCAAGCCCTTCATCCCAACAACCAGCCGAGTTCCCTTGGCTGCCATGTCAACGACCGAAGGTGTCAGGCCTTCTGCCCTAGCTGTTGGCCGAGTCTTCTCGGTCAATCAAATCACTACTGACGTTGCTCCTGCTCAACGGGGGCAACGCCGTCGCCGCAACGGTGCCAAACCCACTGCGGTCACCCTCAGAGGTGCGGCCCCTGCTCAACGGGGGCAACGCCGCCGTCAGGATGACGCCAGGCCTATGGCGGGTGTCACCACCGCCGCCCCTGCCCAATGGGGGCAACGGCGTAGCCGCAAGGGTGCAAGGCCCGAGGCTGCTGTCTCGCGCTCCGGCAAGACTGTAATTGTCGGAGACATCCGCATCCGGCTCGATGGAGGCGAGCCGATTTTGCCACGGGATCGTCATGTCCCTACTATTTCTACCTCCAATCGCTTCGAGTCCCTCCGGCAAGTTCGGGAGGACGGAGCGAAGAAGAAGAAGGCTGCCGTACCGGCGGCAACTCAGGGCCTTCTGCAACGGCCCAAGCCATGAGCTCCCCGTCCAAGGACAGGGGGCAATCCAACTGAGGAGCATCAGCTCCATTTGAAGAAGATCTGGGTCACCAAAGAGGAGGCCCGAATTATAAGACGCGCGAGGGCGGAGGAGCCTTTTCGCATGTCGGATCTTCAACGAATGCGGAGTCCGACAAGCACTGAGGCCTCGGTCTCTCCGCAATTTACAAATCAGCCCTTACGAGGGCAGAAGCGCCACGGAGCTGGCAAGAAGGTGCGGCCGACTTCCCCGTGGGCTAGTTCTACACACACGGAGGAGGATCGCTCACCCCAAGCAGCCACATCCCGAATGTCTGTCTTCGACAGACTTGGGAGACCGCCCAAGCCGGAGCGACAGCCGCCCAAGAAAAAGCGGGTGGTTCAGGTGACCGATGACACTGTTAAAGTGTTCACCTGTTACGCCACCTCCGGCGAAAAATAAGCCGAGGGCACCTCGGGGGAACTCAATCAGCCTCTTCAATACTCGAGGAGGCCAAGGTCCGGGTCCCGCGGCCTGGCATAAACACAACAAGCGCCGGCCGTCGGTACATCTCAGCCTGAGCCGGCACGGCACGAAGAGCGCCAGGAAGACGTCCACAGTATTGATGGGGACAGTCACTCCCGGCATGCAGAAGAGTTGGCGGAGGAACTACGGGCCCCCACATTGGACGAGCTTCAACGGGAAAACCAAGAGCTCAAGAACCTCTTACAGTCGCTTTTGCGCGAAAAGGAGGTTCCTTCCCCACCTCAAACGGCACCGACTGGAGTGGATCAGCATCCTTCTCCCATTCCGGCAGCAGCCAATGCCTCTGTCACCGCTGCAAGACTCCCATTGGCAGTGGACTTCGAAGTCCCGCCGCATGAAGCCAATACGTGGTCATCTGTTACTCCTGCTGCAGAAAGCCTCATGGCCCAGAAGCAGATGATTGAGCGCATCGTGGAAGCGAAGTTCGCTCAACATGGCGAGGGTGTGGCTACCGTTGATTTGTACAGCGTGCCATATCCCCTCCATCATCAATTCAAGAAGCTTCCACCAGATTGCCCGAAAGCCCCGAAACTCCAGAAGTTCAACGGGCAGGGCTCTCCGCATGAACACCTGGCCTATTACATGACAGCCATGGGTGAATTAGCCTTGGAAGAGGCATACTTGCTGCGGTATTTTGTCACGTCTTTGACTGGCACCGCCTTCCAATGGTATTCAAGGTTAAAGCCCAACTCAGTATCTGATTGGGCTGATATACAGAAGAAGTTTATCGACCGTTTCCAAATGGTCGAGCGTAAAGTCTCCTTAGCAGAGCTTTGTTCCCTTCGACAGAAGAAGGGCGAAACAGCATTGGACTTCATCAAGCGATGGAGGGACGTCAGCATGTACTGCGATAATCCTCCGACGCCTGAAGATGCGATTACCATCTGCCGTAGGGGTCTCTCGGCAGAAGTCAGCGAAAAGCTTCTGGGCTCCAACATCAGAGGCTTCGACCAGCTCAACACGGTCGTGGCGGAGATTGAGATGTTCTTCGCTGATCACCCTGCACAAGCCTCTACAAAAGGTAAACCCTCCAAAGACCGTCTGGCTAGCGGTAAAGAGGTGAATGCCGTGGACTTCTCCCCGACGAATGGAGATAAAGGGGAAGGAAAGTCCAAAGGAAAAGGCAAGAAGTCTGGTGATAAGACAAATGCGTCTTTCTTAGCGGAGAACATGAAGACGCCTTATTCCTTCAGAAAGGAGCATACTAAGATGCTCTTTGATCTATGTATGAAGGAGCAGCTCGTCACTCTGCCGGACCTGCGGAAGCCCGCGGAGGTGGATAGGACAGATGATCCAACCTATTGTGTGTATCACCGAAGGTTGGGTCACACCGTCGGGGATTGCTATGTTTTCAAGAATATAGCAGAGGAGCTCATTCAAAAGGGCCTGGTAAATATACTGGGCCATGCAGTCGATCCACCCCAGCCTCATCCTTGGAGCCGATCGAACCGGTCAGCTAACGTGGTCCATTTGGTGGCGATGGCTTCAAGCTCCAATGCCTCCGAAGTCGGGCCCTCAAGTCGGCAGCCCAATGGTGGTCCCAGAACCACTCCTCCTCCATTCCCAGAATGTTTAGCACTGCGGAGGACCATTCGGAAAATCCGAGGGGAAATCCGGCAATTGCAGCTAGAACAAAGGCGCTTGCTGCAGTTCCTAGAGAGCATTGATCAGCAGTTATCCACTTTCTCTTTTGGCCCATTTGCCAGGGGGTTAGCTCCAGCCCACATACGGGAGGCAGGTGTATCACATGCCGGTCGGGCCCCACTCAGGGGTTGGCTCTCTGAGGAGTCCTCGGATTCAACTGAAGATGAGGAGGACTCACCGGAAGACGTGGAGGCTCCACTTCAAGTCGAGCTCCCAGAGAAGTTATACTCCTTCCCTTTAGAGAAAACTCCTGATATCTTCTTCGCATGTCAGCGGGCGGGGTTGATTAGCCCGTCACCTCTGGAGCAGACACCAGGTGCTGCTTTTCATCAGGGCTATTGCCCATATCATGAAGTTGTTGGCCATATTATCCACAACTGTGAGCCGTTCAAGGACCTCGCCGAGGACCTAATCAGGCGGGGGAAGGTCAACATGGGTGAGTTCCTGGTCGAGCCACCGCAGCCGCATGCACGGGAGAGCCTTCACTTCTCCGTCAACGTCATACATGCCTCGGCAGCTTTCCAGTTCCCCGAGCCGCAGGAGGAGGGAGTTAGTTCCCAGAGAGCCAGTTCCCAATCGCCCAAGTCCACACTCTGGTATCCAGGGTGGCGACCCTCTCACCAGTGTTCTTTCCCCAAGGAGAACGCTGAGAAGATTTTTGACAAGCTTCTGGAGGATGGCTGGGTTCTGACACATGACCCACCGTCTTATTACAATGAGACGGCCAAGAGACACCCCCGCTATTGCAAGTATCATGCAAGGGTGTCTCACCCCACTCGGCAATGCTCAGAGGTTCAAGACTTCATTGAAGCCCTCATCCAGAGAGGGGTTGTCGATCATCAGGGGAATTCCATGACAAGGTTACGCCTTGCAGAGGCCGCCAGGGAGACACTCCAGCAGGCCCGGCGAGAAACTGAAGCTTTCTCCCGATTAGTCCGGCCAAGTGAGCCTACGGAAAATGATGAATTCCCATTACTCACTAAAGGCAAGGCCACGGCCACCTATAAAGGGCCTAAGGTCCAGAACCCAAGAAGCCAAGCTGCGGGAGAGAGTTCCAAGGTCCGTCCCAGGTCGAATCAGCCCGGCATCGTCCTAAGAGAGAACTCTCGGCCAGACAACAAAGGCAAAGCCAAGGCGTCAGAGCCTTCACCCAAAGCTCCTGCCAAGTCAGCAAGGCCATTAGTCGGGGAAAGGACTCAACCCCTTGAGCCCGCAAAGATCTCGGCTAAGGCCTCTGTCAGCTCAGCAAGGCCGCCAATTGTAGAAAGGCCTCAGCAGCTCAAGCAAGCCAACCCACCAGACCAAACAAAGTCGGTGGAACTACAAAGCTCCCAGAGGCCCTACTGTGGACTGGCAGAGTTCCAGGAGTTGCCTCCTGAAATAATTGCTCAGGCAATCAATGCCACCTTCCAAGCTCAGCCGGAGGAGGTCAATTGGACCAAGATTGCCCCCAGAAAAAGTCGTGGCACTAAGGTTCCTAAGGAGCCAGCCCAGAGCAAGAAGTAAAATTCTGGGGGCAAGCGAGTCCCACTGCCGAAGCAAACTCCTCTCTCTTCTCAAGAGGCAACACGCCAAAAGAAGCAGGAGAAGAATCGCAGGAAGAACTTGAAGAGGAGGTTGAAGAAGCAAGCCGAGCAAGCCGCTGCTATGGAGGCTCCTAAGGAGCTAACTCCTCTACAAAGACTTCAAAAGCTCATAGATGAGCTGGAGGAGTACACTCCCCCTCATCCCACCAGGGTCGTCACTCTAGACGAATATATTCCCTGGGACAAGCTTGGGCGCAAAGCTCGTCTTCTACAATGGCTCCGAGAAATAGTTCACCGTCTTGAAGAAGGTGAAGACTTCCCAATCCCGGAGGAGCTCTCCTTATTCTACAAAGATGAGGAGCTCACTGTCGAGATGCTTGAGGAAATGCTGCAAGAGCTCTCTTGCAACATGGTGGCGATTCTGCCACCCGACAATATTTATTGTCCCACGGCTGATAGCGCTGGAGGCCAGGCGCCTATGGCGACATATCGGTGCCGCTCGGCGAGAAATGGCCGGGGACGTGACCGAGGTCGTGGCCGAGGACGTGGACGTGAAGGTCCCCTTGCTCCCGATCGGGTCATAATATTCAGAGGGGAGAAACCAGGTCCTGTCCCGAAAACCCAAGTTCGGGGGATCCCTTTCATCCTCAACCCCTCAGAGGGTTCAGGCCCCATCTCAACGGCTAAGCCGGGTGGCGTCCCTTTTACAATCACATCCTCTGATGAAGAAGAGGAGTCAGCTAAGTCGCCAGTGCGCGAGAAGGTGTCAGAGCAGGCCGGCCCCTCCAACAGGGTCGAGTCTACAAGCCCAGTAGGTCCTTCTAATGAAGACCAGCCTGATGAGCCTTTGCCACCTCCAGAAGAGTCTTTGGCTCCGCTATTCCAGGAAGATGCGGAAGGCCAGCAAGACGGGGAGCGTCCTCCTAAACGAGAGAAGTCTCGCCAGGTGCCGAAGGCCTTGGCGGAAATCATTCCGCCATTTGACAAGACCCGTGCCAGGGCGGATCGCAAAATCATTCATCATATGAAGCGGTTCCCAACAAATGTCACTATTTGGGAAGCCATTGCTTGGAGCAAAGACCTCAGAGAGGCTCTTGTCAAGATACTTCAAGATCCAGAGGCATATGAAGCCCATGTTACAGAGTTGCAAGCCCAGGCATATGAAGCACTCACAGCCAACATCTCCTTCACGGACAAAGACATGTTGCTGTCTTCTCCGTGCCATAATCGTCCCTTATATATGAAGGGGACGATCAATGGACATGACGTGAATCGCATCCTGGTGGACGCCGGAGCAGCCGTCAATATTATGCCTTTAAAGACTTTCAAGTTTCTATACTTGGCACCTTATTTGCAAAAGGTGACCGATGTCAAGATCTCGGGATTCAATCAGGGCTCCGAGGAGGCGCTTGGTCGGGTTGTTGTCAAACTAGTTTTGGGCGATTTCGTCACCCAAGCGACATTCTATATCATCAACTCCGACACATCTTACAAGATGCTGCTTGGAAGACCTTGGCTTCATGAGAATTGGGTCATTCCTTCAACTTTGCATCAATGCATTAAATATGCCAAGGAAGGGGAGCAACATACGGTCTTCGCAGACCAGGCCCCGTTCCATCCCAATGAGTGCCATCTGGCCGATGCTTCACTATATTTTGGGAAGCCCACCTTAACAATCCCCGAGCCTTTAAAAGGTAAAGGGGAGCAAAAGGTGGACCCTGAAGTTGAAGAAGGGTAGCTCTTCACTGTCAACCAAGACATGGTAAAGCTGCACAGGCTGAGCCTCAGTGCCGCCTCCAAGCCGACCCAACCAGAAAGGCGGAGTATGGACTTTGAAGCCAACCTTATCAGCCGGGTCATTGATGGGAGTATCTCCTTACCACCCAAGTGCCTTCAGCTCTCGTCCCAACGGGACGAGTATGAGGTGGAGCAGTTGAAGACCTTTACAGTCTCCTATCAACGGAGAAGGAGACGCAACAAGGGCAAGGAGGTCAAACCGATCATCTTTTACAAAGGTGATTTAGTCCCACCGTGTCCTCCTAAAGATGACTTCGGCTGGGATACTCCCGCCGATGTGGTGCCAGAGCCAGTCCAGGAGATGGACGATATGCCAGAGCACATTAAGGAGATGTGTAAAAAGCAGCACATCCAGCAAACTTTGGACCCAACACGAGCGGCATACTTCCACCAGCTATGGAACCCTCCGCAAGTTCGCGGGCAACCTCCCTTCTCCCGCAAAGATATAAGGGGCCTTGGCTATGACCAGGAAAAGGACTTTGAGGTCCACTTTGCAGTCAACACCATAGGACTGCTACCTCTCCCTAATGGGCAAGCTGAAGTTGAGCCTAAGGTTGATGACTCTGTGAGGGAGTCCGCTGATGTGTCTACGACACCATCACCTTCATCAGGAGTCGACAATGACCACCCCTCAGAGGAAGGAGCAGCTCAGCCTGCTAACCATCAGCAAGATGAAGCAAGCCCTTCGGCTTCAAGCCACGAGCAAAAGTGCTTCGAAGAATTTGATGTCTATGAAGCCAACACTGATGACGAGGGAGACTTCGTCGACCTCCAACCAGCTCCACCGGAGCTTGAAGACGGTGGTCAAGCAACTGTGGACGAGTTGATCGAAATCAATCTTGGAAGCAAAAGTGACTATCGTCCCACCTTCATAAGTGCTCTCCTCAGTGAGGAAGAAAGGCAGTCGTATCGACAGCTTTTAGAAGAGTTCAGGGATTGTTTCGCCTGGACTTATAAAGAAATGCCCGGGCTCGACCCTTCTGTGGCTGAACATGAGCTGGCAATACTTTCAACAGTCAAGCCAGTCAAGCAAGCCCAAAGGCGTATGCGCCACGAGCTGGAGCTGAAGGTCAATGCTGAGGTTGACAAAATGCTCAATGTGGACTTCATAGAGCCTTGCATGTACCCTGTATGCCTCGCTAACATAGTCCCTGTCAAGAAGAAGAACGGCCAAGTCCGAGTCTGCATCGACTTCAGGGATTTGAATAAGGCATGCCCAAAGGATGACTTCCCTGTCCCAATCACTGAGACAATGGTTGATATGACCACTGGTCACGAAGCCTTGTCTTTTATGGACGGGTCGTCGGGTTATAATCAAATCCGCATGGCCGTCAAAGACAAAGGCCATACGGCTTTCCGATCTCCTAAGGGGATCTTCAACTATAAAAGAATGACGTTCGGTCTGAAGAATGCTGGCGCAACCTATCAAAGGGCAATGACCAAGATTTTCGACGAGATGCTACATGACCTTGTCGAATGCTATGTTGATGATCTGGTCGTCAAGACAAAGAAGCGGGAGGGTCACTTAGTTGATCTGCGTCGAGTCTTTGAAAGGCTTCGACAATTTCAACTCAAGATGAACCCGATGAAGTGTGCCTTCGGCGTCTCCAGCGGCAAGTTCCTCGGCTTCATTGTCAGGTATCGAGGCATAGAAATTGACCCTGACAAAATCAAGGCTATAAGAGGACTACCTCCGCCCAAGAACTTGACAGAGCTCAGATCTCTTCAGGGGAGACTTGCCTATATTAGGCGGTTTATTTCTAACCTCTCAGGAAGATGCCTACCTTTCGGCAGACTGATGAAGAAAGGAGCACCCTTCATATGGGACGAAGACTGTCAGAAGGCCTTCGAGCAAATCAAGGAGTATCTGTTGACTCCTCCAGTCTTAGGGGCACCCGTCAGAGGGAAACCCCTTATCTTATATATTGCTACTATGGATGCCTCTTTGGGGGCTCTGCTAGCCCAGGTCAATGATGAGGGCAAAGAACAGTCGCTTTACTACCTCAGTCGAAAACTGATCGGGCCTGAGCATCGGTACGCTCCCATGGAAAAGATGTGCCTAGCTTTGGTGTTTGCTGTCAAGAAGCTAAGGCACTATCTTCTAGCCCACCGAGTGGAGCTCATCTCAAAATGTTACCCACTCAAATTTCTGCTCAGCCAGCCTGTCCTCTCGGGTAGGCTTGGTAAATGGGCACTTATCCTCATGAAATTTGATATCACCTTCGTCCCACGCAAGGCGATTAAGGGACAAGGGATGGCGGAGTTTTTAGCTGCACACCCTGTGCCAGAAGATTCGCCACTCAACTTCGAGTTGCCCGACGAAGAGGTGTTAGTGCCTTCTCAAAAAATCGGGGAGTCTTCTGAAAAAGTCCCACCACAGATGGAGTCGGGTGTCCTCACCCTCGACCTCCCACATTGGGAGTTATATTTTGATGGTGCCTCTCGGACAATCAAAAGGGCCGGTGGCCTTACAGACTATGTCTCAGGCGCGAGGGTAGTCTTTGTATCTCCACAAAGTGGCATCCTCCACAACTCTTGCGCTCTCATGAAGTCACTGACTAATAATGAGGCAGAGTATGAAGCACTAATTATTGGGCTTCAACTGGCACTGGAGATAGATATCAAGTGCATCAAAGTGTACGGGGATTCTCAGCTCGTCATCCGACAAGTACTGGGCGTCTATGATGTCCGTAAAAAGAAGCTCGTCCCCTACCATGCAGCCGTCATGAGGCTCAAGGAAAAATTTTATCTATTTGAAATAGGCCATGTCCCCAGAGGCAGCAACTCCCAGGCTGATGCTCTTGTAAAGTTGGCAGCAGCCCTAAAACTCCCGCCTGAGGGAGAATTGAATATTACAGTCAGACACCGAAGGCTCATGCCAAGTGTGCTCGACGAAGAATCCGGCCTCACTGTTTACGAAGTCGACAACATTCAAGAGGACAATGCTCCTGAAGAAGAAGATTGGCGCGAGCCAATTATAAAAATAAAGAACGGCTGGCTCCCTCCTGATCGGGCTCAGAGGGTGCAACTGCTACGCAGGGCGACATCCTACCAGCTGATTGACGGTCTGTTCTTTAGGCTTGTCCATGGAAAAGACCGATCGGTCCTCCTGCGGTGCCTTTCGTCCAAGGAAGCGAAGACCGTCATGCACGAGGTTCATTCCGGATTGTGCGGAGCTCACCAGGCAGGAGCCAAGATGAAGAATAGCATCAAGCTCAAAGGGTTCTACTGGCCCACCATGTACGAAGATTGCAATCAATACGCTCGTACATGCCATCAATGCCAAGCATTTGGCCCAGTCCCTCGGCGGCCACCTAACCCGCTCCATCCAACAGTGCCTACTTGGCCATTTGCAGAGTGGGGTATGGATATTGTGGGACCATTCCCACCATCGTCCCAGGGGCACAAGTTCATACTCGCTGCCACTGATTACTTCTCCTGGTGGGCGGAAGCCATTCCGCTACGGGAAATTACGGGGGAGATAGTTGCTCGTTTTGTGCGGCACTACATTATATACAGATTCGGCACCCCCAGTCGGATTATATCCGATAATGGCACGCCGTTCAAGAACAAGACTATTTATGCTCTGGCGGCCAAGTTCCATATTGACTGGAGGACGTCATCAATATACAATCCCCAAGCCAACGGGTTGGCCAAGGCCTTCAACAAAACCCTCTGCAAACTGCTGTCCAAGATAGTAGGTGGCCGCAAACGGGATTGGGGCGAGAAGGTCCACGAAGCCCTATGGGCCTACCGGACTATTTACAAAACCCCTACGGGATGTTCCCCTTTCTCTCTGGTCTACGGAGCTGAAGCAGTGATCCCTGTGGAGATCGAGCTAGCATCTTACCGTGTTGCTATGCATGCCGGATTGCCAGGTCAAGACCAATCTGAAATTGAAAGAAGGCTCGAGGAATTGTCCAACTTGGAAGGTCAAAGACTCAAAGCCTATAAACACTTACAAGTGTATCAAGCCCGCATGACACGTGCCTATGATAAGCTAGTCAAGCAACGGGCGTTCAAGAAAGGCGACCTCATCATGGTCAAAGAAAAGGAGGTTCTCGCGGGAAGATCCAGCGGCAAACTCCAGCCTAATTGGCGTAGGCCTTACGTCATTCAGAAGGTCTACGAAGGAGGGGCCTATACGGTCCTTGACCACAAGGGAGACAATCCCTTCCCTCCTCTCAACGGCAAGCATATGAAGCTCTACCACGCGCCACCGTAACAGTTTCTGCAGCAGTCCTCACAAGACAATACCTCTCCTCAGTGAAGGTTCAAAAAAAATAAAAAAATAATAAAAGGGGTTAAAAATACTGATACCCCGGCGGACTCAGTCAGCCTTCAACGGTTGGCTGAGGGTAAAAAGGCCACAGACCCGGTCGAGGTGAAAACCCGAAAGGGCGTCTCGGGCAAAAATGGGTAACCCCTCGGTGTGAAAACCCGAAAGGGCACACCGGAAAAAGCTAAAGGGGGCCAGCCTCGGTGAAAACCCGAAAGGGCGGTGAGGTTGGTAATGTAAAAAAAAAATCCTCTCTCTATCTATTCAATTCTATGGGTGGCTCTAAGTCAATGACTCCACCCCATCTCGACCAAAAGCATCATACTGATGCCATGGCTACGCCTTACATGTCGTCCTGTGACACCTAGTCCCACTGGCATTCTGACGGTGTCATACTTTATCCCATCGGGCTCGGCCTATGCATACCTCTTCCGGGCTACCGGCCCATTCCGCCTATCGGCTTTCGGGTTCAGCTCACGTGTCTCTTCTGAGCAGTTAAACCCGCTTACTCTCTTGTCCCACTGGGACTGGCCTTAATATGCTCTCTCGGGCTGCCAGCTTTTCATGCCTTTCGGCTCCTTTTTCATTCTAGGGAATGGCCTCAGTATGCTCTCTCGGGCTGCCAACCCTTCATGCCTTTCGGCTCATCTAACCTCCTTGGGATTGGTCTCAGTACGCCCTCTCGGGCTGCCAACCAATCATGCTTTTGGCTCATCTTATCTTCTTGGGATCTGGTCTCAGTATGCTCTCTCGGGCTACCAATCCATCGTGTCTTCTGGCACATGTCCCACCGGGTCTGGCCTCAGCATGTCCTCTCGGGCTGCCAACCCACCTACTCGCCTATCGGCTTTCGGGTTTGACTTTCACGTCCCACTAGGGTGGTCAAACCCATCTTTGTCCCATCAGGAATGGCCTCAGTATGCTCTCTCGGGCTGCCAACCTATCTCGCCTATCGGCTCTCGGGTTTGACTCTCACGTCCCATTAGGGCTGTCAAATCCACCCTTTTTCTTCTTCTGGGTCTGACCTCTGCATGCTCTCTCGGGCTGTCAACCCATCTCGCCTCTTGGTTTTAGACTTGACTCATGTCTCCCGTCGGGATCGTCAGGTTTACTCCTTTATCCCCACGGGCTTGGCCTCAGCATGCCCTCTCAGGCTGCCAACCCTATTTGCCAATCGACTCACGGATTTGACTTATACGTCCCACCCGGACAGTCGAATCCACCCCTCTTGTCATACCGGGCTTGGCTTCAGTATGCTCTCTCGGGCTGCCAACCCATTACACCTTTTGGTCTCACCGGGTTAGGCCTCAGTATGCTCTCTCGGGCTGCCGACCCATCATGCCTTTCGGCTCGTTTCTACCCCATCGGGTGCGGTCTCAGTACGCCCTCTCAGGCTACCAACCCATTTTGCCTTTCGGTTCACAGATTTGATTCACTCGTCCCACCCGGATAATCAAATCTACCCATTTGTTCCATCTCTGTGGCACACACATCCCTACGGGATTGCCACTTTCTCATTGCCTTCTGGCATTATAGGGTAAAAAAAAAAGAAAAAAAAAGAAAAAAGAAACGGGGTTAAAAATATTGATGCCCCAGGGGACTTGGTTGTTTCTGTTAGGGGAGCAATCAATGGCAAAAAGGCTTTAACCTGGCTAAGGTGAAAACCTGAAAGGGCGCCTTAGGTAAAAATGGGTACCCCTCAGTGTGAAAACCCGAAAGGGCGCACTGGAAAAAGCTAAAGGGGGCCAGTCCTGGCGAAAACCCGAAAGGGCGGTAGGGCTGGTAAAGTGATTAAAAATAAAAAAAAAGAAAGACATACATGCAAGAGGATGGAAGCAAAAACGGCTATGCTAAGTTCTATCCTTTATTCATTAATGTCATCAAGGGAGCCCGAGACAAGCCCTCGGGAATAACTCCAACAAAAAATGGGGCGTGAGAGCCCTATGTACAAGAAAGTGCCAGAGCTCGTCAACCACGGTGTACGTCCCTCTGCAGCTCCGCAAGACGGGACTCCTTCTGGATGATCTCCTCCCGAAGCTCATCAAATCGGCGACGGCAGGTCTCCACCCTCACCTGGACAACACGATGCTCTTCGGCAGCCTCATGAAGCTCTCTCTGCAGCTCCTCCACTCGGAGAGAGGTCCTCCGACTATCCCCCTCGGAGCTCGCAAGGAGAAGACCGCCTCTGCCCGGGCCGCTCGAAGCTCACGTAGCCGCTCCTCCTGCTCCTGGATCTGTAACTGGACTCTCTGTCTCTGCTCCTGTGCAAGATGGAGACGAGCGAACTCGCTCCACAAGCCTTCCAGCTTCGTGGCCCATGCATCTCGAGGAAGATTTAACCCATGGTAGCTCCTGGTGAATACTTCCAGACCGGTCCTCAAAGTCTCCACGGTGGGCAATGGGTCAGCCTGAAGAAGCTGGTCAAGACTCTGCAGAAGCTGATCAGCCATGCCAGCATGTAATGCCACTCCAAGTACAAGGGCGTCAGGCCATTCAACTCCAAGAGGTGGGAAATCCACAGGCACCTCTGGTGCCTCTTCTTCAGGAGCTGCAAAGAAAGAAGGAGGCCGAATGAGTGTTTGTTCATAATCAAGTGGGCATTCACAAACGACTATAAAAAGGCACAACATGGGCATATACCTGATACTGCCGCAGACTCCTGTCCATCCTCAACAGCCCGGGAAGAATGAGCGACAGAAGCTAAGCCGGGTCCGCCAGGCAGGGCGTTTGCGTCCCCACCCTCTACAGTTAAGCAATAACATGTAAATGCTTATCTATAAAGTGGCACACACAAGATGTCAAAGTCCAGAGGACAGTTATGTACCTGTCTCAGTAGCAGCCCCTTCTTCAGCTATGCCGGGAAGGGCAGACTCTGTACCAGGAAACCTCTGGGAGCAAGATTGCTCAGTCTCAAAAGTCGGCCCTGCCTCCTTAACCTCCTCCCGTGAGGAGGCCTCAACCATCGGCTCCGTAGAAAGAGAAGCTACATGGAAAAAACAGGAGAGGGGTCAGTGCCACAACAGAATCCATGTATCATTTGCTATGTTCGTTGTCAGAAACGAGCAGTACCTGTAGCATGGGTGTCTGCCGGTGAGGCACTCTCCCCTGGAGTCTGCAGGTCTTCTGGTGCGCCCTGAGAAGCTTCCCCTGTTGGAGCTATATTACCAGGGAGTGATGCACTTTCTTCAATGGCCTGACCTGAAGTTGTCCACATAACAGATGCATTAATCAGCTTGACAAAAGCAGATGCAAAATGGTAAAGAGGTCTATCATTAGCCTCTAACATCTCTTACCTGAAAGATCAGCTATGCCGTCCTCAGCTATGATGTCCTCACCAATGTCAACATCAGAGGAGCCCACTGGCGTGGGATCTCCCGGTGTTGTGGTGTCAACACCTGCTACCTCTATGGCCTTTGTGCCTGTCGAGGCATTGCCGCCAGTCAAAAGGTCCACAAGTGAGCCGGATCCCAAAAGTTGTGAGAACTCCTCCATGGATCGGGCCAAGTCCACTCCTGTGGGACAAACAATTATATGAGTTAAACAAATCTTTATAAGAAGGGCTCAATTAAACAGAATGTATGTCGCTGCATTCACCTCCGGTATCTGTTATTTCTCCTTCCTCTTGAGAGTCACTCTCACTGGATGAAGAACTGGAGGTCGTGGCGCTAGAAGTAGAGCTCGAGCTCCCATCAGGGAGAGAGCCTGGGGCCACAGAACTCCCACTCTTAGTAGTGGATCCACTCCCAGAAGCGGATCCGGCCTCGGAGGAGGAGCTGACATCACCTCTCGCTGACGGGCCAGGTGGAATAACCTCACGAACCCCTATGCAGCCAGCAAAACACTAAGGGGTTATTGCTGTTCGAATCTTCATGTATCAATGGAGAAAACAAGGCTGAGCATGCTACCTGAAGCCTGACCTTCTGTGGTCCCTGCTGTAATAGGCGAGGGAGAGTTGGCCGTCACCAGCATATAATCGTCTGACATCAACTCTTTGAAGCTGAAAGTAATGTCCGGCGCGGACTCATCCAGTGGCATGTCATCTCCCGCCGGGGGAGGAGAGAAGCTCATGTCAGCCCTAGCTTCTGGGGGGACTGTGTTGAACGAAGCAAGCATGTGTTATAACATTATATATATATGCTTAGGATTGACCAGTATCTGGGAGAGATACTTACTAGACACAGCCTCAACCTCAGGGGTTTCAACCTCCAGCCGAGGACGGGATGCTGACCTCACATCCCCCTCCTCGGGAACCTCGGCCCTAGGTCTCTTGGCGACAGTAGAATCCCTCCCGATCTCAGCATCAGGAGGATCCCTCAGTGGTACAGCACCGGCTATTATAACAGCCCCACCTGCAAGTGTCATGGGAATATGTAAATGCATGTCCCAGAATATAAATATACATATGTATATTAAAGTCAGGAAGAACAGGAATCACCTGTAGCCGCTATGGGCTCCATCGGCTTTAATACTATCTGCTCCGGCTTCACTCGGAGGGCGCGTGCAACTGCCTTTACAACATCGTAAATGGCAAGTGGAGTCGTCGCCAATTCAAGGCTAGAGAGGTACTCCAGGGGACCTGCGCAGCCCACTGCATTGATCACATGGGCCTTCCACTCAGCAAAGGTACTGCCCCCAAGTGCTCCGTCGGGTATCGGCTGGGACAACTGGAACTTTTTCCTCACCCCGCAAGATGTCTGCAAATCTTCCCACCAAGAATAGGCCTTTGAGAGGTCCGGGGCTACGCCTGTGGTAGAGGAAGAAGAAACGCCAAGAGCCGACGCCGTCTTGCTCTTCAAGGGCTTCAAAGCCCCATTATACTGGCTCCTATCAACGGTGGGTGTCCAGCCTTTTGCTCGCCAGCGCTCTTCAATGTCACTCACAATTCGGGCAATCCCCGAAAAATGAGACCTGAGGAAGGTTGGATCGACACACAAAGGAGGCAGATCCTCCCGCTCCAAACGCTGCTCCTCAGCGGTACGAATAGCATCTCGGCGCTCCTGGAAAAGGTTGCTGGCTTTGAACCACCAGCGAGCATAATAGATGTCGAAGTAGCCTCTGCGCTCCTGCTCTGGGATCGGGTACCCCGGCCCTGCCTCGTGGCAAAGGAAGTCCTGCCAAGCTGCCGCGACCAAGTGTACGTCCCTGTGCCTGTATAGCCGGAGGGGCAAAGAAAACTCTCAGCTGGAGGGGATAGCCTGATCATACCCGAAGTTCCTGGCGAACCGGTGTGGGTAGTAAGGCTCAAGTATCGCCGTACTGGAGCGTCGATATACAAGAACACTGGGTCGGATGCTGACGACCCACTCTGCTAAACCTTGGGGGGAAGGTAAAGCATGCATGGAAACCCGGCTGACGATGACGTCTCCCTCCTGTCCAGCAAAAGGGCGGTGAAGGTAGGAGAAGTAGTCAAGGGCTATGCCCTCTCCCCTCTTCACCGGAATAAAAGACAAGGCCCGCCTAGCCCCGACTAGCTGAGCAACTGGGTCCTGGGATGGTTGCCCCATAAACCAGAAAATCAATGGTGCTGCTGGGTTCTCGACCGGAGTCCTCCTGGACAACTCTGGAAACAGTAGCCCTGCCCAAGCACTCAAATAATGAGTGGGCAGTAATATACCTTTCTCCCGTGATGAGGAGTGGGAAGACAAAGCCCCAAGTGAGTGAAAAATATTCGCCAAGGCTGCTGGTGCGATGGCGAGTCTCTGTCCACAAGCTAGCATGCAGGCTGGATAGATCACCTCCACCCGTAGGACCCCCTCCTCTCCATGAGGGACTACAAAGCTGGAGTGCCAGTACGCCAGATAAGCTGCCAGATAAGTAACGGGATGCAGCTCCCGTGAATTCCACCCTTGTGTCGGCGCAGGCAGGTGGCGAGGATGAGAAGGAACGTCTACCCGGACCTCTCGGTACTCATCCCAGGTGGTGCCGGACTGTGCAAACTCCTCATGGAAGCAGTAAGGACCGCTATAGAAGTGGCTCACCCAGGCATTCAGTGTCACCCGCGGTGTGCGTGGAGGCCGATCTGTGCCTACTCGGGCTAAGTCCCTCCAAGTCTTCATCAGAAATCTGAAGCAGTATGGCAGGGTGTAGTGTCCCGCCCCATCTGTAGAGCTGAGGTGCAGGTCATCTGGTGATAGCTCCTCGTAGGGTCTTCCGCAGATCGGAAGACCAGAAATCCTCTGGAAGGCCTAGAGATCTAAAGAAGTCTCCCCGCCAGCTGTGACAAAAGTGTTCCACCGGCGGCTGAATCTCTCCACCAGAGCCTATAGCAGGCCAGTGTGATAAGGATAGGAGTACAGGGCAGCAGTCACTGTGTGACGAATCCCTACCCTATCCAGCAAAGACCGGTAAACTAGCAGAATACCCCAGACCCACTCTGTTGCGCCCCGGTGATAACTATGAGTGGGAATGACAGACCACTTCCCATACCAGCTGGGAGTCTTTAAAGCTAGAACCCTCTCTAACATGCAATCGTGGAGGTATTCTTCCTGTGCAAAGCTAGCTCTGGTGGGTGCCAGAAAGAGGCCATCTACAACCTGGTCTATGGCCTTATACTGTCCATGCAGATGCCAGGTCGTTGGAGACATCGGCGTAGCCCGGACGGTAAAGCTCTCGTGTCGCTGAAAAGAGCCCAGACTCTGCCTGTCCGAATACTGCCGCTGCCGAGAAAAGCCCTCCGGGTAACTCGGATAAGTCAGGGAACACAATCCCTGCATGCCGTCTCTCCCCACCAGTATCGCCCTCTCGAGGCGACGCCTCTCCTCTGGAAGTGACGGATCGTCAGTCTCCATGCCGACGGGAGCAAAACCCTGCAGAAAACTGTAAAGATGACGATCCAGGGGATAGTGACATGGATACCCTCCAGTGCGGTCATATGTATAAAGACCGCCTTGCCTCGCAATCCGAGACACATCAACAAGACCTTCAGCTGCTCCGGCACTCTCTGTTGGGCCCTCAGCGACCCATGAATAGCCAAGGTCTAGTTGGTTGATGTTCCCATCATCAATGGTACGGGGAGGGAAAGGCGGCATCCACCGGTCCGTGCGCTCAACCCCGCAGTCGTCTGCCCCCCTAGCACGGGACCTCCTCGACCGACCCCCACTGTAATGCCCCGGATTTTTTGGATATTTTTCGGATCATTTTAGTGGGTCTCGGAGTGTATTTTGTGCTTTACACGTGTTTTTCCCTGATGTGCCTTCGGAACTCTGTGCAGGGCAAACCGTGGCGTTCTTCGACTCCGGGACGTTACCACTGCGTTGTGCTCTTCCCGAGGATCGCAGAGGTAATTTTTCATAATTTTCTGAATTTATCGAATTTTTGGGTTTTCCTATATATACTAACCCTTTTCTCTCTCCCCCTCTCATTCTCTCTTTCTCACTCTCTCTCATCTCTTTCTCTCCCCCTCTCCCCGGGCGGCCGACTGTGGCGGAGGAGGGCGAGGCGGCGATGGCGGGAGGCGAGGAACGGGGAACGGGTCGAGGATCGAGGGTTGGTGGCGCGTGGAAGCTCGGTCGCGGGTTCGTGGAGCGGCGAGTGTTTCACGGCGTTTTCTTCGCGGATCGGTGAGCTCGGGGCGCGAAATCTCCGGTGGAGGTAGGGAGATGGACCCCCAGCTCATGCACTTCCTTTCCCGCGAGTTTCGTAGGCCGTGGTGAGCCGAGCGGGTGGAATCGGGGTTTTTTGGGCAAAACCCATGTTTTAGGGCTTGTGTGCCGATCTCTCGTTTTACGGCGTTTTTGGCCGATCCAGGGGTTTAGATGCATGCCTAGGGGCTTGGGGAAGGATTCCCCTTTGTTTCCCCATCACCCGGGGGTGATCGGGGCGTGGATCGAAGTTTTGGGTCGTTTCTCGCCGTAATGTTCTCGGGAGGGTGTGACGGTCATTCCAGTGACCGTTACATGTGTGTAACGCGCCTGGACAGGGGCGTTACATTCCCTTTGCTTTGGCTTTGGCGTTCGTGGGTGTGACGGTCCCACGATAGACCGCCACAGCCGTGTGACGCGCCTGGGTGGATGCGTCACATCCCCTGTTACCCAGCTGAGGGCTGGGGGTGTAACGGCCCCCGACGGACCGTTACATGCGTGTAACGCGCCCGGGGTGGGCCGTCAGTGGCGTTTCAACCGTTGTCTTCCTGACCGTTGGGGGTCAACGCGTGTAACGCGCCAGGGCGGGCGCGTTACATCCGTGTGACGCACCAGGGCAGGCGCGTTACATTTGTGTAACGCGCTGAGCCAGGTGCGTTACATCCTGCGTTCCTATGGGCCGTGTAATGGCCTGCGTTAGGCCGCCAGGTGGATGTGACGGTCCGCCTAGACCGTTACAGCCCTGTGACGGTCTAGGGCTAGACCGTCAGGCGTTGCGTTGCACCGAGGCGAGTTTTTGTGTTCTCCGCCTTGTTCCGCGATGTGTGGGTCCCCGGTCGACCCGGTTGAGACCCAATGGTCGACTTGCGGTCTCGTGAGTGTCCCAGACACCCGTGGGATTCTGTGTCCATGTTTTGAGGGTGTCGGGAAGACCGTGTTATCTCGTTTAGCATGCCCGTGGGGTTGAGAGTCCGGGTGACTTCTCGCGTGTTGGGCTTTTGTGTTACGCTCGATCGAGTCACCGTGTATCGGTGTGTGTGCGGTGGGGTCTCCCCCGCATGTCGTGGGTTTCCTTGGAAGGCGATTCCCATGTGGGCCACGTGTTTGGCCTTGGACTGTGAGTCCAGTTGTCCGGCCTGGGGTTGGAGGTTTCCCGCTTGCTTCAAGATGGGAAATCGTCGTGGCGGCTTGTGTGCTGCCCTGGGAATCGTGCTTCTGTGTTTTCCATGTGGCCCATGTGGGTGGCCTTGGTCCTTTGCATTCCCTTTCCGAGGGAGTGGTCTTGATGGCTCGTGAGCTGTCTCGGTACTTGTGCTACCGTGATTTTAGACCTAGAGATTGGACGAGATTGACGGCCTTGTGCTGTTGCGTGCAACGGTCTTGACCCCGACTCTTGTGACTCAAGGACCGTTGGCTGTAGTGTGTCTAGAGGACTGTCCAGAGTCCAGTGGCTTAGCGCCACTTGAGTTTTCTCGACTCTAGTGCACGGTGCGTGCGTGGCCGTGGACTGTGAGTCCCGTTTCTTCTCCGACTGTGGTCACCGTGCGACGGGGCCGGTACGCGGGGTTGTCCCCGTACGTCGTCGGATTCGGACGTTGTTTTCCGTTGAGTTGAGAGTCTACTCCTTCAGTGACCCTCCACTAGTCGTAGCCCACCAGTACGAGGTGATGGTCTCACCTGGGAGTGGTGTACGGACACTCACCTTTGAGACGGTTTGTGGACCGGTTTCCGTAGGCCCCTCGTCGGTAGCCAGAGTCCGGCTACGGGGGAAAACCGGTCAGAGGACCAGACCTAGTGACGCAAGGTCTGTGTGTGCACACGTGGTTGGGGGCAGTTGGACCCACGTCGACGGGCGTGACCCCAGCTAGTTACTTGTTTGTGGTTACTTGTACGGTGTTCGCGCCTCGGGTAGGACCTACCACGTCAGGCGGTTCACCTGCGGTACGGTGTAAGACGTCAGGGGATGCTACCGGCTGTGCTTCTAGTGGGTGGTACTCCTGTTGAGTACGGAGTGACAGACTGTCAGTTCTCATGGCTTTGAGTCTTTCGGCTGCTTCGCCGTGGCGCGTGTGTTGGTTTTCGCGCCGTGAGACTAGTGCTAGTGGCTTTACCGAAGTTGCGTCTTGTTGTACGGTACCCGCGATCGGATGGTCAGGGTTGCACCTTGGACAGCGTGTCCAGGTCGGCTGTGTCTGGGGGACAGGCCTCTGCGGCGTGGTTGCCGTGTGTTTTTACTTCGGTAAGTAGTACTAGCGTGGTTCGGTAGCTTCGACTACGTGATCGAGGTGTGCCTTCTGGCAGTAGGAGTAGCTGTAGTGCCGAGTTTTTGACCGGCCACCGGTTTGCCGTTCCTGCTGTAGTTGTAGCTCTCCTTTCCGCTACCGCCGTTGTTTCCGGTTGGGGTTCCGCGGGATCCCTGCTGAGTCTCTGTTTTGGAGACTCATTCCCTGCTTTTCAGGTGTGGCGTTTCTTCCTCGAGGTTCGAGGGTGCGGAGCGGAGGTTCGTAGTTGCCAACTTGCCGGGCCGAGTGTTCACTTGGCATGTGATACGTTTTACTACTTTAGACTGTACTTTCTGTTGGACTGGACTCTGTTGTAGTTGTTTATTTATTTCTGTTAATTGTTGGGTTGTCTTGCTTTATTTCCTATTTCTTTGTGCCTCCACACTCCTTTTAGCCCTTCCGAGCCCTCCCGGCTCGTGGGCGGCGGTGCGAGTCTCGGGTTATCGGGCCTTCCCGGTAATCGGATTCTCGGGTCGTTACATCTGGTATCAGAGCGATGGTTGTGGACGTACATAGGAATTAGAAATATTGCAGTGATCAGAGTCCGTAAGGTCCAGTACAGTCGGCAGCTGGCTTAGGGTTTTGTGTTCGCTTTCCGCCTTGTTTCTCGCTTGAGTGCGCTGTGCGGCGCTGTGAAGGTGGTTGCTGTCCGCGGCTTTCGTGCCAGCATGGGGTCTAAGGATCGAGGTCGAGAGCCTTCTCCCTCATCGGTGGTGGCCCTGGTTGTGCTGCGTTGGGCAGAGGTTGCTGGCAGGCGTGAGTTCACGGTGCTGCGTTCGAGGAACCTGCAGCATGGTCAGGTGGCTGGAGAGGATTTTTCGTGGTTAAGAGGCCGTGAGCGTGCTCTGAGGGAGCTGCTGTCGGTTTTGGCCACTCCAGCTTGAGGTTTGTCCAGCCCCTGAGGTGTTCAGGTCGTGGTTTAAGGTGGCAGAGTGGGTGTTCTGATCGAGAAGTGTGCTCGGATGAGCGGAGGACCTTCTCGGTGAGCTGCTGTTTCGTCGAGCTTGATGATCTTGTCGTGCTCTGTGGCGTCAGAAATGACGTGTCGGTCCCGGTTGTTTTGCGGATTTCGAGGCAGGATTGGGTTGTGGTGTCCTAGTAAGTTTTGCTCCTACGCTCTTGTGTGCGCATGGGTTGTGTTCACCTTGGAGTTGGCTTGAGATGTGAAGGCTCCGCGGTGAGTTTCGGGACTCGAGGATGAGCGTCGGCGGTTGTTGTTATGGCTCGTGTTGCGGCTCTTGGCATGGCGTGTTGCAGTTCGAGGAATTGCAGCGGTGGTGCATCGAGGGATGCTGTGATTGTGGTCCGACGTGACACTCGCCGAGTGTGTCGGAGGTGCTGACCTGATGGAAGCGATGGTTTTCCTTGGTGCTGGATGGTGCTGTTTCCAGCGTGCGCGAGGTTCGAGGTCAGGTCGAGCGTGGAGTTCTTCCGTTGGTCGGAAGTGCGCTGGTTTCTCCTTTGGTTGGAGAGATTGTGTTGGGTTAAGGTTCGTCGTCTTACATTGCGTGTTCGGATTAGTTGGCCTTGTATGCCATGAAGTCCGTGCGAGATGTGCTCCTTGTCTTGGCAAGGCGGTTGCCTGTGAGAAGTCGTGCCCATTCCCTTGTCGTGTGAGGGTGCTGGCGCTGTTCCGGAAGGACGAGTGCTGGTTGGGCGGTGTTTGCTTTCTCGGCTGTGCGCGTGGATCAGAGTGGCGCAGCGGAAGCGTGGTGGGCCCATAACCCACTGGTTCAGGATCGTAGCGTTGGTTGCTACGGGCGGATTCCTGAGTTTGCGTTGAGCATCGGAGGATGGGTTCCTCGGTGTGAAACGTGTTGTTGTCGTGCCGTTGCTCGAGGTATTATGGTTGTTGGCACTGGCAGGATGGAGTGTTGGGGAAAAGTGTTGACTAGTGCGCCGCATGAGTACTATGTTCCTGTGTTGGAAGCCGTGTCAGGCGTCGGTGTTGGACCTGGATGGGGTTGTTGAGGATGTCGCCTGACGATGGTCGAGGACGTGTTGGTCAGAGTCGGTGGCTTGGTGTCCGACTTGTGTTCCCAGTCGTGTCCTCGGTTGAGATCGTGCTTTGAGGTGGCAGACTATGGGTCCCGGTTGGCAGCTCTGAGTGGCTGGTGAGCCTAACCGTGTGACCGACCACAGCAGTGTCTGTTGGTTCTACGGTCTTGTCGGATTGTGACGGTGAGATGTTTGTTGCTTTGGGGACCCGTGAGCACTGTTCAGGTGGTGTCCCGTGGCTCTGTGGTAAGGGCGGAATCGGGATTGGCAGGTGTCCACTTGCATTGATCGAAGGATTTGATGAGACCAGATGGATGAGTGACGCCTGTGGGCGGAGGCCTTTTGTGAGATGGGCGTCGGAGGATGGTCCTTGTTGGGACATTGGTGTCGCAATGGTTATCCCTGGTTTGGTGACCAGCATGGGATGATTCCCCTGTGAGTCTGGGTCCAGTAGGGTGATGATTGAAGACACCATGATCCATCATTTGGTTTCGTCGTGCTCCCCGAGAGGGTCGAGTTGGAGCGATGTTCGAGCTCAGATGCGGTGTCCGAAGAGGAGTGCTGCTCGAGATGCGGCTTCAGTCTGTGTGTGAGTCGACGGATGGCTTGCCGAGGTTTGGAATGTTTCCTTTGGACCCGGTCGTGGACCAGGAAAGAAGGAAGAAGCTGAGCAAGCGAAGGTTTCCCGTTGACGAGCAGTTGGTGACCAGTGGATGGTCTTTTCAGAGACAGAAGATGCTGGTTGTTGGGGCTCGAGCGTGGCAAGAGCCGTGTGCCAGCGAGACCTTTGGTGGTCGTTTCTGTGATGTGCCTTTCCGGATGGGATCTGGACTTTGTCGAAGTTTGTCTTCTGACAAGAGTTGGCACAGTGTTATGTCTGGCTTTCGGCTTTCCATGTGTGAGGTGTTTCTTGGTGCTGAGCCGATGTTCTGGTTGCGGTCTGCTGAGAGGACTGCTTGAGCTGGTGGAGGCTCTGTATTGGTTGTTCCCTTGAGAAGGGTGTGCGACCTGTCAGCTGGTTGTGAAGCTGATGTGCGATTTGTCTGCTGACCATTGGATGGATCAGTAGCTGTTTCTCGTGACGAGGGTTGTGTTTCCTCGGTGAGCGAGATGGTGGCAGCGGCGCCTTGATTGGTTTCCGTGGTGTCTGAGGTGATGCCGGACTGTGTCCTTTGGTATATGCCTGCTCTGCTGGCCAGTGTGCTTGGCGTGAGGAGCGAGGTGTTGTGTGTGATTGTAAGTCTGGCTGTGTTCCTCAGGATCCGTGTTTTCGTGAGAATCGAGGTTTTCTGTGCTGGGGCTCCAACAGCGTGTCAGTTGATTCAGTGTTCTTCCCCTGGGACTTCATGATTGGTCGTGAATTTCGAGGATGAAATTCCTTTAAGGGGGAGGGCTGTAATGCCCCGGATTTTTCGGATATTTTTCGGATCATTTTAGTGGGTCTCGGAGTGTATTTTGTGCTTTACACGTGTTTTTCCCTGATGTGTCTTCGGAACTCTGTGCAGGGCAAACCGTGGCGTTCTTCGACTCCGGGACGTTACCACTGCGTTGTGCTCTTCCCGAAGATCGCGGAGGTAATTTTTCATAATTTTTTGAATTTATCGAATTTTCGGGTTTTCCTATATATACTAACCCTTTTCTCTCTCCCCCTCTCATTCTCTCTTTCTCACTCTCTCTCATCTCTTTCTCTCCCCCTCTCCCCGGGCGGCCGACGGTGGCGGAGGAGGGCGAGGCGGCGATGGCGGGAGGCGAGGAACGGGGAACGGGTCGAGGATCGAGGGTCGGTGGCGCGTGAAGCTCGGCCGCGGGTTCGTGGAGCGGCGAGGGTTTCACGGCGTTTTCTTCGCGGATCGGTGAGCTCGGGGCGCGAAATCTTCAGTGGAGGTAGGGAGATGGACCCCCAGCTCATGCACTTCCTTTCCCGCGAGTTTCGTAGGCCGTGGTGAGCCGAGCGGGTGGAATCGGGGTTTTTTGGGCAAAACCCATGTTTTAGGGCTTGTGGGCCGATCTCTCGTTTTACGGCGTTTTTGGCCGATCCAGGGGTTTAGATGCATGCCTAGGGGCTTGGGGAAGGATTCCCCTTTGTTTCCCCATCACCCGGGGGTGATCGGGGCGTGGATCGGAGTTTTGGGTCGTTTCTCGCAGTAATGTTCTCGGGAGGGTGTGACGGTCATTCCAGTGACCGTTACATGTGTGTAACGCGCCTGGACAGGGGCGTTACATTCCCTTTGCTTTGGCTTTGGCATTCGTGGGTGTGACGGTCCCATGATAGACCGCCACAGCCGTGTGACGGGCCTGGGTGGGTGCGTCACATCCCCTGTTACCCAGCTGAGGGCTGGGGGTGTAACGGCCCCCGACGGATCGTTACATGCGTGTAACGCGCCCGGGGTGGGCCGTCAGTGGCGTTTCAACTGTTGTCTTCCTGACCGTTGGGGGTCAGCGCGTGTAACGCGCCAGGGCGGGCGCGTTACATCCGTGTGACGCACCAGGGCAGGCGCGTTACATTTGTGTAACGCGCTGAGCCAGGCGCGTTACATCCTGCGTTCCTATGGGCCGTGTAACGGCCTGCGTTAGGCCGCCAGGTGGATGTGACGGTCCCGCCTAGACCGTTACAGCCCTGTGACGGTCTAGGGCTAGACCGTCAGGCGTTGCGTTGCACCGAGGCGAGTTTTTGTGTTCTCCGCCTTGTTCCGCGATGTGTGGGTCCCCGGTCGACCCGGTTGAGACCCAGTGGTCGACTTGCGGTCTCGTGAGTGTCCCAGACACCCGTGGGATTCTGTGTCCATGTTTTGAGGGTGTCGGGAAGACCATGTTATCTCATTTAGCGTGCCCGTGGGGTTGAGAGTCCAGGTGACTTCTCGCGTGTTGGGCTTTCGTGTTACGCTCGATCGAGTCACCGTGTATCGGTGTGTGTGCGGTGGGGTCTCCCCCGCATGTCGTGGGTTTCCTTGGAAGGTGATTCCCATGTGGGCCACGTGTTTGACCTTGGACTGTGAGTCCAGTTGTCCGGCCTGGGGTTGGAGGTTTCCCGCTTGCTTCAAGATGGGAAATCGTCGTGGCGGCTTGTGTGCTGCCCTGGGAATCGTGCTTCTGTGTTTTCCATGTGGCCCGTGTGGGTGGCCTTGGTCCTTTGCATTCCCTTTCCGAGGGAGTGGTCTTGACGGCTCGTGAGCTGTCTCGGTACTTGTGCTACCGTGATTTTAGACCTAGAGATTGGACTAGATTGACGGCCTTGTGCTGTTACGTGCAACGGTCTTGACCTCGAGTCTTGTGACTCAAGGACCGTTGGCTGTAGTGTGTCTAGAGGACTGTCCAGAGTCCAGTGGCTTAGCGCCACTTGAGTTTTCTTGACTCTAGTGCACGGTGCGTGCGTGGCCGTGGACTGTGAGTCCCGTTTCTTCTCCGACTGTGGTCACCGTGCGACGGGGCCGGTACGCGGGGTTGTCCCCGTACGTCGTCAGATTCGGACGTTGTTTTCCGTTGAGTTGAGAGTCTACTCCTTCAGTGACCCTCCACTAGTCGTAGCCCACCAGTACGAGGTGCTGGTCTCACCTGGGAGTGGTGTACGGGCACTCACCTTTGAGACGGTTTGTGGACCGATTTCCGTAGGCCCCTCGTCGGTAGCCAGAGTCCGGCTACTGGGGAAAACTGGTCATAGGACCAGACCTAGTGACGCAAGGTCTGTGTGTGCACACGTGGTTGGGGGCGGTTGGACCCACGTCGACGGGCGTGACCCCAGCTAGTTACTTGTTTGTGGTTACTTGTACGGTGTTCGCGCCTCGGGTAGGACCTACCACGTCATGCGGTTCACCTGCGGTGCGGTGTAAGACGTCAGGGGACGCTACCGGCTGTGCTTCTAGTGGGTGGTACTCCTGTCGAGTACGGAGTGACAGACTGTCAGTTCTCGTGGCTTTGACCTTCGGGTTTTCGGTCGTGTCGACCGTTGAGTCTTTCGGCTGTTTTGCCGTGGCACGTGTGTTGGTTTTCGCGCCGTGAGACTAGTGCTGGTGGCTTTACCGAGGTTGCGTCTTGTTGTGCGATACCCGTGATCGGATGGTCGGGGTTGCACCTTGGACAGCGTGTCCAGGTCGGCTGTGTCCGGGGGACAGGCCTCTGCGGCGTGGTTGCCGTGTGTTTTTACTTCGGTAAGTAGTACTAGCGTGGTTCGGTAGCTTCGACTACGTGATCGAGGTGTGCCTTCTGGCAGTAGGAGTAGCTGTAGTGCTGAGTTTTTGACCGGCCATCGGTTTGCCGTTCGTGCTGTAGTTGTAGCTCTCCTTTCCGCTACCGCCGTTGTTTCCGGTTGGGGTTCCGCGGGATCCCTGCTGAGTCTCTGTTTTGGAGACTCATTCCCTGCTTTTCAGGTGTGGCGGTTCTTCCTCGGGGTTCGAGGGTGCGGAGCGGAGGTTCGTAGTTTCCAGCTTGCCGGGCCGAGTGTTCACTTGGCATGTGGTACGTTTTACTGCTTTAGACTGTACTTTCTGTTGGACTGGACTCTGTTCTAGTTATTTATTTATTTCTGTTAATTGTTGGGTTGTCCTGCTTTATTTCCTATTTCTTTGTGCCTCCACACTCCTTTTAGCCCTTCCGAGCCCTCCCGGCTCGTGGGCGGCGGTGCGAGTCTCGGGTTATCGGACCTTCCCGGTAATCGGATTCTCGGGTCGTTACACCCACTCCCACTGCTGCGAGCCATGGCTGAAAGCACAAAGAGGGGAATCAAAAATGAAGAAGCGTCAGGCTAAAAATATTTTTGGACAGCAATACGATCATTCGATGCAGTCTAACAAGTTGCATGGCACCATTCCAATCCCTTCAAAGGGCACGGGCCATCCGCCCCATGCCTCTGGCCGTGGCGGACGTTCCGTGGGGGGCATTTGTTGCACCCGAAATTATCTCAAGATATTTTGAGAATTTGTTGCTATGCAATGTTCGATGACAAAGATGCATTTGTTGCATCCGAAATTATCTCAAGTTATTTTGAGAATTTGTTGCTATGCAACGTTCGATGACAAAGATGGCGTATCGTCAACACCGTCGAACTACGGAGTATCTCCGTGATTTAAGGTCTATTGATCCAACAATATTATTATGTCCGACGTCGCAGCAAGAAGATTAGCGAGGAAGAAACATGCATACACCGGTCTGAGTAGCCGAGTAAGTGTATCACACGGCACACACGGGCACAAAGCTTCCTCCCTACGCGGCGACGAGCGACCAGACAAACAAACAATGCTCCCTCTGCGGACGATCGCCCCGAAATATATAGCTCCACCACGGCTCTTCTCCGACCCGGGACGACGAAAATAGAGCGGAACGGTGGTGAGAGGAGTCAAAACGTGCCGGAGCCACAGTCCTGCTGACCTGCACTGAACAACCATCAGCGGGGTCAGGAGAGGCAGCGGGAATCAGAAGTGCACTGCCAGCGGGGTCATCGGGAACCCAGAACCGGCAGGGAGTCACCTGGGGTGCGCTAGAGTTAACAGTCGCGGACGCGTGGAACTGCACTGCAGCGGGGTCGTCTGGAACTCAGAACCGCTCCACAGCGGGGCCAGGAGGCAGCGGGACTCATAACCGTTCCGTGGAACTGCACTGCAGCGGGGTTGTCCGGAACTCAGAACCGCCAGGAGCGGGAGCGGGACCGGAACTCAGAACCGCTAGGAGCGGGAGCGGGATAGCACAGCCAGCGGGGTCAAACCAGGCAGAATCCAGTAGGACTCATAACCGTTCCGCCAGGGTAGGGAACTGCCACCTTCGGGGTGGGGAAGGCTGTGGGATAGGGGTTCCGGTCACCTCCCGGGCCAAAGGTGACTCTAAGAGAATTGTCACCTCCCCCTTATATACACTTGTGAGTTTGTGTGGGATTGGAGTTGGAGTTGGCTTACGTACGTGGGCACTTCTGGCCTATGATGGCAGTTGGCCTATGGCCCATGGCTTGGCTTACGTGGGTAAGTGGGGTCATTTGGCCCTTCCAATATGCAGAGGGGTCATTCATCCCTTTTTGGCATCCAGAGGGGTCGTTCAGCCTTCTGACATCCAGAGGGGTCAAAATAGCTTTTTGCCACCCCACCTTGACAGAATCAGGGTAAATTTGTTCATTTGACCCCTCTGGGCCCTCCCGCCTTCTATAAATAGACCCTAAGGGTCCAAGTGCAGGGGACAGAAAAAGATACAGAAGAACAACGTACGAAGCTACCAAGCATCTGGAGGAGTTTGTTTTGTTTGTCTTGGCCTGTGAGGGGTAAGTCCCCGGGTCTTGTATTTATGCCCCTACGGGGTATATTTAAATTTACGCCCCTCAGTGGGCCATGTTTGTAATTATGCCCCTCAGTGGGCCATGTTTTATAAGTCTTTACGTCCCGGGACGACTAAGTCAGGTGGTTCTATCCTTACAACGGTGGAATTACGAAAACGTCCTCCACGGGACCGTAAAAGACCAAAGTCCTGTAATTTGCAGTTATACCCTGCAATCTTTTGTAATTGGGACTACGTCCCTATCTCCTGCTCTAACGCGGACTTTTGTACAGTCGACAACTCGCTGACAACTCCTATATTCATTTAGACTATAAAAGCACTCAGCATGTTTTATGTATGTCCTCGGGTGGGAAAATTATATGAAAACCCCCGACTTGTCAAAATTGCATATATACCCCTCCTTCGGCCAAATTGACGGATGTGTGTCTTCTATGAAGCCCCTTATCATTCCTTCGGTCCGGAAGTGTTGTCAGCTCAGTCCAGCACTCGGGTATCATCTCAAACCTAGGTCTAGGGTCTGGTAAAATTACCAAAATACCCCTGCGACCTAAAAATGGCCTCAGAGCCCTTGAATCCTCCAGAAACGGCTTCCATGCCTTGGGGAGTCAGGAACCCGATCCTACTGCCGTTCCAATCTAGAAATTTCATAAATATCCCTGGCCTGGGAAAATTACCAAAATACCCCTAGGGTGGTAAAATTACCAAAATACCCTCGGGGTCCAGAAAATTTCTCTCTACTTCAAAAACGCCTACGGCTTTTGTAGATTTGTGTTTCTATTCCTAAATCCTTGGGTTTTTGCTCAGACTTAGCCCTAATCCTATTAACTTGTTGGTGGTAAATGAGTGGTCATGGAGAGTCTCTCGAGTGAGTCTGCCCTCCACATCAGAACCCCTGTAGAAGTCTTTTGGGACTTATTTGACAGTTAAACAAAGGTGTTCGGACGTTAGGCTGATGTAAATCAACACTGACCCCGGTCAGTGGGGAAAGGTCCAGCACTCGAACCCAAATCGTCTGATACGACGCGCATACATGGAATCACCCTCTACTCAGATGGGGGGGATGTTTCTTTTCAAAAAAGAACGAAAATCTACCTTTTATCTACGATAAGAGTATTTCTAGATTTTTTCCGTGTCTCACAGACGGGTTCTGATGTGGAGGGCAGACTCACTCGAGAGACTCTCCATGACCACTCATTTACCACCAACAAGTTAATAGGATTAGGGCTAAGTCTGAGCAAAAACCCAAGGATTTAGGAATAGAAACATAAATCTACAGAAGCCGTAGACATTTTTGAAGTAGAGAGAAATTTTCTGGACCCTGAGGGTATTTTGGTAATTTTACCACCCTAGGGGTATTTTGGTAATTTTTCTAAGCCAGGGGTATTTATGAAATTTCTGGACTGGAACGGAAGTAGGATCGGGTTCCTGACTCCCCAAGGTATGGAAGCCGTTTCTGGAGGATTCAAGGGCTCTGAGGCCATTTTTAGGTCGCAGGGGTATTTTGGTAATTTTACCAGACCTTAGACCTAGGTTTGAGATGATACCCGAGTGCTGGACTGAGCTGACAACACTTCCGGACCGAAGGAATGATAAGGGGCTTCATAGAAGACACACATCCGTCAATTTGGCCGAAGGAGGGGTATATATGCAATTTTGACAAGTCGGGGGTTTCTTCGTACGTTGTTCTTCTGTATCCTCCAGAGTGGGTTTAACAGACTCGCCATCGCCCCGGTGTGGGTAGTAAGGCTCAAGTATCGCCGTACTGGAGCGTCGATATACAAGAACACTGGGTCGGATGCTGACGACCCACTCTGCTAAACCTTGGGGGGAAGGTAAAGCATGCATGGAAACCCGGCTGACGATGACGTCTCCCTCCTGTCCAGCAAAAGGGCGGTGAAGGTAGGAGAAGTAGTCAAGGGCTATGCCCTCTCCTCTCTTCACCGGAATAAAAGACAAGGCCCGCCTGGCCCCGACTAGCTGAGTAACTGGGTCCTGGGATGGTTGCCCCGTAAACCAGAAAATCAATGGTGCTGCTGGGTTCTCGACCGGAGTCCTCCTGGATAACTCTGGAAACAGTAGCCCTGCCCAAGCACTCAAATAATGAGTGGGCAGCAATATACCTTTCTCCTGTGGTGAGGAGTGGGAAGACAAAGCCCCAAGTGAATGAAAAATATTCGCCAAGGCTGCTGGTGCGATGGCGAGTCTCTGTCCACAAGCTAGCATGCAGGCTGGATAGATCACCTCCACCCGTAGGACCCCCTCCTCTCTATGAGGGACTACAAAGCTGGAGAGCCAGTACGCCAGATAAGCTGCCAGATAAGTAACGGGATGCAGCTCCCGTGAATTCCACCCTTGTGTCGGCGCAGGCAGGTGGCGAGGATGAGAAGGAACGTCTACCCGGACCTCTCGGTACTCATCCCAGGTGGTGCCGGACTGTGCAAACTCCTCATGGAAGCAGTAAGGACCGCTATAGAAGTGGCTCACCCAGGCATTCAGTGTCACCCGCGGTGTGCGTGGAGGCCGATCTGTGCCTACTCGGGCTAAGTCCCTCCAAGTCTTCATCAGAAATCTGAAGCAGTATGGCAGGGTGTAGTGTCCCGTCCCATCTGTAGAGCTGAGGTGTAGGTCATCTGGTGATAGGTCCTCGTAGGGTCTTCCGCAGATCGGAAGACCAGAAATCCTCTGGAAGGCCCAGAGATCTAAAGAAGTCTCCCCGCCAGCTGTGACAAAAGTGTTCCACCGGCGGCTGAATCTCTCCACCAGAGCCTGTAGCAGGCCAGTGTGATAAGGATAGGAGTACAGGGCAGCAGTCACTGCATGACGAATCCCTACCCTATCCAGTAAAGACCGGTAAACTAGCAGAATGCCCCAGAGCCACTCTGTTGCGCCCCGGTGATAACTATGAGAGGGAATGACAGACCACTTCCTATACCAGCTGGGAGTCTTTAAAGCCAGAACCCTCTCTAACATGCAATCGTGGAGGTATTCTTCCTGTGCAAAGCTAGCTCCGGTGGGTGCCAGAAAGAGGCCATCTACAACCTGGTCTATGGCCTTATGCTGTCCATGTAGATGCCAGGTCGTTGGAGACATCGACGTAGCCCAGATGGTAAAGCTCTCGTGTCGCTGAAAAGAGCCCAGACTCTGCCTGTCCGGATACTGCCGCTGCCGAGAAAAGCCCTCCGGGTAACTCGGATAAGTCAGGGAACACAATCCCTGCATGCCGTCTCTCCCCACCAGTATCGCCCTCTCGAGGCGACGCCTCTCCTCTGGAAGTGACGGATCATCAGTCTCCATGCCGACGGGAGCAAAACCCTGCAGAAAACTGTAAAGATGACGATCCAGGGGATAGTGACATGGATACCCTCCAGTGCGGTCATATGTATAAAGACCGCCTTGCCTCGCAATCCGAGACATATCAACAAGACATTCAGCTACTCCGGCACTCTCTGTTGGGCCCTCAGCGACTCATGAATAGCCAAGGTCTAGCTGGTTGATGTTCCCATCATCAATGGTACGGGGAGGGAAAGGCGGCATCCGCCGGTCCGTGCGCTCAACCCCGCAGTCGTCCGCCCCCCTAGCACGGGACCTCCTCGACCGACCCCCACTCCCACTGCTGCGAGCCATGGCTGAAAGCACAAAGAGGGGAAACAAAAATGAAGAAGCGTCAGGCTAAAAATATTTTTGGACAGCAATACGATCATTCGATGCAGTCTAACAAGTTGCATGGCACCATTCCAATCCCTTCAAAGGGCACGGGCCATCCGCCCCATGCCTCCGGCCGTGGCGGACGTTCCGTGGGGGGCATTTGTTGCACCCGAAATTATCTCAAGCTATTTTGAGAATTTGTTGCTATGCAATGTTCGATGACAAAGATGCATTTGTTGCATCCGAAATTATCTCAAGCTATTTTGAGAATTTGTTGCTATGCAACGTTCGATGACAAAGATGGCGTATCGTCAACACCGTCGAACTACGGAGTATCTCCGTGATTTAAGGTCTATTGATCCAACAATATTATTATGTCCGACGTCGCAGCAAGAAGATTAGCGAGGAAGAAACATGCGTATACCGGTCCGAGTAGCCGAGTAAGTGTATCACACGGCACACACGGGCGCAAAGCTTCCTCCCTATGCGGCGACGAGCGACTAGATAAACAAACAATGCTCCCTCTGCGGACGATCGTCTCGAAATATATAGCTCCACCATGGCTCTTCTTTGACCCGGGACGACGAAAATAGAGCGGAACGGTGGTGAGAGGAGTCAAAACGTGCCGGAGGCACAGTCCTGCTGACCTGCACCGAACAACCATCAGCGGGGTCAGGAGAGGCAGCGGGAATCAGAAGTGCACTGCCAGCGGGGTCATCGGGAACCCAGAACTGGCAGGGAGTCACCTGGGGTGCGCTGGAATCAATAGTCGCGGACGCGTGGCGGGGTTGTCCGGAGCTCAGAACTGCTGCCAGGAGGCAGCGGGACTCATAACCGTTCCGTGGAACTGCATTGCAGCGGGGTCGTCCGGAACTCAGAACTGCCAGGAGCGGGAGCGGGACCGGAACTCAGAACCGCCAGGAGCGGGAGCGGGGTCAAACCAGGCAGAACCGCCAGCGGGACTCATAACCGTTACGCCAGGGAAGGGAACTGCCACCTTCGGGGTGGGGAAGGCTGTGGGATATGGTCACCCACTCTTCTCCCCCCCCCCGGGGGTTCCGGTCACCTCCCGGGCCAAAGGTGACTCTAAGAGAATTGTCACCTCCCCCTTATATACGCTTGTGAGTTTGTGTGGGATTGGAGTTGGAGTTGGCTTACGTACGTGGGCACTTCTGGCCTATGGCCCATGGCTTGGCTTACGTGGGTAATTCTCAGGTCAGGTTAGTGGGGTCATTTGGCCCTTCCAACATGCAGAGGGGTCATTCATCCCTTTTTGGCATCCAGAGGGGTCGTTCAGCCTTCTGACATCCAGAGGGGTCAAAATAGCTTTTTGCCACCCCACCTTGACAGAATCAGGGTAAATTTGTTCATTTGACCCCTCTGGGCCCTCCCGCCTTCTATAAATAGACCCTAAGGGTCCAAGTGCAGGGGACAGAAAAAGATACAGAAGAACAACGTACGAAGCTACCAAGCATCTGGAGGAGTTTGTTTTGTTTGTCTTGGCCTGTGAGGGGTAAGTCCCCGGGTCTTGTATTTATGCCCCTACGGGATATATTTATATTTACGCCCCTCAGTGGGCCATGTTTTGTAAGTCTTTACGTCCCGGAACGACTAAGTCAGGTGGTTCTATCCTTACAACGGTGGAATTACGAAAACGTCCTCCACGGGACCGTAAAAGACCAAAGTCCTGTAATTTGCAGTTATACCCTGCAATCTTTTGTAATTGGGACTACGTCCCTATCTCCCGCTCTAACGCGGACTTTTGTACAGTCGACAACTCGCTGACAACCCCTATATTCATTCGGACTATAAAAGCACTCAGCATGTTTTATGTATGTCCTCGGGTGGGAAAATTATATGAAAATCCCCGACTTGTCAAAATTGCATATATACCCCTCCTTCGGCCAAATTGACGGATGTGTGTCTTCTATGAAGCCCCTTATCATTCCTTCGGTCTGGAAGTGTTGTCAGCTCAGTCCAGCACTCGGGTATCATCTCAAACCTAGGTCTAGGGTCTGGTAAAATTACCAAAATATCCCTGCGACCTAAAAATGGCCTCAGAGCCCTTGAATCCTCCAGAAACGGCTTCCATGCCTTGGGGAGTCAGGAACCCGATCCTACTTCCGTTCCAGTCCAGAAATTTCATAAATACCCCTGGCCTGGGAAAATTACCAAAATACCCCTAGGGTGGTAAAATTACCAAAATACCCTCGGGGTCCAGAAAATTTCTCTCTACTTCAAAAACGCCTACGGCTTCTGTAGATTTGTGTTTCTATTCCTAAATCCTTGGATTTTTGCTCAGACTTAGCCCTAATCCTATTAACTTGTTGGTGGTAAATGAGTGGTCATGGAGAGTCTCTCGAGTGAGTCTGCCCTCCACATCAGAACCCCTGTAGAAGTCTTTTGGGACTTCTTTGACAGTTAAACAAAGGTGTTCGGACGTTAGGTCGATGTAAATCAACACTGACCCCGGTCAGTGGGGAAAGGTCCAGCACTCGAACCCAAATCGTCTGATACGACGTGCATATACGGAATCACCCTCTACTCAGATGGGGGGGATGTTTCTTTTCAAAAAAGTACGAAAATCTACCTTTTATCTACGATAAGAGTATTTCTAGATTTTTTCCGTGTCTCACAGAGTTGTAATCTAGATGAGGGCTCCTTTGTGACTACAAAAACATCATATGGGTTTTCATATGCTTGTGATTTCTGTAGGATCACATTAAAAAATCTCGTGATCATAATATCAGATAGTGAAACTAATCATAGTATGAACAAATGATGTATGGAATTCAAGCGATATAGTTGATTGTCTTCGAAACCAAATACATGGAATTCAAGCTATAGATGATTGTTATACTCTGTAACCAAGCTTCTTTTTGTAGCCTACAGTTTTTACCTACAAAATGGGTCAGAAATAGATTGGAGCACGGTATAGATTTTAATGGTGACAGAAAATAATAACTCTGATGGCATTATGATTAAATTCTACGAAATTTAAGAACCATTGGAGTGCAAACTTGGGGTTAGTGAATTACATATAATAGATTTACCTCTTGTTCAAAACTAGCTGGTGGAGTTAAGGAAATGATTTATAATGGTAGAGGATAATTATATAGAAACTCTAGCAATCCCTGCAGCTAAGACATTAACATTAAGAAACCATAGTCTTCTCACCCAAGTGAATAGACTGTCAAATTTGCAAATTGAATTGAAATTGTTTCAGGGAAACGGTTATGATGATGCCTAGACCACATTGAACTCAACTAACTTGAGAGATTGCCAAATATAACAAGTGGATTGAAATGTTCAATGGGATGTTGATGTCCCAATTATTCTGGAAGGTGGATAGATGGGGAACCATAACTGTGAAAAGAAATACTCTGAAGTTCTTTGTTGTTGAGACAAACAATGACAGCTGGTGGCAGTTATGAAGTAAAATATGTAGGAGCGGGGACAAAAGATAGAATGCTCTAAAAGGCGGAGATTAAACAAGTACTGAGCTGCTCCAAGTGCCTTTATTTTTGCCTGGTGCTTAGAATCAGGTTGTTTGCAGAAAAGATTTAAGTTCTTATGGTCAAACTCTTCCATAGTTTAGTTGGTGATGATGGAACCTTTTCCAAAATATAGAGAAATGCAGAAAGTTTAGTTAATTTTCAAAATCAAGGCGTCGATGTGGCTGGTATATGTATGGGAAAAGAGTTGTCACATCCAGATGCTGGCTATCCTGTCAGCAGGCATCATAATGAAGATGTTGATGCTTTTGTAAAGACAGCCTGATGATTTGGGAAGTTTGAGATGCTTGGTTAAATAATTTGAACCCATGCAAATAATTCCATAATATTTTTGTAATGCTGCATTATCTTAGTTTTCTTGAACCATGAAATTGATTATCTGCAAATTGGATCATAAATGCCACACTTGTTATTCCTGAGCTTGATAAGAAGTCGTTTTGGCAAGATTCCAGATACCATACCATCTCCTGTTGCACATTCTATTTTCATTGTATATATTCATGATCTTTAGCATAATCTCAAGGTATCCTTTAAATACAGTAATTTCTCAGATGTATTTGATGAGCAACATTTTGTACATTCTTTAGAGAATGGCATTAAAGATTATCAAGAAGTTGCCTAAAGAACTGGCAACAGCTACCAAGGCTGTTAAACATTTCAGAAGCTGGTCCGGAATTGAATACTATCAAGATGAGATATCCCTGTTGTGGAATGATTATCAGATACTTGTCCCCAAGTTTATACATAATCAATCTTTCAAATTTTATCTGTTAGACAAAGTTTTACTTCTACTGTATTTGGTGATCTAAGGTCATCCTTGTACAGGTTGTTCGAGCTGCCAAATCCGATTCGCGCCTTGCCAATAATAATTTGCCTATTGACATTCAGAAGCTGTGCTGTCGTTCTTTTTTCGAGGCACTTTAATTTGCTCCTCGCATCAGAGAATTTGGCAAAGTAACAGTCTTCCTATAAACAGGGAGCTTGCTTTTGGCTTCAAATTGGTTGTGTTCCACCCTTCATTAAGTTTCCATATGGTGCTAAACTTGCAGTTACTGGATCCGAATTTCAATGTAATATGTGTATACTATCTGGATCCGAATTTCAATGTAATATGTGTTTACTATCTAGTAGTGTGGTATGTGGATCCGAAAATAGAACTATTGGATCTCAATTTTGGATCCAAATATAAAAATTTAGATCTCCCCATCTCATTTATTATAAAATATATATATTATAATTTTCGGGTAAGATTTGGATCCGAAAAGTTAACTTCGGATTCGGGTCAGATCCGAATCCGAAATGATGTTTTATTTCGGATTCGGATCAGATCCGAATTTTAACATATCGGATTCGGATCCGGATCACAAAGGATCCGATCCGGATCCGATTTGTTTACACCCCTACTTATCACACAAGACACATTTCTGTCCGATGACTCAAAAAATTTAAAACAAATAGAGTAGATTTAAGAAAAATTGAATCTAACATTATTCATTGAATCTGATTTTTAAATTTTTAATTTTTTTTAGATCATTGGAGGGGATGTGCCTTGTATAATAAATTAGGGGACGTGAGTTTCACATCACAAAAAATTCAAGAAAAATTAATTTACTTAGTGCACACGGTGGATGTGTAATTGACCTAAAGTGTGCATTAAACATCTTTCATCCGATAAAAGTTGCACACCGGCTCTGTGGGCGAGAACGGTCTAATGGGGCAATGAGGTTAGGCTGCACCGCTCTTGGTGGATCTAACTGGCTCTTTATCACAAATGGGCTTCCTAGGTTGGCCTATCCTATATGAGTCCGGCTTCCATCGTTAGCGGACTAGTTTTAAATAGAAAACAATATATATATATATATATTAATTTATTTACATCGGATATATAGATCATCTAAAAATATCCGAGATCTCCTCTAAACTCTACTCCAAATCCGTTGAACAAGCGGACTGAATGTCACAGAAGATCATCTTTGTACGCACGCTTTTATATCTGCGGCCTATTCTGAAGCCAGAAAGCATGAGACTAAGCCCTGCTTGTTTGCAGGGGCTGAAGCTCGATATATTTTCGAAAATGCCCGGGTCAATGTCTCTCGTGAGTTGGCGAACTCGACGGTCGGGACTATTGAGTTGTATGTCGTGGGCTGTGACTGTCGAGACCCATCGTGCGTATTACCGACCTTAGGCCAACGCGGACCTGACGTTAATGGGCTGCACATGGATCAATTCGATTTTATCCACTTCAGTATTTATTATATTTATTTTTATTAAATAAAATTTAGATGGCAAGAAAATATATATATATATATTTTACTGCAACACCCCGATGTACAACAAATATTACTCATTTACCATGACTTGCCTCAGCTAACACCCGCTGAGAGATTGGATCACTCCAACTGATCATCAACTCTCTTCAAAGGCTCCGCTCATCTCTCTCTTCTGGACGTGGGTGGTCCAGAGGGCTTACAAGCCGATGGTCCCACTACTCCTCTGCTCCCTGATTTCATATATACATGTTATCCTGGATCAAATGGATCGAGCTCCTATAAATGAGATATGTTGGCATGGTAATCGGATTTTGAGTTGCTTATCACACACAAGATCATGCTCCCATATCATGTTAAAATCTCAAATCTCAAAATTTATTAAAATTTATTAGATTGGACCGTCCAACACAAAATCTTAAGATGTTGAGTGAAGATAGTTTCACTATTATAAACCATGCATGATTAATTATTTAAGAGATGGTATCAAAGTTTTCGATTTTTGGATTTTCCTATTCCACCTCCACGCAGAAGTATACAGTACTTTTGGAATATGTTTACTGAAATAAAATTACTTTTTATTTGAACAGTGTGAATTTAATTTGACAAAAGAAATAAATATATACTGTTCAGGTCTCGTTTTATCAGGATTAGGCCGCCTCATGTTATGAATCTATAACATTCGACTTTCTGATCTTGGGAACGAAGGCATCTACTGCAGAGATCGCTGCATATATTCGATCTGAACGTACGTAATTTCAAGAAGATATATAGCCCCGTCCGATAGAAAGACATTATACATCTTAATTATATATATATATATATATATATATATATATATGAGATCCTTCCTATTCTTAATTGAGTGAGTAAGTGATTAGATATGTGGAATTCCACTGCACTAACGTTAACGCTTCAATGTTACGTGCTTAAATGCATGCATCTGTTAGATTATGTATATATATATATATATATATATATATATATATATATATATATATGAAGAAGGCATTGGCAGGCTAATAATTACTCCTATTATAAAGAAGAATCCCCAGATATGCCACATTTGAGAATAGATCTCCTCTTAACTCAACTGCACTAGATCTGATGATCCTCTAATTAACTAGGTGAAATATGAAGAAAGTAGATGCGTAAGAAACCAAAAAGCAATTTGATAAATTAAAAGGATGTTCTTTAAATATTACTAATAGAAGATTCTTGGGTATTATGAATTGGAATGTCTCTTAAACTTGCGAAACGGATATATATATGCCCAAGCTGTCATGTGAAAGACGTATTTAATTAATTACACTGTCTTCATTTATAGTTGTGTAAATTTAAGTTTAACGAGGGATATACATGTAAATGAACCTTTTTAGTTCCTTCTGCATGACCTTTCCTTACACTGATGGATGTTTAAGCTTGGTGGTTGTTCTTGTGCACTGCAGGATGCCAACTAATTAGTAGCTAGGGATCTGTTTGAGCCCAACGGTCCCTGATGATAAGGCCGCCAGAGTGGCTACTGGGATGTCGACGCGTGCATGCGTCCTCGCACCGAAACAGCGTCAGGTCCGGCCTAACCAGTCACCACGATTCCCCCTAGCTAGGTCTTGTGTCCTCTTCCATTTGAAAAGCACGGTGCTTCGGTGACTTCAATTAGGTGATCCCTCTTGGATCCGATTCCCCCTAATGCGATACTAGTTGGCTGGATTCGGGAGTTGTCTCAATCGAGTGGTATCTTTAAAATAAATTAAAATAATAAAATTTAATTATTTCATTTATAAAAATAATATTTTTGATTTATTATTATAATTTTTATTTTTAAATGTTTTTTAAAAATTTTAAAATATTATCTTATTATTTAAATAATTCATAATGATCCGGTGTCATTTTCTCTCCACTCTCAATCCTAATCTCTCAGATATGATATGAGTCACTTGAGTCGGGGCGAGTGAGCATATTACCGACTCGACGAACCGTGTTGAGAAGTCGGCACTGGGACATGGTGATGTCCCACTACATGAGGTCACCCTAATTCAAAAATTAATAATTTGCACTACATCAAGTAAGAAAATTAAACTTCAAAAATAAAAGTGAGAAAATTAAATAAAGTCCGTGGATATATGAACGGCCCCATTGATTCTTTATACAAAGGGTAAATCTTAATATCCGTCTCGAGCGTCTATCTGTCCGGGACGGAATTGACCACACAGGGGTAGATGTATTGCAACCATCCCTGTGATCAGTCAATCTCGTCTCGAACCAAAAACTGTCTGAGATGAACAGCAAACACGACTCTCATACAAATAATGACATACGTACCTTTTTGGAAGTTAATTTTTTTTAATTCTCTCAACAATTTTGTCTCCGCAGAAAGATAGAAAAAATAGTTTGTAGGCAATCACAACAAGGTTCGTGTATGACCACTAGCGCGCGCGGCCTTCAGACTCGAAAACTCGATAAAACAATCATTCGATCGGTGAGAGTGCCCGCGAACTTGGATGATATATAGCTTCTGGAATTCACTCACCACGATGAAAAACAGTAAATTGATCATCTGTGAAGAACCGGCCGGCCTTCCCCCAAGAAATTAAAAGGACTGCAAATTCCTCGGCATGCACCTGATGATCAGCCTTAGCTATTTCCCCCTCCCTTCCTCTTGCATGCATGCATGGCAACCGTAACATTGGCCGGCCACCCTTCGCCAGCCTCTGAGCTCTGAGGAAATGCCGAAATATTGGAAGGTGGCCCTGCCTCGGCCGGCCCCGGGGGGCAAGACCCCACACGCCATTACTGCGCACCAATGTGTGCCTGTCGGCCGGCGCGGCCCCAGGAGCAGGAGAAGCCGACAACAAGAGAAACCGGTCACATGCATGGTGCGTGTGGGTAATTAACCCCGGGAGACGCCTCTCTTTTGCCGTCCATGGTGGCCGGGGGACAAAAGGCCCCAGTGCTGTACGCCCCCGTCGACAGGTGAGGTATAGGGCCCCGGCCGGAAGACTGGCAACAACGAAGCACGTCCAAGGGGGGAGTGGGAGCTGTGCCCTGTGAGCTTTCGCGTGTGGGGAGGGAGGTGCGTTGGAGTGAGTGGGTGGCCTAACTCTTAAAACTGTTTAACTCTCCTACCCCTTCCCCTGCCGGCCCTTTTAATTAATCTGGCCACCCATTTTTACTTGTACCCATCCATTGAATCTATATCGCAATTGAATAAATTAGATCATAGCTAGTCGGACTACCAAATTGTCCATCGCTCGAATAAAGTCGCGGGGGGGTTGGCATCCAATGCGAGCATGGGGAGGGGCATGTCGGCGCGCAGTTGTTTGCTATCGTGTTGTGTTTTTTACGTAGTGTAAACATCACAAAAGATACACACACACACACACACACACACACACAGTTTGCTATTGTGTTGTGTTTTTTACGTAGTGTAAACATCACAAAAGACGCGCACACACACACACACACACACACACACACACACACACACGTGCTTCGATGGTGATGAATGTGTCCCGAGGGCCACACCCTCCTCTCGCCTAAGCAGATATCCGATATGAACTTGAATGAATAGGGACAGAGTTTACCGGCCCTATCAAAATCATAAACAGTTTGCATTTGTCAAACACTGCAATCTCTTTGTAAATAGTTGTACAAAAGTCATGACGTCTCTTCCTGGATCGATCAGTGCATGGTACAAATTATATCGGCAAATATTGATGTGGAGAATTAGATAGTGTTGCCAAATGGATATCCATTATCGATTATTCCGACCCATTTTGGAATCATACAATGGATATGGAAATTAATGAGATAAGTTAAAGTCCATCTTGTTGCTGATTAGTTGCGAAAAGTGGATGCTCGATAATTGTCGGAGTCGGAAATATTGGAAACCAATTGGTTCCACAACAGCAAATCCGTTTCCGCTTTAGACAACAAAGGCATGTTCAATTGATATACATAAAAATATGTTGGTTGAGGTTAAACCATTGAATGACATTGTATTCCACATCCACTTTGAGTGTCTATAGATTAATTTACATGTGGATTGTGAGATTTTTTTATCATTTTTATCATTTGTGGTGTGATTTTATTGTTTTTTTTATTTTTTCAGAGTAGGTAATCGATATGCATGTTTTGTAAGTTTGGATATTATCTTTCATAGTTGTAATGACACTTCTATTAGTTTTCAATTTTACATAGTATATGAATTATATAGACTTACGTACATAATTTGGAGATTTAAAGTTTAATCAATTACATAAAGTAATAATGCCTGTTCTCGTTTTTTTTTTCCATCTCTGATAAGTTTTACAAGAAATGAAATCGGAAGATGTCATTTTCTTTTCCGTCTTGGATCTTGTGGTAGCCCCAGTAGAGCCAAATGCTGAAATAACTACAAAGTTGATCAATATATAAAATAAATTCTTATATTATATACTATTGTCAAAATAAAACTTATAGACTTATTACTTCTTCATTTGCATTTACACGTATATTATTAAGAATCACATATATAATAAAAAGTAAACTTTTTACATACATACTCTTGTCAAAAATAAAGTTGCCTAAATATGTATATATCTATATATATGAGTAGCTGCCTATATATAACTATATACTATACGTCAATCAAGTGTCACATATGTCCTTGTCATCAATTTCCGTTAAAGAATTGTTAAAATCACTGTTCGCCGACTCGGTGATCTGTATCGGATTGATTCTTCCCTGATCCGATACGGTACACTTAAAATACATTAGCTTTCTTTGTGACTCGACCCGACCGGCCCGAGTCGGCCTGACTCGTTTCTTCCCTGATCCGGTACGGTACGTCCGAGTCGGACGAGTCAAAACCGAGTCGTCGAACCATGGTTAAAATCTCTTCAAAAAATTAAGAAAGATGAAGGATATTTCCATAGTTATATATTTTGAGGAATTTTTTTCACAAATATATATGATGTTACAATATTCATGCACGGAGAGTATATGTGTGAATTCAAATTTAAGATGAATTCTCACAGAAAGACATACATATGTGTAAAAATTCTAAGGGCGAGTTTGATAATCGGACATGTTAAGGTGGAATGGCCCACCTAGGCAAATAGCATATTCGACCTCTCCCTGTCGAATGACTTGCGAACTAAAATCACCCTGTTTGTCCCCGCTTATCAAAGCTGGTTACAACTATTACAGGTGGATTTGCCATCTTAATCGGCGCATACGTCATCTTAATTGATCTATTCGATTATCAAACTCACTCTAAAAGATATTATCAACTTTTATGTTGATTTCAAAATCCATAATCACCGCAAATAATAGTCAAAATTCCTTTTTTTTTATTTTCCAAACCAACGTCACCTGGCGTGAAACCTCGGCGCGCGGCATTTTTCTGTAATGGGACAGGTCGGCACAACGAATACGGTTGGATTTTGCAGGCCCCACGTGTGCCCCCCCATTCCGTGGGATCCACGTCCCCTTTATAGTTGGACGGCCGGCGGACCTCAACGAAAGCGAATCTGGACCGTCCAAATTGATCAGAAACTGTGTTCTTTCCTGATTTTTTTTTGACTGTTAGGTTACTGCCCAAGAGTAGATGTAGCGCCGGAGACTGCTAGGTGAGATGAGGTGAGGGGCTCAACATGGTGCGCGCCTCTTTCTTTGGTACCTCGTTGTGCTTATGCATGCAGGATCCCCCTCCTCGTCGGAGGTGGAAAAAGGTAAAAGGTTGTGTTTACAGTCTTGAAGGAAAGCAGGTGGAGGCGCACAAGATGGGGTTTACCAGGGGGAGCAAGGGAGATCGAAGAGGCAAGGAATAATATAAAGGAGGAAACAACAAGTGAGTAGCCCAACGACCACCCCCCTCGCCCTTTCCTTATCAACCCCCCTCCCAACCCCAACCCCCCCCCCCCCCAGTGGACTGCCATCTTTGGCAAGCCTCTATACCTTCCAATCCCCTCCCAATTCCTGTCTTCCTCATCTCTCTGCGGTCTGAGAGGCCATATGTGTTGAGCCCATCACTGGGTGTAGCTCTCCCTCTGCTCCCTCCCCTGTGCCCGTCTGCGACCCCTCGACCGTGCCTTGTTGTTCCGAATGGCGGCCCCCCCAGATTTGAGGGAGGCGTCAAGGCCGGCGGAGCTGAAACTACCGGCTGCACCGGCTCTACTGCTGGCGGAAGACTGTGAGAGGAAGGTGTCGTCGTCGCAGGAGGGGGAGGAGGCGGGGGATGGCGGCGGGGAGTGCCACACGCCGACCTCCAAGGCGAGCAAGATACCCGCGAGCACGAGCTGCCCGCCGGCGCCGAGGAAGTCGAGGCGGATGATGGTGCCGCGCAAGCGGTGGCTGTCGGATGTGCAGCTGTTCAGGGTCGGTCCGGAGCTGATGTACCGGTTATTCCGGCCTCTGGACGCCCCGAGCTTCGTGTATCTTCCGCCGCCGCAGGGCACGAAGAAGCGAAAGCTCCGTTATGCAGACCACGAATGAGAGAACTTCGCTCTCAGCTTCCCTCTCTCTCTCTGTCTCTCATATTTTCTCTTTCTTTTATTGTTCTGCTGTCTTTCTTTTATGTATGATCGGATTACCCGTTTATCTGAGAGATCAGATCAAGTATAGTGTCTTGTGACTCGTCTGATTTGTTTTTGCTGATTAACCTGATCATTTGTACACAGCGCTTTGATCTCCTGTGAGAATAGATGAAGCTTCTCCTTAGGATGAAATTCCTTACGGTTGCACTGCCCTAGTCTCTCTCTCTCTCTCTCTCTCTCTCTCTTTGTATGTATGTCTCTTTCTCTCTTTCTGTGCGTGTGTGTGAGCGCCCCCCGACTCTCGAGGTCCTTTTTTCTTGGATCAAGGAGCTACTCTCACGTACTCTGCGATGCATCGTTGCTTGTGGGACACAAAAAACTCAGAATTCACATAGGATGTGAAGGGCACAACTCATTCATGTAGATCCTTCAAATGGCAAGGTGCTTTCTTCTTTGCTTCGTTAGAATCACAAGATGCTGATGGGATGTGTATGCCTGGGGCTCTGGAAATAGGTTGGTAGAATATTAGAGTCGTTCTTGCTTCCTCTTCGACTGTAAGCGCGCGCGGCCACTTCGGCTTCTAGTTTTGTTTTCGGTTTGCTTGCTTCCTCCAGGCTCTCAGATGGGATCTCGACGTTTCAGGTACGATAATTGAGCAATATTCTACACGTACGCCTCTTCACGTTTCAACTCTGCCGGCTAATTTTGCTATCCATTACCAGAACAATATTTCAAAAGCTTAATTATTGTCCCTTCAACTTTCAACTCGATTCGCCGGCTAATTATTCATATCCATGTTCATATCCTTTCAAAAGCTCGGTCCAATTAATTTTGACGTCCTACCTGCCTTACCAGCACCGATAGTATAGTCGAACCTTGCAATAAACTAGCCCTGCTGGATGCAACCAGTTTTATCAAGTTCCAGCTACGGCATGTTCAAGATCGTGTGGTTGATCAGTCAAATCACGGAGCAGTATTATTCTGTTCGACTCCTGTAGCAACTAGGGCCCGTGGATCATCGGCCACCGTCGTTCAGATAACATATGCGTCACTAGATGCCATTCCTATGAATTTTCGCTGTTCTCGAAGTGTAATTTTTATCTGGAGAATCTCCCGGACGATGCTAGCTAGGATAATTAATGATATGTATATAAAGGATATTATATTCCTGCAGTGAGGAACCTGGAGATGTTTGTCTCGAGTCTGATAACCGCGCGCGGTCCTTTTCTCTCTCCTCTTAGCTTCTGTCTGTCATCGTCCTTGCAAACTGCTCGACAGATGAAAAAGCCGGATCACACCCATGGCTTACTGGCAAATCCTTCGTCCTCGTGAGCTCTGCATCATTCTTCCTGTTTTTTTGCAAAAGCAAAAGACTTGATTGCGCCACTACTAGAAATTTACCTGGACGGAGACAAGAAGAACAAGCCTAGCCTGCAGCAAGGTGCAACTTATCCATGTAACCGGCCGTAAGCGGCACTAGAAAACTTCATCTGTAACCTCGGATTCCCGGGTTGTAATCGTTCCGATATCCCCGGTCACGTATACAGGCAGCAAGATCTCTCTCTCTCTCTCTTTTTCACCTACCTCACCAGACACTCGAGTACGATGGCAGATTACCCTGTTTGTTCGTTTTGATATTCACAGTAACAAGGACACGACACGAGTATCAGTGAGACAGAATCATCAAGGGATAGATGGCGACTGTGTGATGGAAATCCTCGCTAGCTATAGTAGTGAAGGCACCGGAGCACATTAATAATGTCTTTGCCACACGGGTTCTTCGGATTTGTCGTGGCCAGTGCAACGTACGCAGGCAGTAGCTGGCGGGCAGCAAATTAGCAGTGGGAAAGATTGATATGAACTTCGGATTCTCAGCATGCAATGATCGACCCCTCTGGTCACGTAGCAGCAATAACCTCTTTTTTTTTATCACTCCAGAGACATATTCCACTGGAATACGAGGACCCATTCCCCTTTTTCTTCCTCCTCATACATACAATGATAACGGAATCATCAGCACCAGTTAGATAAAGTTACTAAAGAGTAGACAGCGACAGAGAGATGGAAATCTTCCACCATAAGCCGATGTACGACCATCGTTCTCCTTGTTGTTCGAATCCCACCCATATGGATCGAGGGAATAATTAAAGAGCGCGATGGGGAGGAGAAGAAATAATATAGACGGCACGCTTTAGAAACGCGTGTGGACGAAGAAACAGAAAAGCCCATATGGAAGCCCGGGGAGAACAAAGCAAGCGGTCCACGTACGAGGCCGGGAGGCATTCTCATGTGTTTCCAAGAGGTGAACATTTAAAGGTGTCGGGAGGGGGGCGGAGGGGGTTCGCCCCCTTTTACCTGTTTCATTAGGTGAGAGGGATCGATGCAGGTTCTCCAAGGGAGAGAAGAGGCGGATAGAACCTGTCAAGGAGAAGGCTTGGGGTCGTTTTCCTTCCTCGTCACGTTCATGCGAGGCTTTCCTGTCTCCTGAGGAGCTCTTGTCTCGTTGCTGAGGGAGGCCATTTGCAAAGGGAAAGGAGAGGGCATGTGGGTAAGAGCAGGAGGAGTAACCAAAACCTCATTAATTAAACTGCTATCGTGGTTATCACCTTTTGTTCATGTGTTAAAAATCGGCTGCATGCATTAATGACAGTGGCTAATAACGCCAGCATCAATTCCACCCCAGGAGGCCAGTGACATAGTACTATCCTGTACGTGTAGGCAAATTTAATTTCGTCCTTTTAATAAAGAAAGACTGCTACAATGAAGGAATATATAGTATTGCTAATAAATTTACCAGATACAGTTCTTCACTGTGCTAAAAAACGGTGCTGATATAAACACGTCCCAGCTGCCACCAATAATTGATCAAGAGTCGAGGATCCTAACGACTGGTAAAGATCCCGACTCATGGTAATGAGGTCTCATGCATGTGCGACTCTCGGGTCTTATCTTGATCATATTTAATCTTCGCGTGAGTTGGACGTCACTAGATTTGAATCCAAGTCTCTCACACTCTGTATAAACTCAACGACCAATGTGTTAAGTTGCCCGTCATCAAATATATATATGCTGGACTTGGCTAGCTGCACTTTGCTAACTAGATGAGGAGCTTAGGGCAACTGTGGTAAGCACAAAGAATTTGAATGGTGTTGTCATAAGGGAGTACCTGCTCATTAGTGTGCCAGTTACATTAATTTATTGATCCCCCCTTTATATATAAGCCATGTATAATCCCTTTCCTTCTTTTGAAAATACTCGAGAGAGATGTTGGACACACAGTTTTTATACCGTCCTGACATTCTCTGGAAGAAGAAAGCACACCAAGAAAGACAAATGTCAATCTCCCACAAGCAGAAGGAACATCCACGTCAAGAATTGAAGAAAAATCCACGCATTCGGTGCGTACCCTGATCACAACCCGCCGGTCTGCTTGTTGTGTGTCAGTGAAAAGCAATTGCTGGTGAATGCGAAGAAATATGCAGAAACACTCATCCTTTTTGGCTATTAATTACAAACATCTGCCTGCCTACAAGTAGAAAATAATACTCTATTCTTGATTACCAATCTATCCAAATTTCTTGCCACTTACCCTCCAAAGAGTCCCCTATAAATAAACACAAGTCATTAATTACAATCATAACTCGTTTTTAAATGTAAGGATATGCTTAACTCCGCACATTCACTGACCATGGATTAATCGCAAATTAATACGTACGTCTTATATCATAAATATCTTCTACATGATTAACACCTTTTTTACATTCACTAATTAATAGCAAAATAGCAAGAAAGAAACAAAAGAAAATGACTGATCATGGACTTAAAACTGGTTACCAGCTTGTCGAAGAGGAAAGAAGACATCATTATCGCTGATCGATGAGGGGGAGAGTTTTTTTTTTTTTTTTTTTTGAGTGCGAAAACGGTGAGGAATGATATATTAGACGCACTGCTTGTATGACGTATACGTCCTCCTGTTGTGGGTCGGCCTTGCGGCCGGACATGAAGATCGGTCCCGCAGTTCGCTACCCTCTGCTTGCCGGTGGGAGCCGCCCCTGTGCCGATCACCACCTGTGTACAGACCCGCCAACTTGTTCATCATATATATATATATCGCTCCATGACAGGCTGCCATCACGGCATGCAGTTCCACCTCCCGCCACGTTCGACGGCGGCTCACAATTAAGAACATCCCGCGTGAGGACCATAGCTAGCTAGCTAGATTAATGCGGCCAAAAGCGGCATTTGATATGGTGGAAGCGACGCATGATCCGCCGTCTGCTGCAACATCGCTGGCGCTGCCGCGTCCATATATATATGGTTCATCCCAAGTCGGGCCCCTCCCCGGAGGCCGGAGGCATTGGCCTGTGGCCGGCCGGCCTTGGCGGTGCCTCGTGAAAAAGGTTTTGCAAAGCGAGGGATGAGAATACGTATATACGCTTGTTAATTAGCGAAAGGTTGATTACGTTGCGAGAACATTGTTCTGACTCTCATAATTAACTACTTGGGATAATTAATTAAGGTTGTCTGACACAGCGTGTCAACTTTATTTTTTAATTTCTTAAGGATTCATCTTAGGAGTTAGGAGTCTCCTACGTACGTGTTTACCAGACACCCCGTTCCCACTGTCTACTTCTGTCTTTTGCGGGAACATGGGATAACACCTTGTCGCGCGTTAACATCCGAGGGATGATGGAATGTTGTATATTATAAATATAACTCTTAAAATATATTAATATTTTTTTAGTATTTTAACACTTTTAACACCTTAACACTTTAAGGTTAAATGCTTATAAACGTAGAACTGGATAGTATTGGGATAGTACAGTATATATACAGCCTAAAAAGGGCGAGTGTGTGTGGGCGGGAGTTCTCAAAGAACGACTACCATATATTGTGGAAATATTTTTACAACCTTAAAGAGATATTGTTCCTAAGATAGAGGTGAAATTTTAGCCTTTAAAAATATAGTGCCTATTCAAGTTAAATGGTGAAGACCACCTTGTAATTAAGTGCACAATCTTCTTCTCAGCATTTTTATGACTCTATAATTTAAACACTTATTTGCTTTCCTTTTCAGGTGATGAACTGCGTCGTATTCTGATTAAGCAACAAAAAATAGACGTTCGATCCTTTGTTAGTTGTTTACCAGCAATTAATGGGCAACTCTTCCGCGCCAAGAACATGAACTACATGGTGCCTGGCTCAATTTAAGACAATGCAATTGATATCCTTACTACCCCTTACAAAAGTTAACATCTCCAACGAATGAAAAATTAAAGTGTGTGTGTGTGTGTTTTTTTTTTTTTTTTTGTGACAAGTCCTTACGACTGACTACAAGTTATTTTTTTTCTCTTAATGGGCTCCGGGCCAAAGTGTCATGGCTAATTAGGTCAGGCCCATTAAAGCACCACCTGGTTGCCCATTGTCTTCCAATAGGATCGTTTTCTCCACCGTCTGTGAGAACTCTATAAAATAGAGAATCCTGTGTTATAGGATAAAACGCTCTCCCACCGCTCTGCGGGACATTATCTCTTGAGGACATCAAAATTTATCTCAGATCATCACATATGAAAGGGTTTTTTAATTTACAAATGTTTATAGGGTGTTTGGGAGTACTTTTTTTTTTAGAACTCTTTCTATCTCAAAAATTGTGTTGTGTTAATTTTTAACTTAAATTTTAAAATTAATAAAAATTGATAACATCTGTTTGGTAAAAATGATGTAATTTTTAAAATTTATATAGAAATGTTTGGCATCTCGGAGGGGGGAGCCAGAGGGAGGGGAGGAGGATGCGCAGGTGGGAGCCGGAGCCGGAGGGGAACCGGACGGAGGGGGACGGGGCTTCGCAGGGGGGAGCCAGAGCCCGAGGGAGAGGGGGCTGCACAGGGGGGGAGCCGGACCGGGGGGGGGACCGGAGGGAGGGGAGGGGGGTGCATGCGGAGGGGGGAGCCGGAGGGGGGGAGGGGGTGCGCAGGGGGCGCAGGGGAGGTGAGGGGGGCCGTCGGGGAGGGGAGGGGAGGGGAGGGGGAGGGGGGTCGCCGGGGAGGGGAAGGGGAGGGGGAGGGGGGGTGCGTAGGGGGCGCCGGGGAGGTGAGGGGGGCCGCCGGGGAGGGGAGGGGAGGGGGGTGCGCAAGGGAGGGGAAGGGGAGGGGGGTGCGCAGGGGGCGCCGGGGAGGTGAGGGGGGCCGCAGGGGAGGGGGGTTGCGCAGGGGGCGCCGGGGAGGGGAGGGGAGGGGGGGTTCGCCGGGGCGATGAGGGGGAGGGGGGCTGCGCAGGGGGCGCTGGTGAGGGGGAGGGGGGGTTCGTCGGGGAGGTGAGGGGAGGGGGGCTGCGCAGGGGGCGCCGGGGAGGTGAGGGGGAGGGGGGCTGCGCAGGGGGCGCTGGTGAGGGGGAGGGGGGTTCGTCGGGGAGGTGAGGGGAGGGGGGCTGCGCAGGGGGCGCCGGGGAGGTGAGGGGGAGGGGGGCTGCGCAGGGGGCGCCGGTGAGGGGGAGGGGGGGTTCACCGGGGAGGTGAGGGGAGGGGGGCTGCGCAGGGGGCGCTGGGGAGGGGAGGGGGGCCGCGGGGGGGGGGGGGGGGGAGGGTGGTCGCCGGGGACGGGGAAGGGGGGCTGCAGGGGGCGGGGGAGGGGAAGTCTATGAGACGTAGTCGGTGTTTTAAAAAAAAATTGGTCCAGACTTATTTTTTTTTTTGAGAAAGATTTACATATGCTGAGATTCTCTTCCTAAAATTTAAGAGAGGATCACCAAACAGGGTTAAAAGATCTATTACTCTCTTTTTTAAATTTGAAAGAAAAAAGAGGTAAAAAAAAGTAACCAAACACCCCATTAAACCTCTCATGGTTTTCTTTTACAAATGTTTAGGCCTCTCTCTATCTCTCCACACTTACTAAGTAGTTAACCTGCGGGGATCTTCTCTCATATATTAATGTTATTACTCAAATAACTTTGCACGACAATTGACAAACTGAAGCGAGTACAACCCCTGGCCCCCGTGCCCCTATCTCTTCTCGGCGATATGCTTCCAAATTTGGGTTAAATTGCAGGCTTCCCAATCGGCCCAACCCATGTACCCGTTCTTCTTAATAAAGATGTCCAACATGTCAGGAACGGGCCCCCTCGGCAGCCTGGAGGTGCTGGGAGTGGGAGGTGGTGGCAATCGGCCAGCCCACTCCAGCTCCAGGGCAGTAGTTTCTCCATTAAAGAAATCCCCACGTTGGCCATGTTGAGCACGCTCCCATGGATCCGAGTGGGATCCATCCAATCGTCTTCTTCCTTCCACTCCAAGCTGGGTGGTCAAACCTCCTCCTCCCATTTCTCATCTTCCACGGCTCCCCTTCGGCGTTTCTGATGAGGTCCCACCGGCAGCACACCACCGCCACTCCTTCCTACACATCCTGTCCCAGCCCATCGCCATCGGGATCTTCTTCTTCCCCACCATGGAATCCAGGTGCCTCCACCTCCACCACCACCACAAGCCCCCCCCTCGTCTCCCTCGCCTCTGCAGCATCCAGAATACTCCCAGACCTTCAAACCAGTTACACATCCTCCTTTCTGCCCGCAACCGCGGCTCTCTCTCCCTGATCTGCCGGCGCCGTCCCTGCCAATTAGGAGTCAGCAGCAGGCTGACACCTCGCACGTCAGCTTCTGCCGGCGACTCGACACCCGGCTGTGATGGCGTCTCCGAGGACTCCGACCTCGCCCCGACGACCGCGGCCCAGCGGACCTTCACTGCGTGGGACATGGCTAGCCTTTGGGTGGGCCTCGTGGTGGGCGTCCCGTCTTACTACCTCGCCGGCAGCCTCGTCGACCTGGGCATGGCCTGGTGGCAGGGCATCGCCACCGTCGTCCTCGCCAACCTAATCCTCGTCGTCCCCCTCGTGCTCACCGGCGTCCCCGGCACGAAGTACGGCATCCCCTTCCCCGTGCTCGCCCGGTCGGCCTTCGGCGTCCGCGGCGCGCACGTCCCCACCCTCCTGCGGGCGCTGGTGGGGTGCGGCTGGTACGGGATCGAGTCCTGGATCGGCGGCGAGGCCGTCTTCCTCCTGCTACCGGCGGCCCTCAAGCAGTCGTCCCTGGCCCGCTCCACGGTCCCCTGGCTGGGCACGTCGCCGCTGGAGTTCGCCTGCTTCGTGGCCTTCTGGCTGGCGCAGCTGGGGATCATATGGAGGGGGATCGACGGCATCCGACAGCTGGAGAAGTATTCGGCGCCGGTCCTCACCGTCCTCACCTCGTGCCTCCTCTGCTGGGCCTACTGCAGCGCCGGCGGCTTCGGGAGGATGCTGGCGCTGACCTCGCGGCTGTCGTCCCCGGCGGAGTTCCGGGCGGTCTTCTTCCCCGCCCTCACCGCCAACATCAGCTTCTGGGCCACGCTCGCCCTCAACATCCCCGACTTCACCCGCTACGCGCGCAGCCAGAGGGACCAGGTGCTAGGCCAGGCCGGCCTCCCCGTCTTCATGGGCCTCTTCACCTTCGTGGGGCTGGCGGTGGCGTCTTCCACGGAGGCCATCTTCGGGCGTGTCATCTCCGACCCCATCCACCTCCTCGGGGAGGTCGGCGGCCCGGCCACCCGGGCCCTCGCCATCTTTGGCATCTCCCTCGCCACCGTCACCACCAACATCGCCGCCAACGTCGTGGCCCCTGCCAACGCGCTCGTCAACCTGGACCCCGCGGCGTTCACGTTCCGGCGTGGGGCGCTGCTGACGGCGGCGCTGGGCGTGGCCTTCCAGCCGTGGCGGCTGCTCCGGACCAGCGAGAGCTTCGTCTTCACATGGCTGGTGGGCTACTCGGCGCTGCTGGGGCCGATCGGAGGGATCATCCTCGTCGACTACTACCTGATCAAGCGCGGTGAGCTGGACGTCGGCGGGTTGTACTCCGACGACCCCGGCGGGCCGTACCATTACCTGAACGGCTACAACCTGGCCGCCATGGCAGCACTGACGGCGGGGATCCTGCCCATTGTCCCCGGGTTCCTCTGCAAGGTCGGGATACTCGCGACCACTGCCGACGTCTTCGCCGTCGCCTACAACAACGCCTGGTTCGTCAGCACGTTCGTCTCCGGGGTTGTCTACTGGCTTCTCTCTTCTTCATCAAGTAGAAGATTGTAGCGAAGGTACATTCGAACTCGATCTACATGAACGGCAGATTTTACGGGGAAGAGTTGGAATTATTTGATCCCTCCATATTGATATTGCTTCGTTTACATGTAAGAACAGAACCACGTTTAATATATATATATATATATATATATATATATATATATATATATGTATATATATATATATATATGATCATGTTGCAAGAAAAGAAGAAAAATGATCTATGTTTTTGGGTCTTATGTTTAAAGTGTTTGGGGAATTATATCTAAACAATATTTTTTTAATAAATGATGAGTTTTCTTATAGGTAATTTAAGAGTAAAGATAATAAAATCTGCCGTTTACATCTGTTCTTGCAAGGTTTGAGCGCATAAACTCCCACACGCAATCAGGATGTGTGAACAACCAAACTATAGATTGGGCTTCAATATATAAATGGTGAGTAACAATCTTAACAATAAGAGCGTTCTATCTTATTACCACAGTGGGGCGGTATATTGATTACTAATAAGATTACGTCATTGTTTCCCTTTCCCAAAGACTCTGAATCATGCCTCATGAAATCATGCTTACTAGCCTGGGACACGGGTGACTCATAACTCAAAATGTATCTAGAAAATTTCGAGTGAATTGTATCAAATATTTATTAATTATTTAAATAATGATATACTATATAAAAATATTTTTTAAATTTAAAAAATAAAAATTATAGTAATCATAATAGTAATCATAAATCGTTATGGATAAGAAGAATTAACCTTGGAGTCAATATATGTTGCCTTCCCATAGTATGTCCAAACTCAACTAGGTAACGGGCGTAAGATCCTCGCGGGGCAAATTGACACAACCTTCTGATGTCATCTCGGATCCTTCTTCAGATTTCACTCGTCTTTGTAAGCATTTTGAACTCTCTGAGCTCCCATAATTTATACGGTAGATTCTACCCAGAATCTGTCGCCTATTTCACCCGTGATTATGATCATGGTAAAACTCTCGGTCTCACACGTCTCTGGATGTCAGGGACTATAAAAGGCACGTAAGAATTGCTCACTCATCTCCACCTATTACTGAAGGTTATTATATATGAGACATATCCCATCTCGGGTTAAAAAGTTTTTTCTTCTCAAGAAAACGATCAATTTCACTGTCAACTTGTTGTGCAAGTCACGTCATCGTTAGATTATTTAAAAATTAAAAAATCAGATCAAATGAATAATATAATGCTCATTTTTTAAAATCATCTCATTTTATTTTTATTTTTTTAGATAATTAGATTGTGACATATCTAACACGACAAGTTAAGGTATTTGAGACGAACGTCAACAATTTTTTTTAAAAAATTAAAAAATATTATACACTCAGAATGTACATCAAACATTACTCAAACTTTAATCTATGCAGATGGAAATAATTGGAAGGGATTTCGTTCTAAAATGTCTTGCCTCCACACAATAGTCTGACCAAGAGTACTACAGCTCTTTGTATATATGTCAAAAAAAAAAGTAGAAACTCTTTGACTCGACTAACCTAAAGCAAGTGAGGTGAGGAGCGTATTTAGAGATTTAAAGTTTGAAGATCAGAAGGCAATATCGATTCGTTCATCTTGTAAGAGATTTGGATCATATATAGAAACATTAAGCAAGAGTGAAAAACAAGATACAGCTTACGCACCTCCTATAAAATTGACGATTGAGATGAAATCTCATTTGTATGCTGAAGCTGATATATATCTTTGAGAAATATTTAGTGCACCTAGTACATTAATTATATCTATATCTATTAATATAATATTTATTTTTTAATTTTTTTTATTGACTCTCATCTCAAAGTTACTTGGCCCCAACATCATGTCACCGAGTGACATGACATGGGGGTCAAGTAAAAATAAAAAGTGGACTCTATAAATAGTGGAAAATATTATTTTTTATTATTCACATTGAGATAAATTTATTTATATTTGATTTTCACGTCACGTCATCAAGGAGATAAATTTATTTTTACTTGATACTCACGTCACGTCACGTTGTGACGTCATCTAGGCGCCAAACCAACTTGAGATGGAGGCCACTAAAAAAAATTAAAAAATTAAGTGTTACATTAATTATATCGATAAATATAATTAGTGCACTAAATACAGTTAGTGTTTCTCTATATATTTTGTTCGTTGTCTATCTTGACGTCGTCCTATGAAGTTTTTGAAGTTGCATTTCCCTCACGTAGTTTAATAATTTGGGATGTGACTCCGTAAAATCGATATGGCCCATGAAATTCTTTACCGCCCAGCAAGCACTCCCCGAGCATTCACTGGATACGACGAGCACTTCTGCAGAAGTTCGACCACCCCTCCAGGCTTGTTTAATCACCTTTCGACTCCCTCTCTCCCCTCTATTTTTCCTTAATCACCATCCTCCAAGATTCTGATTTAAGCATCGTAGGGTTGTCCCCTAGGATAACGCCCAAGGCTCCTTTTGACGTCGTTTTTCTGGTGTTTGCAGGCTTCCACGAGTGATCGGACGATCTTTCCCCAATAAATAAATTTTAAAAGTGTGGTACGAGAATTAGGAACCATTTTTCCGCCTCTACAGGGTGTAAACTAGTCAAGTAAAGTAAAATACTATCTTATTTAAGGATGGTTCATTTATTATGGAGCTGAAATTAATCTTATTGGGTTCAAGTCGTTTGAATAATAAATAAGTCAAGTTTTAATTTGTTTAAGGTCTTGAGATCGTTGAACATGAAATAATCTTAAGTCATGTCTAATGTTTACCAACTTGTCTGAACTAGTAAATGAATGAAATGAGGCATTTGCGTTTTGTTTATTAGTTAAATTAGGAAATAAGATATATATAGTCGTTTGTAATCATGAACATAACCGAGAATAGAATCATGACCAAATTATTAAAGAAATACGATCAAGTCTTAATCGAGTTTGTTCATGAAAAAAACAAAATTCAAAATATCCCTATTTGTCTGAAGCTTGTAGGACACGTGATGTTATAAATTTTAAGGATAAAAATAAGGAAACTATCTCGTTACTTTTTATTTAAGATAAGAAAAAGGAAACAACTTTTTTCATATCTTGTAATCTATTATATTATTATTGTTATTATTATTATTTCATAATAACCATCATGAAACTTTTGCAGATGATGTGGATACCCATTCCCAACAAATGTAATAAATTAGATATCTTGATCCAATGTATTGTCAAAATAGATCATTTGATCAAAATTAAGAAATGAACATATCAATTGTTTGTCAACTAATACACTACTAAAATCTTTTAGAAGCCATAATCTCTTTTAAATCTTAAATTTGTCTGAAGAACTACTTTGAGAGTCATGAGAAACTATCACCATCTCCCTCACTATGTCCTATAGGTCTTGGACCCTGTCAATATTGAGGCCTCTAAATCTCCCATACTACATATGTTTATCTCCTGAAGACCAAATTTTATCTATTGAGAGAGTATTGTGTGGAAAATCTTTTAATACTCGGAGGTAGAGAAATCTGCTAGTCTCTCGTGCTTTCTTTTCTTAATGCTTTAACTCTCGAGAACCTCTCAACAAGAAGCTCTAGAGTTAGAGCATGGAGATTAACTAGTGAATCAGGGGATTAAAAAAATTAAATTCATGTAACAGTACTGAGAGAATCTATATATAAAAGCTAATTAGAATTTCAAATGTTATCTCATAATTTAACCTTTATGCATCTAATATATGGTTTAGGGTCCACCAATGTGGTTTTAGTCATACAACTAACTTGTAGTATACTGATATATGGGATCCCCTCTTCAGAGATACCAGGCAGAACAGTAACGGCAGTGTCAATGTGACCCGATCAATACATATGGGGGCCATTGATGGTGATACATAACATCTCATTTAACATCACCTAGAGGCCCATATATAATGGGGTGTTTGGTTACAGTTTTTTACCTCTTTTTTCTCACAATTTTAAAAAAAAGAGGAAGAGATCTTATAATCCTGTTTGGCATACCTCTTTTAATTTTTAGGGAGACAACTTAATCCCGTGTAAATCTTCCTCAAACAAAAAATAACACTTGACCAGTTTTTTTTTTTAAAACACTCACCACGTCTCACTCTCTCTCACTCGCGTCTGCCCTCCCCTCCCTCTCCCTCCCCCTGCCTTTCACCCCGCCGGCCTCCCCCTTCCCCCTGCGGCCCTCCCCTCCCCTCCCCGGCAACCCCCTCCGCCGTCCGCCCTCCCCTCCCTCTCCATCCCCCTCCCGTTTTCCCCCGCCGGCCCCCCCTTCCCCCCGCGCCCCCCTCCCCGGCAACCAACTCCGCCGTCCGCCCTCCCCTCCCTCTCCCTCCCCCTCCCGTTTCGCCCCGCCGGCCTCCCCCTCCGGGTCCCCCAGTGCGCAGCCCCCCCTCCGGCGCCGGGTCCCCCCGTGCGCAGCCCCCCCCTCCGATTCCCCCCCATGCGCAGCCCCCCCTCCGGCGCCGGTTCCCCCCCCTGCCCAGGCCCCCCCTCCGGTTCCCCCCCCCCCGTGCGCAGGCCCCCCTCCCTCCGGTTCCCCCCTCCGGCGCCGGCTCCCCCCCTGCGCCCTCCCCCCCCCGTGCGCAGGCCCCCCCTCCGGCGTCAGTTCCCCCCCCTGCGCAGGCCCCCCCTCCGACGCCTGCTCCCCCCCCCCCCCCGTGCGCAGGCCCCCCTCCCTACGGTTTCCCCCTCCGGCGCCGGCTCCCCCCCCCTGCGCACCCCCTCCCCCCTCCCCTTCCCCCCCTCCGGCTCCGGCTCCCCTCCCCCTTGCGGCACCCTCCCCTCCCCCCGACGACGGCGCCCCCTCACCTCCCCCGACGGCGGCCCCCTCCCTGCGGCGACCTCCCCTCCCCCGGCAGCTCTCTCTCTCTCTCTCTCTCTCTCTCTCTCTCTCTCTCTACAACTGCCAGAGGCAACTCGGAGAGGAAGACCCCTGCCAAACACATCCATACAAATTTTAAAATTTACGACACTACTGTCAAACAGAAAGTGTTATTTTTATCAATTTTAAATTTTAGATCAAAAATTATGTTGACATAAATTTTTAGATAGAAATAGATTTTAAAAAAAAATTGCTCCCAAACACCCTATAAGATAGAAACATCTGCTGTTTCACCTTGTGTTTTATGCTACCATGCTGCGCCACCTGTTGGCCTATCTCAACCAATTAGTGGATGGATGACCTCAGCCATTAATATACTAATTAATGTGTGCTTAGCTCACCCAATAATGGTCGGGGTGGGCATGCCCTGCATGCCCTCAGTCATTAGAGGGAGGGATAGCATTAGATGATGTGTGGGGTTGGCTAGCCTAGCAGAAGTTGATCTTGAAGTCTGATTGGAAGGTCAATATATATATACTTATATTATGTCATTATGGAATCTACTTTTTCCACTAATTAGAGTTTTAATTGACTTCGGGAGATATCTAATCTCACTTATTGAAGAGTCTTCTAAATTGCATCAGAAGATTCTATTTAAACTCGACCCACTGGATTCCCCATCCATCATCTTATGTATAATGGTTTCATCTATAACTCCATAAGTTTGATGAAATATTGAGAAATATTGTTTTACCTTGTGTTAAAGTATAGATGGGTACGCCATTCATGCAAGATTTTATTGTTTTTCATAATTAATTAATTGTACGTGTGAATGCCCAGTGTTCTCTATATATGGAGGAGGTTAGTGGGGCGAAAAAATGTATAGGGTTGAGAAATAGCTTCATCTAATTTGTCACATTCTCTCTTTTTCTATCTAATTTGAAAATTGGATGTTGGAAGAGTGGAACCTAAACTCAATGCACTTATATTTAAAAATTTGAGTATCAAATTAAGTTTTAAATCGAGTCCATTTTGATCGCCCAATCATGAAATCAGACGGTTGAGATATGAGTGATAAATCAAGAGTTGAAAAGAGCGACACTGCAACAATGCCATGAGCCTATGAGAAGGTTTCAATCAAGTCTAAAAAGCAATAGACCATTATTCCTCACTTGGAGGCTGAGCTAGATTGCACTCTACAGATCTACGGGCAGCATTTAGATCTATCTAATTAAATGGGACTCCCGACACTTTTAAATGCATCTTAACATCACATGAGTGACATAACACATATGGTGGCTAATTTTTAAAAAAATATATGTGAAATTTTAAATTTTTTATAAATAAATTATTATTAAAATGATTTGACAAAAAATAATTTCAAAAATATATTAACATATGCATGATCACTATTTTAATATATATTATATACATATATCATCACAGTCACCATCCATTACCATCTTTCAACTTAATTAAGATTAACTTTAATTAAATCGGTAAAATATCAATTTTTACTCTTAATTGAATAAAATAAAAATAAAAATATCTTGCAACATCCCCTCTCCTCTCTCCAACCACCCGAGCCCCTGATCCCCCTATGATCTGCCGACGGAAGCCCCCTCCCCCTGCCCAGCCGGAGCCCCCATCTCCTACGCTGCCGGACCCCCCCCCCCCCCCCGTGCACGCTCCTGGACCCCCCTTCCCCTGCCCACCCGAAGCCCCCCTCCCCCTGCGCTGCCGGACCCCCTCTCGCCACCAACTCCCGTTTAGACCCGCTGAAGAATCGCCCCTTCCCACTGTGAGAGCAAGAGCACTAGTTGCAGTGGCAACTTCGGCCTCCACATCCGGGGACGGCAACACCGTGCTCCCTCCTCGCTGCCGCAGCGACGCGGCGATCTCCCACGGGCATGGCGCCCCCACCTCCACGACCTCCCACCAGTACCAGATGCTCCCTCCTTCACCATCGCACCTGCGGCTCCGCCACCCCCTGCACCAGCGCGTTCCCCAACTCCGGGTTGTTGGGTAATAAGAAGAACGGAGTACCCAAACGAGGAGGACAACCAGCAGAGGAGGACAACCAGCAGAGGAGGAAGAAGAAAGGAGAAAAGAGAAATCAAACCACAAGAACACACATGGATTTTTTTACGTGGTTCGGAGGCAAGATGTCTTCCTACGTCCACGGCCGCAACAGGATTCCACTAAGAAAGCCACCAACCAGAGTTACAATATAATGAGAGAGCCCACCCTTTTATACTAGGAGATTAGGGCGTCATTAGTCAGGACATTAAGGACAATAATGCCCCTGTTAAATAGAAATCCTCTTCCGGGGTACATTAGACGTGCATGCTCGCCTGTCACACAGGATGCTCTCCTGAGACCGAGTATGCGCTCTAGAAGGTGCAAATGCTCCCCCACCATCAGTCAGGTCAATGCATTTCCAAGACAGAAGTGTCGACACTTCTTCATGCAGGTCGGCCTGTTCCAAGGAGACAAATGTCGACACTTGAGCCCGTAGTGCATGCTCCCCTGACGTTGAGAATGCTCCCCTGACATTGAGGATGCTCCTCTGGAGCAGCGATTGCTCCCCAGAGACAGCATGTGCTCCCCATGCTCCCCTGACGTTGAGAATGCTCCCCTGACATTGAGGATGCTCCCCTGGAGCAGCGATTGCTCCCCAGAGACAGCATATGCTCCCCATGCTCCCCTGACACTGAGAATGCTCCCCTGAAGCATTGGATGTGCTCCTGAGGCAGAGTGTGATCCCGTGCAGAGGCGCATGATGAAGAGTTCTGACTCCACACTCTAACACGGGTCTGTCATGAGCACCGATAGACGTCGACCGTCGGGGAGCGCGGGTGATACCAGCGGTACCTCTGGCCGGCATGCGCTGGGCGGGTTGATCTGGTCCGGCTGCGTCGTCCAGGATTTGCATCAACGAGATCCTCACGTCGACGACGAGCTGAGGGCGGTCCTGTGAGAAATGCTAGAGAGAAGGTGTGCAAAAAGGCTTGATAATTATATTGAACACTCAGGATAAATATATATACACTGATGGCCTGCGGATATGATCCACGCAGGGCAGTTACAACAGAAATTTAGGGGACGTGGTTGCATTATCTGCGTGTGTCACACACGTCACGCACGTCTTTGACATGGGTTGTTGCGGTCGTGCGCTCCGAATCTTCAGCATCCTTGATACTCTCCCTCAAGCTCAACCGCAAATCAGAAAGGTTGCTTGGATGCATGTAAAGCAAACATTTGTCTAGACAATGCTTTGATAAAGATGTCAGCAACCTGATTATTAGAAGATAGATATTTGACAAAGAGTTGCCGACTATATACGCGTTCTCGAATGAAATGATAATCAATTTCTACATGTTTAATACGCGCATAAAAGATAATATTGGTTATAAGATAAGTAGCCCTAATATTGTCACACCAAAGCGTCGTGGGAGATGATAGGTGAATACCAAGTTCTCGAAGAAGAGATTCGACCCAAATCACCTCAGAGGTAGTATTGGCAATTGCCTTATATTCAGCCTCAGTACTAGAGCGAGCTACCGTAGGTTGTTTCCGAGAACTCCAAAAAATTAGATTGGGCCCAAGAAATATTGCAAACCCACTTGTAGAATGCCGATCGATAGAGCAACTGGCCCAATCATCTGTGTAATGCCCCGGGTTTTTCGGATCCTTCTCCGTGGGTCCCGGATCTGGTTTCTCGGAGTGTCCAGCTCCGTTGTGTCCGAAATTTCGTTTCGGACGTCTTTCGTGTTCGGATCGGCGCGATCCGGAGTCGTTTCGGAGGCCCGGAGGCGTTCCGCGGCTTTTTCCGCGTGTGTTTTCCGATTCCCGGCGTGGGTTTTGGCTTTCCCTTCGGAACCTCGTTGCGGGTGAACCGGGCCGTTCACCAGGGCGCGAGTGGTACCGTTGCGATCGGTGCGCTCCGAGGATCGCGAGAGTGTGATTTTCTATTTTTCGGGATTTTTCCGATTTTCCGGATTTTCCTATAAATAGCCTTTTCTCTCTCTCCCCCTCTCATTTCTCATTTCTCTCCCTCTCTCTTCTCACGCTCTCTCCTCTCTCCCTCTCTCTCCGGCGGCCGACGGGGCGGAGCGTGGGCGAGGCGGGGACGGCGCGGGCGAGGCACGGGCGAGGATGGATGAGGATCGAGGCGGTGGAGGCGCGTGGAAGCTCGGCCGTGAGTTCGTGGAACGGCGAGGCTTCAACGGCGTTTTCTTCGTGGATCGGCGTCCACGGTGCGCGTAATCTTCGGTGGAGGTAGGGTGATGGACCCTCAGCCCGTGTACTTCCTTTCCCGCGAGTTTCGTAGGCCGTGGTGAGCCGAGCGGGCTAAACGGGGCGTTTTGGGTAAAATGCATGATTTTGGGGTGTGAGCCGGATCTCCCGTTTTATGGTGTTTTTGGGCGATCCAGGGGTTTAGATGCATGCCTAGGAGCTTGGGGAAGGTTTCCCCTTTTGTTTCCCCTTCACCTGGGGGTGAACGGGGCATGGCATGGCTTTTCCCGTGGTTTCCACCGTTTCCGGGCACGGACTGAGAACGCGCTATACTCCAGTAGCGCGTTCCTGAAGGTCGCGCTGCCCCGACCGAGCGCGTTCATCGGAGAAGATGAACAGTTTGGCGGTTCCTGTCGCGCTATAGGGCTATGGCGCGTTCTGGACTGTCGTGCTATGGAAACATAGCGCGACTTGGCTTGTCGCGCTATAGGTTCCTAGCGCGATCTGCGTTGTCGCGCTAGGGTTCCCTAGCGCGTTCCGGCTTGTCGCGCTAGGTGATCCTAGCGCGATCTTACCTGTTGTCTTGTGCTCCCCTTGGGCCGTGTGTGTCTCGGACACCCCGTGGACTTCCGTGACCGTGTCTTTGGGTGTCTAGAGGGTTGGGTTACCTCGATTAACGTGCCCATCGGTTTAAGGGTCTGTGAGACCTTCTGGTGTTCCGATTGTGTTGTGTTGGTCCCCGGTCGACCCGGTTGTGACCCAGTGGTCGACCTTTGGCCTTGTGAGTGTCCCGGGTACCCCATGAGTTCTGTGTCGGTGTTTTTGGGGTGTCGGGAGGGACCGTGTTACCTCGATTCGCGTGCCCGTCGGTGTGGTGGGTCCGGGTGACCCCATGTGTCCCGGGCTTTCGTGTTACGCTTGATCGAGTCACCGTGTGTTGGTGTGTGTGCGGTGGGGTCTCCCCCGCATATCGTGGGTTCCTTTGGAAGGCGATTCCCGTGTGAGCCATGTGTTTGGCCTTGGACTGTGAGTCCAGTTGTCCGGCCTAGGGCTGGAGGTTTCCCGCTTGCTTCAAGATGGGAAATCGTCGTGGCGGCTTGTGTGCTGCCTTGGGAATCGTGCTTCTGTGTTTTCCGTGTGGCCCGTGTGAGTGGCCTTTGTCCCTTGCGTTCCCTTCTCGAGGGAGTGGTCTTGACGACTCGTGAGTTGTCTCGGTACTTGTGCTACCGTGGTTTTAGACCTAGAGATTGGACTAGATTGACGGCTTTGTGCTGTTGCGTGCAACGGTCTTGACCCCGAGTCTTGTGACTCAAGGACCGTTGGGTGTAGTGCGTCTGGTGGACTGTCCAGAGTCCAGTGGCTTAGCGCCACTTGAGTTTTCTCGACTCTCGCGCACGGTGCGTGCGTGACCGGGGGCTGTGAGTCCTGTGTCTTCTCCGACTGTGGTCACCGTGTGACGGGGCCGGTACGTGGGGTGTCCCCCGTACGTCGTCGGACGCAGACGTTGTTTTCCGTTGAGAGTCTACTCCTTCAGTGACCCTCCACTAGTCGTAGCCTACTAGTACGCGGGTGCTAGTCGCACCAGGGAGTGGTGTACGGGCCGACCTTTCGAGACGGTTTGTGGACCGGTTACCGTTGGGCCCCACGTCTTGTAGCCAGAGTCCGGCTGAGGGGAAAACCGGTCAGAGGACCAGACCTAGTGACGCAAGGTCTGTGTGTGCACACGTGGTTGGGGGCGGTTGGACCCACGTCGACGGGCGTGACCCCAGCTAGTCACTTGTTTGTGGTTACTTGTACGGTGTTCGCGCCTCGGGTAGGACCTACCACGTCAGGCGGTTCACCTGCGGTGCGGTGTAAGACGTCAGAGGACGCTACCGGCTGTGCTTCTAGTGGGTGGTACTCCTGTCGAGTACGGAGTGACAGACTGTCAGTTTCTGTGCCTTTGACCTTCGGGTTTTTGGTCGTGTTGACCGGTGAGTTCGGTTGTTTCATCTTGGCGCGTGTGTCGATTCTTGCGCCGTGAGATTAGTGCTAGTGGCTTTACCGAGGTTGGGTCTTGTTGTGCGGTACCCGCGATCGGATGGTCGGGGTTGCACCTTGGACAGCGTGTCCAGGTTGGCTGTCCGGGGGACAGGCCTCTACGGCGTGGTTGCCGTGTGTTTTTACTTCGGTAGGCGGTACTAGCGTGGTTTGGTAGCTTCGTCTGCGTGATCGAGGTGTACCTTCCGGTACAGTAGGAGTAGCTGTAGTGCCGAGTTTTTGACCGGCCACCGGTTTGCTGTTCCTGCCGTAGTTGTAGCTTCCTTTCCGCTACCGCCGTTGTTTCCGGTTGGGGTTCCGCGGGATCCCTGCTGAGTCTCTGTTTTGGAGACTCATTCCCTGCTTTTCAGGTGTAGCGGTTCTTCCTCGTGGTTCGAGGGTGCGGAGCGGAGGTTCTCAGTTGCCAGCTTGCCGGGCCGAGTGTTCACTTGGCATGTGGTACGTTTTTACTGCTTTAGACTGTACTTTCTGTGGGACTGGACTCTGTTGTAGCTGTGGTTGTCCTTTATTTCTGTTAATTGTTGTTGTTGGTTGTCCTGCTTTATTTCCTATTTCTTTGTGCCTCCACACTCCTTTTAGCCCTTCCGAGCCCTCCCGGCTCGTGGGCGGCGGTGCGAGTCTCGGGTTATCGGGTCTTCCCGGTAATCGGATTCTCGGGTCGTTACAATCTGCATCTGCAAAAGCCTGAAGAGACATAGATCGAACCATGTCGATGAAACAATAGACCTTGAAACCGGGTGTGCTGTAAGTAACGCAAAATACGTTTTACAGTAGCCCAATGGGCCTCAGTGGGAGAGTGCATGAATTGGCAGACCCTATTAACGGAAAAAGAAATGTTGGGCCTTGTAATTGTGGCATATTGAAGGGCCCCCACAATACTACGATACAAAGAAGGATCTGCCAGAGGACACTACAAGAAAAAGCGGTATTTCACACGGAAATTTCAGACGGATTAATTTCCGTCACATTTTCATCTGTAAATTCAGACGGATATATTTCGTCTCAAATTCCATTTGTATTTGGGATAGAATCATTCCGTCTGAATATCCGTTTGAATTTACAGACGGATATTCAGACGATAATTTTCAAGTCTGAAATTAGAGATGAATATTCAGACGAATAAAATTACGTCTGAAATTTGAGATGGAAATTTTTTCCGTCCGAAGTTCCGTCTCAAATTTTCCCTCCCCTGCCACATTCAAGACCCCCATTTCCTCATTTCCCCCACCCTCCCTCTCACTCTTACTCTTTCTCCTCCGTCTTCCCCATCGGAGCCACCGCCGCCCTCCTCCCTCTCGTCATCTGCGTCGTCGCCTCCTCCCTCTCGTCGCCGCCGCCGCCTCTTGTCATCGCCACCGCTGCCAACCTCTCCGGTGAGTCCCATCCCCCTTCCCCTCCCCCTCCCCCTCCCTCGCCGGTGCAAGTGCCCTTTTTTTTTGGGATCATCGGAGGGGTTCAGGAAGGGTACGTTGGGGGGGGGGGAGGGGGAGCTCGGAGGGGGAGGAGGAGGTCGCCGGTGTAAGGGGAGGGGGGGTTCAGGGAGGGTGGGGGGGAGGGGGAGGTTGCCGGTGGGAGGGGAGGAGGGGTTCAGGGAGGGGCGACCGATGGCAGGGCGACCGGTGGCAGGGAGGGGGAGCTCAGAGGGGGAGGGGGGGTTCAAGTAGGGGCGACCGGTGGCAGGGGGGAGCTCAGAGGGGGAGGGGGGGTTCAAGTAGGGGCGACCGGTGGCAGGGGGGAGCTCAGAGGGGGAGGGGGGGTTCAAGTAGGGGCGACCGGTGGCAGTGCGACTGGTGGCAGGGAGGGGGAGCTCGGAGGGGGAGGGGAGGTCGTCGGTGAGAGTGGGTTCAGGGAGGGGGGAGGTCGCCGGTGGGAGGGGAAGGGGGGTTCAGGGAGGGTGGGGGGAGGGGGAGCTCGGAGGGGGAGGAGGAGGCCTCCTCTGATCTCAGATAATCGGGCTAGGCCTCCGATTCCTGATTTTTGGAACCATATTATAGGGCTATTTTTTTCCTTATGCGTCTACATGTTTGTGAAATATATTATGAATTATTCAATGCCATCCGGCATCCTTCATGTAATATCCCGGACATTTCGGATCCTTCTTCGTGGGTCCCGGATCTGGTTTTCGGAGCGTCCGGCTCCGTTATGTCCGAAATTTCGTTTCGGACATCTTTCGTGTTCGGATCGGCGCGATCCGGAGTCGTTTCGGAGGCCCGGAGGCGTTCCACGACTTTTCCGCGTGTGTTTTCTGATTCCCGGTGTGTGTTTCGGCTTTTCCTTCGGAAGCTCGCTGCGGGCGAACCAGGCGGTTCCCCCAGGCACGAGTGGTACCGTTGCGATCGGTGCGTTCCGAGGATTCCGGAAATGTATTTTTCTATTTTTAGGTATTTTTCCGAAAATTCAAATTTTCTATATAGCCCTAATTCCTTTCTTTTTCTTTTCCCCTTTCTCTTTCTTCTTCCTCTTCCTCCGTTTCTTCCCACCGTGACACCCTCCTCTCTCCCTCTCTCCCATTCGGACGCGGCGTACCCCTCTCCGGCTACGGACGGCGGCGGGGCGACGGCGCGGACGCGTGGGCGACGGTGAGGCGATCTCGTGGGCGTGCGGCGAGCGTGGGAAGCGTGGGGAGTTCGTGAAGATTCGAGCATTCTTCGTGATTCGTGATCGATCCGGCGGAGCATTCGCTCCATTGAGGTAGGGTGACGTTCCTTGGCCTCATGCCGATCTTTTCCGCGATTTATAGGCCGCGGGGAGGCCGAGAGGGGATCGTTTGAGCGTTTTTGGATTTTTCCATGATTTGGGGAGAGCTCGCCCGATCTATGGATTTGATGCATGATTTCGTGTTTTGATGGCCTAGAATCATGCTAGGGGTCCCCAGGGGTCTTCCCCCTTGATTTCCCCCTCTCCTATGGAGGCATGGGGGCGTGGTTAGAATTTTTGGGCGTTCTTACCGTTTTCGGCCGCGGACTGAGAACGCGCTATACTCCAGTAGCGTGTTCTTGGAGGTCGCGTTGCCCCGACTGAGCGTGTTCATCGGAGAAGATGAACAGTTTGGCGGTTCGTGTCGCGCTATGGGGTCCTAGCGCGATCATCATTGTCGCGCTAGGAGGACCTAGCGCGATGGTCCCTGTCGCGCTAGGGTTCCCTAGCGCGATAGTCCGTGTCGCGCTATGGGGCCATAGCGCGACAACCCTTGTTGCGCTAGGGGACCCTAGCGCGACATGCCCTGTAGCGCTAGGTATCCCTAGCGCAATTTGGTTCATTGTTGGGTGTTCCCCTTGGGCCGTGTGTGCATCCCGGGCACCCCGTGGAGTTCCGTGACCGTGTCTTTGGTGTCCGGAAGTCCCGTTTGCCTCGGTCAGGCGTTTGACCGTGGGCAGTGCATCTGTTTCTTTTCCGACCGTGGTTACCGTACGACGGAGCTAGTACGTGGGGTGATTCCCACACGTTGTCGGGTTCGGACGTCGTTTTCCGTTGACTTGAGAGTCTACTCCTTTAGTGACCCTCCACTAGTCGTAGCCCACCAGTACGAGGTGCTGGTCTCACCTGGGAGTGGTGTACGGGCACCCACCTTTCGAGACAGTTTGTGGACCGGTTACCGTAGGCCCCTCGTCGGTAGCCAGAGTCCGGCTACGGGGGAAAACCGGTCAGAGGACCAGACCTAGTGACGCAAGGTCTGTGTGTGCACACGTGGTTGGGGGCGGTTGGACCCACGTCGACGGGCGTGACCCCAGCTAGTTACTTATTTGTGGTTACTTGTACGGTGTTTGCGCCTCGGGTAGGACCTACCACGTCAGGCGGTTCACCTGCGGTGCGGTGTAAGACGTCAGGGGACGCTACCGGCTGTGCTTCTAGTGGGTGGTACTCCTGTCGAGTACGGAGTGTCAGACTGTCAGTCGTGTGTTTCTGACCTTCGGGTTTTACGGTTCGACTGTTGGTTTCGGTCTTCTCGTGCCGTGGCACGTGTGTCGGTTTGGGTGCCGTAGGGTCTAGTTCTGTAGAGTACAGGGCTTTCCTTTCCGAGGTACTTTCCTACTGCTAGAGTAGTGGTTTCTCGTTTTTCGAGGTAGGGTTCGAGTGATCCCTACTGAGTCTTGTTCCGAGACTCATTCCCTGCATGTTTTCACCGTGTTTCAGGTGAGACGCCACCTTCGGGGAGCGCGTCACTAGCGCAGCGTGGTGCGGGTGCCCAGAGGTAGTGCCAGAGGTCAGAGCCGGGGTATGCCCCGTGTAGCTGTACTTTTCTTTCTTGTCACTGTACTAGTCGTGGACTGTTCTTGCTGTTGTTGTTATTTTATTGTGGACCATGTAAAAAGTTAATTTATTTCCTGTTTAATTTCTGCAATTATTTGTGATACTTGTGTAGTCTCCACACCATCCTTTTAACCCTTCCGAGTCTTCGGACTCGTGGGTGGCGGTACGAGTCTCGGGTTATCGGGCCTCCCCGGTAATCGGATTTTCGGGTCATTACAGTTGGTATCAGAGCGCGGTTGTGGAATTACATGAGAATCATAGGTAATTGTAGTGGTCCACTAGTCCACAACGATGATGTACATGTGACGCTGGCATTGGGCACCGCGTGTTTGATTCTGACATTGCCGTTTTCGTGTTTTCTGTCTTGTGCTTCAGGAGCGAGTATGGCGCCGAGGAGGAGTTCTCGCTCTCAGCAGGGGCAGTCGGCTGGAGGTCAGGAGATCCAGTAGGGGGTCCAGAGGGACCAGGAGGAGCATAGCAGAGTTCCGGGAGCTACCGAGGCCGCGGATGCTGCGAGGGCTCCGGGGGCCGAGGATTTCTTCCGTGGCATGTACCATCTCATGTCTCAGCAGTTCGGCGGAGAGACTGGTGAGGGCTCATCAATCAGGGGTGGGCCAGGCCGAGCAGTGAGGGACTTCATGCAGTTCCATCCACCTTACTTTAGCGGCCAGGCAGACCCTGATGCGGCTCGTGATTGGCTTGATGAGATGGAGCGGGTGTTCAGTTCTGCGAAGAGTACTGCCGAGGATAGAGTGGTGTTGGCCTACAACCAGTTGCAGGGTACGGCTCGGAGGTGGTGGTCTTCCGAGTGGAAGACGTCCTTTCAGCTTCGTCCACTTGAGCAGGTCGAGTGGGGTGACTTTGTTAGTGCTTTCGAGCGTACGTACTGTCCAGACGTCGTTGCTACGCAGCGGATGCGGGAGTTTCTGGAGCTGGTGCAGGGTGACATGTCCGTGTTGCAATACAGGGCCCGATTTGTCGAGCTGGGTCGGTACGCACCTCATATCATGGAGCATGAGAGGGTGAGGACGACGCAGTTTGTGCAGGGCTTGAGGCTGGAGCTGAGGCACCATTTGATCGCGAATGGGGCCACTGATCTAGAGACAGCGTCTCGTGTTGCGATTTCCCTGGAGATGGATATGCAGAGGACTCGAGGACCGATCAGCCAGGGGTAGTCCGTGTCAGGTCGCAGCCAGCAGTCGGCTACCCAGCAGCAGGGTTCCTTCCAGCATGCATCGGGCGGTTCAGGAGTACCGGCATCGGCAGCTTCGGTGACAGGATCTGCGTCCTTTGGCTCGAAGATCAAGAAGTTCTTGAAGAAGAGTCTTCGGAAGAAGCACAAGGATCAGGGGCAAGCTTCATCGGGCAGTGTACAGCAGCCGTTTCCTTTGCAGCGTCATGGATCAGTGGGTGGATCGCGAGGACCTTGTCCACGGTGTGGTGGTACCCACCCAGGCAGGCAGTGCACGGTGCCGATCATCTGTTTTCGGTGTGACCAGCCAGGGCATATGGCGCGTGACTGTCCTCAGAGGCCGCCGCAGCAGCAGGTTCCCCAGCAGCAACAGGGACAGTATCCGCCGCTACCCAGGTCAGCTAGTGTGGGAGGCAGGCAGAGAGCTCGTGGCCAGATCACGCACTTGACCAGGGCAGAGGCAGTGGCGTCGCAGCTCGTGGAAGGTACCGTTCAGATTTTGGGTTGTGCGGCTCGGGTTTTATTTGATTCTGGCGCGTCTCATTCGTTTATTTCGGAGGATTTCGCGTCGAGCGTCGAGGAGCCGGTGACCCAGTTGTCCTGTGATTTGGCAGTGGAGTTGCCTTCGGGTGACTTTATGGTCACTCCGTATTGCTTCGACCAAGTTCCGGTGTGGATCGATGGGCGGAGTATGCCAGGCAGGTTGTATGCGTTGCAGCTTCGGGATTACGACGTGATTCTAGGCATGGATTGGCTCGAGACTCATGGAGCGGTGGTGGATTGTGGGATGAAGAGGGTCTACTTCCAGCATCCGAGCAAGAGGACCTTCTATTTCCAAGGTATCCGTTCCGCGTCTTCTCGATTCCTTATCTCTGCTATTCGAGCCCGTCGATTGCTTGATTCAGGTTGTCAGGGTTTTCTCGCGTCTGTGGTTGTGTCTGACCGGATGGAGCCGGATGTCGAGGACATTGCGGTGGTGTGCGAGTTTCCCGATGTTTTTCCTGAGGAGTTGCCTGGATTACCTCCCCAGCGGGAGATCGATTTCGTGATCGAGGTTGTACCTGGTACGGGACCTTTGGCGAAGGCTCCCTACCGTATGGCCCCCGCTGAGTTGAGGGAGTTGAGGGCGAAGTTGCAGGAACTGTTGGCCAAGGGGTATATTCGTCCGAGCTTTTCCCCTTGGGGTGCGCCCGTGTTGTTTGTGAAGAAGAAGGACGGTAGTCTGCAGTTGTGCATTGACTATCGGCAGCTGAATGAAGTGACCATTAAGAACAAGTATCCGTTGCCGCGGATTGATGATTTGTTCGACCAGCTTCAGTCTGCGCGAGTGTTCTCGCGGATTGATTTGCGGTCTGGTTACTATCAGCTGAGGATTCGTGAGTCCGATGTGGAGAAGACTGCATTCAGTTCGAGGTACGGGCATTATGAGTTTCTGGTGATGCCGTTTGGGCTCACCAATGCCCCAGCAGCCTTCATGGACTTGATGCAGAGGGTGTTTCATCCGTATTTGGACCAGTTCGTGGTCATCTTTGTGGATGACATCCTTGTTTATTCGCGGTCTGCTGAGGAGCATGCGTACCATTTGAGTGTGGTGCTGCAGACGTTGCGAGATCACCAGTTGTATGCGAAGCTCAGCAAGTGCGAGTTTTGGCTCAGCGAGGTGCACTTTTTGGGGCACGTGATTTCTGGTGATGGCATTTCCGTGGATCCTGCCAAGGTCGAGGCTGTGATGCAATGGCCGAGGCCGAGGTCGGTGACGGAGATCCGGAGTTTCTTGGGGCTTGCGGGGTATTATCGTCGGTTTATCCAAGATTTTTCCCGCATTGCGGCCCCGATGACGAGGCTCACGCGGAAGGATGTGCCTTTCGTTTGGTCCGAGGAGTGTGAGCAGAGCTTCAGGGAACTGAAGAGATTGCTCACCTCGGCTCCGGTGTTGGTTTTACCTTCTGGATCGGGAGGTTTTATGGTGTGTACAGATGCTTCCGGCGTCGGATTGGGTGCTGTTCTGATGCAGCATGGTAGAGTGGTGGTTTATGCATCTCGGCAGCTAAAGCCCCACGAGGAAAACTACCCTACCCATGACCTTGAGTTGGCGGCGGTGATCTTCGCGCTGAAGATCTGGAGGCATTATCTGTACGGTGAGAAGTTCGAGGTGTTTACTGACCATCAGAGTTTGAGGTACGTGTTCTCGCAGAAGGACCTGAACCTCAGACAAAGGCGTTGGATGGAGTTCATGAAGGACTATGACTTCACCCTGTCTTATCAGCCGGGCAGGATGAATGTCGTCGCCGATGCCTTGAGTCGGAAGGTTGCGGTCAGTGCCTTGATGCTGAGGAAGTGGAGGCTCTGGGAACAAGTGCCCGAAGTTTCTTTCAGGCTCAAGATTCCCCAGGAGCCAGGGTTGGCGGTGCTTGCGAGTTTGACTGTCACTCCTGCTATCCGTCGTCAGGTGACAGAGGCTCAGCATGCGGACCCTGAGTTGCCCTGGATTCTGGCAATGGCTGACGTGGAGCTCGGCGAGGACGGTGCTGCGAGGTTTCGTGGTAGGTTGTACGTCCCAACGGAGGAGCAAGTTCGTCGTGCGGTGTTACGCGAGGCTCATGGGAGCAGGTACACTGTGCACCCGGGTGCGACGAAGATGTATCGGAACTTGCGGAGGCAGTTTTGGTGGCCTGGCATGAAGAGAGATGTCGCTGAATTTGTGGCCAGGTGCCTAATCTGTCAGCAGGTGAAGGCGGAGCATCAGCGACCAGGAGGTACTCTCCAGCCCTTGGATGTTCCTGCTTGGAAGTGGGACCATGTGACCACGGATTTTGTGGTGGGGTTGCCGAGGACCCCGAGTGGGCAGGACAGTATTTGGTTGCTGGTGGATCGGCTGACGAAGGTGACGCGGTTGTTACCGGTCAAGGTCAGCTGGAGCGTGTCTAAGTTGGCTCGTTTGTATGTGGAGCGGATCGTGCCGTTGCATGGGATTCCCATTTCGATCGTGTCGGATCGAGATCCGCGCTTCACTTTTGGATTCTGGAGGAGTTTCCAGCGAGCTCTTGGCACGGAGTTGGCTTTTAGCTCGGTGTATCATCCTCAGTCAGATGGTCAATCTGAGAGGACCATTCAGACTTTGGAGGACATGCTGAGATCCTGCTGCCTGGAGTGGCAGGGGAGTTGGATTCATCACCTACCGTTGGTGGAGTTTGCCTATAACAACAGCTATCATTCGAGCATCGGCATGGCTCCTTATGAGGCACTGTATGGGCGTCCTTGTCGGACTCCGCTTGATTGGTTTGAGGTGGGTGAGCGTGTTTTGACGGGACCGGAGTTGGTGCAGCAATGTGTGGATATTGTGCACCTGGTTCGTCAGAACATGTTGGCGGCCCAGAGTCGGCAGAAGAGCTATGCTGACCGTAGGAGGCAGCCCCTCGAGTTCGCCGTGGGCGATCATGTGTTCTTGAGAGTTTCTCCGATGAAGGGGGTGATGCGTTTTGGACGGCGTGGGAAGCTGAGTCCCCGCTATATTGGTCCTTTCGCGATTGTGGAACGCATCGGTGATGTTGCTTACCGGTTGTAGTTACCTCCTGAGTTGGCGTCGGTGCATGACGTGTTCCACGTCTCGATGTTGCGGAAGTATATGCCCGATGACTCTCATGTGCTCGAGTTTTCCGTTTGGCCTGAGGTGACTCCAGATCTTTCTCTCCCAGAGTTTCCGATCAACGTGGAGGATAGGCGAGAGCAGCGCCTGCGGAACAAGGTCATTCCCTTGGTAAAGGTCGTGTGGCAACGACACTCTGGTGGTGAGGCTTCGTGGGAACGTGAGGACGAGATGCGTCAGCAGTTTTCGTACCTGTTTGAGTGAGTCTTCCTCTTCTGTCCCCTTGGGTTCTCAATTTCGAGGATGAAATTCCTTAAGGGGGGAGGGCTGTAATATCCCAGACCTTTCGGATCCTTCTTCGTGGGTCCCGGATCTGGTTTTCGGAGCGTCCGACTCTGTTGTGTCCGAAATTTCGTTTCGGACATCTTTTGTGTTCGGATCGGCGCGATCCGGAGTCGTTTCGGAGGCCCGGAGGCGTTCCGCGGCTTTTCCGCGTGTGTTTTTCGATTCCCGGTGTGTGTTTCGGCTTTTCCTTCGGAAGCTCGCTGCGGGCGAACCGGGCGGTTCCCCCAGGCACGAGTGGTACCGTTGCGATCGGTGCGTTCCGAGGATTCCGGAAATGTATTTTTCTATTTTTCGGTATTTTTCCGAAAATTCGGATTTTCTATATAGCCCTAATTCCTTTCTTTTTCTTTTCCCCTTTCTCTTTCTTCTTCCTCTTCCTCCGTTTCTTCCCACCGTGACACCCTCCTCTCTCCCTCTCTCCCATTCGGACGCGGCGAACCCCTCTCCGGCTACGGACGGCGGCGGGGCGACAGCGCGGACGCGTGGGCGACGGTGAGGCGATCTCGTGGGCGTGCGGCGAGCGTGGGAAGCGTGGGGAGTTCGTGAAGCTTCAAGCATTCTTCGTGATTCGTGATCGATCCGGCAGAGCATTCGCTCCATTGCGGTAGGGTGACGTTCCTTGGCCTCATGCCGATCTTTTCCGCGATTTATAGGCCGCGGGGAGGCCGAGAGGGGATCGTTTGAGCGTTTTTAGGTTTTTCCATGATTTGGGGAGAGCTTGCCCGATCTATGGATTTGATGCATGATTTCGTGTTTTGATGGCCTAGAATCATGCTAGGGGTCCCCAGGGGTCTTCCCCCTTGATTTCCCCCTCTCCTATGGAGGCATGGGGGCGTGGTTAGAATTTTTGGGCGTTCTTACCGTTTTCGGCCGCGGACTGAGAACGCGCTATACTCCAGTAGCGCGTTCTTGGAGGTCGCGATGCCCCGACCGAGCGCGTTCATCGGAGAAGATGAACAGTTTGGCGGTTCGTGTCACGCTATGGGGTCCTAGCGTGATCATCATTGTCGCGCTAGGAGGACCTAGCGCGATGGTCCCTGTCGCGCTAGGGTTCCCTAGCGCGATAGTCCGTGTCGCGCTATGGGGCCATAGCGCGACAACCCTTGTTGCGCTAGGGGACCCTAGCGCGACATGCCCTGTCGCGCTAGGTATCCCTAGCGCGATTTGGTTCGTTGTTGGGTGTTCCCCTTGGGCCGTGTGTGCGTCCCGGGCACCCCGTGGAGTTCCGTGACCGTGTCTTTGGTGTCCGGAAGTCCCGTTTGCCTCGGTCAGGCGTTTGACCGTGGGCAGTGTGTCTGTTTCTTTTCCGACCGTTGTTACCGTACGACGGAGCTAGTACGTGGGGTGATTCCCACACGTTGTCGGGTTCGGACGTCGTTTTCCGTTGACTTGAGAGTCTACTCCTTTAGTGACCCTCCACTAGTCGTAGCCCACCAGTACGAGGTGCTGGTCTCACCTGGGAGTGGTGTACGGGCACCCACCTTTCGAGACGGTTTGTGGACCGGTTACCGTAGGCCCCTCGTCGGTAGCCAGAGTCCGGCTACGGGGGAAAACCGGTCAGAGGACCAGACCTAGTGACGCAAGGTCTGTGTGTGCACACGTGGTTGGGGGCGGTTGGACCCACGTCGACGGGCGTGACCCCAGCTAGTTACTTGTTTGTGGTTACTTGTACGGTGTTTGCACCTCGGGTAGGACCTACCACGTCAGGCGGTTCACCTGCGGTGCGGTGTAAGACGTCAGGGGACGCTACCGGCTGTGCTTCTAGTGGGTGGTACTCCTGTCGAGTACGGAGTGTCAGACTGTCAGTCGTGTGTTTCCGACCTTCGGGTTTTACGGTTCGACCGTTGGTTTCGGTCTTCTCATGCCGTGGCACGTGTGTCGGTTTGCGTGCCGTAGGGTCTAGTTCTGTAGATTACAGGGCTTTCCTTTCCGAGGTACTTTTCTACCGCTAGAGTAGTGGTTTCTCATTTTTCGAGGTAGGGTTCGAGTGATCCCTACTGAGTCTTGTTCCGAGACTCATTCCCTGCGTGTTTTCACCGTGTTTCAGGTGAGACGCCACCTTCGGGGAGCGCGTCAGTAGCGCAGCGTGGTGCGGGTGCCCAGAGGTAGTGCCAGAGGTCAGAGCCGGGGTATGCCCCGTGTAGCTGTACTTTTCTTTCTTGTCACTGTACTAGTCGTGGACTGTTCTTGCTGTTGTTGTTATTTTATTGTGGACCATGTAAAAAGTTAATTTATTTCCTGTTTAATTTCTGCAATTATTTGTGATACTTGTGTAGTCTCCACACCATCCTTTTAACCCTTCCGAGTCTTCGGACTCGTGGGTGGCGGTACGAGTCTCGGGTTATCGGGCCTCCCCGGTAATCGGATTCTCGGGTCGTTACACTTCATATGGACTATAGTGGATTATGAGAATCATCTCAAAACCCTATGACGAGGGTTCATGGGTGTTCTGTCAAAGAATAAAATCTGAACACAGGGTGAAAGAGTCGACTCTCACAGTCGACACATTTCATCGAGAGTTCTGTTTCGAGCAAAGAAATAAAAAATCTAGTCGAAAGTGTCGATTCTCAGAGTCGACACATTTTGGCGGAGGTTCTGTATGCAGCAGAAAGCGCTCTCTGGACTGTAAGTGTCAACTCTTGGAGTCAACACTTGCAGCCTGCTGAGCCCTTAAGCAATTCTCTTAAACTTCTCATATTTTCCGAAGTATCCTAGAAGTTTAGTATGTATTTATGGGAGGTTTTCATGTGTTGAAAAATCACCTAATGCTATTCAACCAAATCAAAGGCCTTATGACCCTCTTTGAAAACATGATTTTTTTAGTAAAATGGCATGCAATAGAGAAAAAATATCAAGAATAAAAATATTCAACCAAATCAAATGACATGCAATAAGGGCTATTTTAATGTCAATAGGGAAAAAATATCAAGAATAAAAATATCCTCCTAGGTAGGAGTGATGAGATGGACATCTAAGATTACCACTCGTGATGCTCCTATAAGAGAGATGCCCTCTCCACATGCCTTAATTGAACCAAATAGAACCTTAGCATCAGGTGAGTGGAGGAATTGCTTCATTGCCAATTCCCTCTGCTCAGTATTTGTGTCACCAGAAATCATGAAAATTTCCTTTCCGAGACATCAGCCCTTAATCCTGATTATTAGCCTCTCCAAAAATCTAAGTGGAAGAATATACTGGATGAATACAATCACTTTCTCTCCAGCAGAGTCTGCCATTGACAAAATTTTCAAAAAGAATTTTGTCTTCACTCCATCTTTCAAGTCTATGGAGTCCAAAAGATTATCAATCTCTTGATCTTTCACTTTCATGACACTCCGGTCTCGAGAAGCATAATCATCACAATCTTTCAAACATGGATGCCCGGTACACTGCACTACCAACATCAATTATCTTAAACTTCTCATATTTCCCGAACTCTCCTAGAAGTTTTTTCTGTCTGGGACTCAGACACAATAGCACAGTGAAATTAATGTGTCCTGACAACTCATTCAAGAAATCGTCTTTGTAGTAATGCAAGACATCTTTGGTCATCTCTCGAAGGTCCTTTATGATAGAAATTCTCCTTTTACAATGATCTTCGTTTTGCAATGTTTCTTCCACTATATCAAAGAAAGCTGTCTCTGCATCAACTTTCAGGTGCCTCCTACTGCCACCTGATATATATGCTCTACTCAGGATACTTTCGTCTCATGGCATCTCGTGATGAGTCTCATGGCATCTCGTGATGGTATCTCCTGGGAGCTACACATTGACAAGTAGAAGAACTTCCTTTGTATGACTTCTACTCTGTTAAGGCTGACAATAGATCTCAGCAGTTTGATGTTCTCAAAAATGAGAGGAGAACGTGAGTATTCTTTTCTTGGACTATAAGCAGTTTTCTAGAATTGTGTGCGATGTAGGAGACGAGATAGGGGCTGCATGTCAGGAGAGGTTAGTAAAGGTCCCTAGCCTTCTCATTTTAGATGAAGGCCATACTCCCAGAAATGAAGACACAAATAGTCTTTCTACGCTAGAAAAGATGCAAACTCCCTGCAAGGTGGTCCTTTCATAGACACTATTTCAGAATCATGTCAAAGAAGTTTTTAATATATTGAATCTAGTGTGTCATAAGTTTTCCTGAACATAGACTCATCATGACATGCACGTGTCGAGTCCATGTTCTCAAACTTATGATGCACTAGATTCAATATATTAAAAAAATTTTTTGACATGATTCTGAAATAGTGTCCCTGAAAGGACCACCTTACGGGGAGTTTGCACCTTTTCTAGCGTAGAAAGAATATTTGTGTCTTCATTTCTGGGAGTATGGCCTTCATCTAAAATGAGAAGTCTAGGGACCTTTAGTAACTTCTCTTGACATGCAGCCCCTATCTCGTCTCTTACATCGCACACAATTCTAGAAAACTGTTTATAGCCCAAGAAAGAATACTGCTGTTCTCCTCGCATTTTTGAAGAACATCAAGCCGCTGACATCTATTGTCAGCCTTAACAGAGTAGAAGTCATACAGAGGAAGTTCTTCTACTTGCCAATGATGGAACTCTCTTTCACGTTGGCAGAATTCCTTTAGGAAGAATGATATTTAGCCAAAAAAACTCCGATGAAAGCTAATGAGCATGAAAGTATTTCCTGACCCTGGTGCATGTGCCAAAATATAGCCTCCAAGATTATTACCCACTAGGTATCTCACTAAGAAATTGAAGCCCTCTATCTGATGTGACTTCATTTGTTTATTTTATCTTATTTATCTTTGATGTTGATATGACTAAAAAATGTGGATTATTTCGTTTTGATGTTCTTCATTTGAAAATTTTTAACAATTGGATGTTATTTAACTTGTTATATGCATAATGATAATTACCTTGTTATTTAATTTTATGTTATATAAATACATGGGGTATTCACTGTGAGCTGAGGTGCGTGGGTGCGACCTAACATTACACGTACCTCAGGAGAGCGTGTTAAAATTATGTCAATAAACCTTCCCGTTCAAGACTTTGGGATTGATGTGTATGTTCTCGTTTTTTTATGAGAATGTATATATCTATCTCAAAGTCTTGAATTGTCCCGTTATGATAGTCTGTGAATGTTTGATCGCACTTAGGCAGTCATTTACTATATGTGTTTGTATGGTTTGTTGAGAATTTCGGTTGTGTCTCCTTACTCTTCTCTAATATATCATTATTGATTTTGAGTGTTTTCTTAACCACTTACTTGTAAATGTTTAAGAAAATTTTAAAATCAATAAATATTTTTGGTATATCGGAGAAGTGTGGAGAGATGCTGCCGAAATTTTCAGCAAATCGTGCAACACATATAGTAAGTGATTGTGCGATCAAACCTTCATGGATGGGTTAAAAAGTGATAATCTAATTAATAGTCATCTTCCAACTGTAAATGGTCTATGGCGAACGATGTGAGAAAATAGTTGTGAATATTTTCAGGAGTAATGATTTCAAAGTTAGGATGTGTATTAACATTTATTGGGTGCAGGCAAAATGATGACAGATCGTTCATGGATGTATCGTATAATAGTTGAACGGGTGGTGTCGGATGATTTTAAGCATGGAGTTGAGAGTTTCATTGAATTTACATTGGGGAATCCCAATCCAGCAACAGACCGTGAAGGTCACATTCGATGCCCTTGTAGAAACTTGAGGTGGCATTCACCATGGGATGTGCAACATCATTTGTACATGAAAGGGTTCGTGGATGGTTATACGAATTAGACGTGTCATGATGAAGAATACTTCAGGTATGAGCCCGACCATATTGCAGGCACAAGTGGGTACGTGGATATGGTTGTAGATGTTGCTGGTCCTAGTTTTAATGTTGATGAGGAACATGCATACATGGAAGAAGCGCCGAATAAGACAGCCGGAAGATTTTATCAACTACTTAGGGATGCTGATGAGCCGTTGTGCGATGGTTGTGAAAAGCACACTCGGTTGTCTGTAGTGTCATAATTGTTGAATTTGAAATCTGAATTTCACATCAGTGAGACTTGTTTTGACCGTCTCCTCCTCTTGATCAAGAGTATGTTGTCTCGAGACGAGAAGTTGCCAGAAACTTATTACCGTGTTAAAAAGATGGTCAATGAGCTAGGGCTTGGATATGTGAAAATAGATGCATGCCCGAATCACTGTATGTTATATTATAAAGACGATGCAGATAAGATATCATGTTCTATTTGTCACCATGACAGATTCAAACCTAAGAGAGGGGGTAATTCAAAGCAAAAAGATGTACCTTACAAAGTATTGCGATACTTCCCTCTTGTGCCTAGGCTGCAGCGACTGTATATGTCCTCAAAGACGGCTCGACATATGACATGGCACACCGAAAGAGTACGCCGTGCCGATGATATAATCAGTCATCCTGCCGATAGTGAAGCTTGGATGCACTTCAGTCGTACTCATCTTGCTTTCTCAAAGGAGCCACGTAATGTTTGATTGGGCTTATGCAAAGATGATTTTAATCCATTCGGTGGTTCAGCGGCATCTTATTCTTGTTGACCAGTGTTCATGAGACCGTACAACCTTCCGCCGGACATATGCATGAAGCGAGAAAATCTATTTTTGTCCTTAGTAATTCCTGATCCAAAAAGTCCTAGAAAAAATTTGGACATATATCTCAGGCCGTTGATTGATGAGATCAATTTATTATGGAATGATGGAGTTGTTACTTATGATGCATGTAGGAAGCAAAATTTTATTATGAAGGCTGCACTGATGTGGACAATAAGTGACTTCCCTGCATATAGAATGCTATCTGATTGGAACATACATGGGAGGTTAGCAAGTCCTTACTGTATGGAAGATACCAAATCATTTATATTGAAACATGATGGGAAAGCATGTTGGTTTGATTGCCATCAGCGGTTGCTACCAAGTGACCATCCTTTTCGAAGGTAAAAAGACTCGTTTAAAAAAAATATAGTTGAAATGGATGAAGTAGACTTGCAAAGGGTGTCGGGTCGACATATGGCGACACGGGTGTAAAATTTACCAGATGTAGTACAATTATCTGGTAGCACACGCCAACTCTCTGGCTTTGGAAAGGATCACAACTGGAACAAGAAAAGTATTTTCTGGGAATTACCTTATTGGTCAACTCTTCTTGTACGACATAATCTCGATGTTATGCATACCGAGAAGAATTTTTTTGATAATGTGTTCAATACGATCATGGATGTTAAAGGCAAAACAAAAGACAACGCCAAAGCGCGTATGGACTTAAACATGATTTGTAAACGTCTAGAACTAGAATTACAGAACGTAAATGGAAAAATTGTGCAGCCTAAAGTAACTTACGTGCTTAATGATATACAGATCAAAGAAGTGTGTTAGTGGCTGAAACAGTTGAGATTCCCAGATGGATATGCATCCAACATAACTCGTTGTGTGAATGTTAATGAGGTGAAAATATATGGTCTGAAAAGTGACGACTGTCATGTGTTCTTGGAGAGACTAGTGCCCATTGCATTTCTATATGGGAAGCACTGGTGGGGACACCGGGCCCACTACCAGGCCCAATGCTCGGAGCCGACGCCGCACCGCCACTGCACCGAGCTTATGGCTCGGAGACTCGATTGAAGACCCGACATCCTGAATACGTATTTATACGTATTTGTGTATCTGTGTGTATGGTGGTATTTGTATTATTAAACCACCCTATCTTATTTTATTTTAACCAAGTCACAGAATTGTATTTTATTAGGGTCCAAGTCAAATATTGGTTGGTGGGCTTTGTTTTATTAGGCTAGGACATATGTGCAATTAGGAAAGTTTAAAAGGTGTAAGTGTTATAGCCTCCTCCTATATAAGGAAGGCTAAGGGTGTATGTTTTTGATATGATGAATAGAATGAAGTTTGCTTCCCACGTGAAAGAGTATCCACTCCTCTTGCTTTCCTTCCATCTCTTCTCCATTTGTGAGATTTGAGTGTGTTGCCCGGTGTGAGACCGTCCGACGTGAGGCCGAGCTGTGTGAGATAGCAAGTTATCCGTTCCCGTCCTGTTCGCGTCCCGGAGTTACCGTCGATCCATTTTCACGTCGCCGCCGTGTCATATTTGGTATCAGAGCCCAACAACGGCGTCTCCGACGACTCGACGTCCCCGACGTCGTCTCTCTTTCTCTCTCTAGATTACTAGAAGTGAAAGAAAAGAAACAAAAAAAAGAAGAAGAGTAGTTGAGTTCTGTTGGTTGAGAGAATGGAGTGGAAAAAAAAGAGAAAAAAAACATTTAGGGATCCTATCATTCGGTTGAGAGAGAAAGGTTGAGAGAAAAAAAAGAGATCTGAGAAAAAAACTTGAAACAGAAAAAAAACTAGTTTTCTTTCTCTCTCCGTTACTCTTTCTCTCTCTCGCTCTCTCTCTCTCTCTCTATTTCGAACGCCCACACGGCTGAGCCACCTGCTCGCCCGCCCCAGGCCCCAGCACCTGCGTGGCCACTCGCCCGGGCGAGCGCCCGGCCCCTGCGCCCGCACGCAAGCTCGCCCGTGCCGGCGTCTGTGTGGCCAACCGCCCGACCGAGGGCCCGGCCCCTGCGCCCGCGCGCAAGCGCGCCCGTGCCGGCGTCTGCGTGGCCACCCGCCCAGCCACACCACCTGCAACCTCGCCTCCACGTCCGACACGGCAGCGCCCTCGCGTCCGGGAACACCACCCCCACTCCTCCCGCCTGCCATCTCTCCTGCTCAGGGCAATCCCCGGCGAACTGTCACCGCGTCCACGGCGCCAAGAAGCTCGCCGGCAAGCACCCCTGCCAAGCCCACCGCGTCAACCACCGTTGGCCGATCTCTTCCGCCCGCGCACCAGGCCCCTCCCCTCCACCGCTGCAGCCGCGCCTCGGCGCCCCCGCCCGTCGGTGCCGCCGCGCCCAGCCAGCGCCCGCCCGAGCAAGCCCCACCCGCGCTCGCCAGGCGCCCGCCCTACCGCTGCGCGCCTGTGCCCGCGCCCGCGCACCAGGCCCCATCGCCTGCAGCGCCCGCTCGAGCCCGCCTCCGTGCTCCCGGGCCTACGCCCGCCGCGCGCTCCTGCCCGCCCGGCTCGGCGCCCCTGCGCGCCCTGCCGTCCTGCTCCGCACCCCTGCGCGCCCAGGCCTTCTGGCCCCGTGCCCCTGCGCGCCCGGCCCTGCGCACTGCGCGCCCGACCTCACGCTTCCCGTGCGCCCGGGCCCGCGCCCGCACCTGCGACGCCCTGCTAACCCTCCCTCCGCCAGCCATCACCGGCCACCCACAGGCCGCACCGCGACCACCGCCACTCTCCTCTCCCGGCTCTCTCCCGCGATCCCACACCCAGCCGAACACCTCCGCCACTGTCACGCCGCTCTCCACTGGCAGCCCTCCGGCTCCGACCCGACAGCCACCGCCACCGCGAACCCCTATCCCAACCTCCCTCTCTTTCTCCCTGTACACGGCCGGTCTCCCTCCCTCTATTCTTAGCCGCCGTGAACAACCCCAACACCGGACACCCCTCGTCTCCACACCCGTGGCCGCAACAACCGTGTCCCAGCACCGCCTGTGCCACCGGACACCCCCGGCCAGCCGCGGCCGTCTCCCTCTTCCCCACCGGCTGCACGCCCCAGCTGGTCCGCCGGCCCGCGTTGACCGCCTGCCGACCTGCCCTCTGCCTGCGTGAATTGCGCAGCAGACATGTTTGAAACAAAAAAAAAAACAAAAGATTTGAAAGAAAGGAAAGAGTGTGAAAAGTCAAGAAAAGGAGGTTGAGAGTTTGAAAAAAAAGAGAGAGAGAGCGTGAAGAAGTCAAAAAAAAAGTAGGTGAGGTTGAAAAGTCTGCAAGTTTGAAAAAAAAAGTGTTTGAAAAAAAACGTGTGAAAAAAGAGAGAGAGAGAGATTTGACAAAGTCAAAAAAACAAGAGATTAAAGTTTGAAAAAAAGAGTGTGTTAATTATATAAATAATATATATATTTGGGATATATATAATCTTATATATATATATTATTATATATCTATTTAATTTATTATTTCTTGTGGCACCTGAGTCCACTATTACGGCTCGGCCCGTGTCTGAGTCGCCCGGATGTCGACATAAGATCTGTAGATTACGGAACGTGCATACCCGAGAGCCTGCGCGGAGAATATTTGAGATTGATTTGTTCCCCTACGCGGGAAAATTTTGAGTGGTCTGTAATAATTAAATCCTCCCTGCGCGGAGTGAATTCATTATAACCACGAAGCTTCGTCGACGCCGTGCGAGCACGCACGTCCCCGCTCGCCTTCGTCTCCGGTCGGAGCTTGACTTCTCAGTCAGCTAGGTACACGCTCCAAACTTGCTCATTTAGTATCTTTTCAAATTACCGCGCGACGAAGTGAGAGAGAGCCCGATCCATGCAGCTAGTCTCCTGAGTGCATCGCTGTGGACGGAAAGAAGAGAGCTTGCTTGCACCTATCCTTGAAGCCCTAAACTGTCACATTAGGGCACCCTAATTAATCAAGAGGAAGTTCCACAACTACTTCGCCTACGGACGAGTAGCTTTTCCCTGACCGGTCCCTTCAAATTAACCATTTGCCGATCAGCTGGGTCCACACCTTGCTAATTGTCGGTCCCAGGATTGCATCATCTAGGTCCGAGCTCATGCATGCCACGTCGGTCTAGGAATTCATTAGGCCGTCTAAGATGCATGGAACAGGAAAGATATATGGCCGATCCTGACCTCATCGCCCAGTTTGAGGAAATGGATGTAATATTTGATGGCACGCGTGTCGAGTACACGCAGGTTGGAGACATTGCCGAGAGTTCTAGCCAGAAAAGATTGGGTGTAGTTCGATGTATCTCAACACCCCAGGAGGACGATTGGCGTCAAACCTCCATCTTCCAAAGCTACATCATGGTGAACTCTCATCCTTGCAAGGTAATCCTTGACAACGGGAGCTGTATCAATGCAGTCACTTCAGACTTTGTCTCCCGTTTAGGTCTACCTACGCACCCTCATCCAAAGCCACACAACGTGGCTTGGGTCGATGACACTTCTATCCCAGTCACCACCACATGTGTCATTCCCATCCTATTCCAGTCCTACCAAGGACAAATCTTATGTGACGTAATACCTATGAAGGCCGGGAGCGTCATCTTAGGACGACCATGGATCTATGATGTAGACCTCGCTACCTTTGGTCGGTCCAATCAGTGTTCCTTCTCCTACAACGGGAAGAAGATTCAGTTGTACCCGGCACCCCCAAAGGTGACCTCGGGAAAGAGTTCCACCTCCACCTCCACCGGAACTCCCAAAATTCAGGAAAATCCCCAAACTCCCACTGAAAGAAAACCTCCCCTTCCCTCTTCTCATGCATCTATCACACCCGTTTCTGAGGCCCCTAAGGTTAGTCATGACCTAGTTAGGCGCCTTGACTCCATAAATGTCGGTGAGTTAAACAGAGGGGTTGCTGAGGGTGCTCCTATTTTGGCTGTTGACGTCACCATCACACCCGAGGAGTCTCGAGTCTCAGTCCCAACTGAAGACCAGGCCATACTGTCAGACTTCCAAGGCATCGTCCCCGAGGACTTACCTTCTCAACTCCCTCCCATGCGTGATGTACAACACGCTATTGAGCTTGCCCCTGGGTCCACCCTACCCAACCTTCCCCTCGAGTCTAGACTGTCCAAGTCAGCTAAAGAGTTTGCACATCACGTCATTAGTCTGCATGAGTCAGCTGATTCGCATAGGCGTCACCATGAATCTCAAGAAGGTGACTTGGTTATGGTACGGGCCGACCCGAATGACTCCCCTCGGGAGCCGTTAAAAAGTTACAAGCCTGTAGTGATAGTTCCTTCCCAATCCTGCGGAAGATTGGCGCCAATACCTATGTTGTGGATTTACCTCCCGAAGAGGGGATTAGCTCGACCTTTAATGTGGCAGACCTAGTGGCCTACAAGGAACCCACAGCGATTCCTAGTGACCCTTTCGAGCCTTCTCCTCCCCTTGAGAGTGAGTCCACCCCTGTGCGTCTCACATCCTTGAGAGCACCGCGCGAGCATATTGAGAGGATACTGGATGAGCAGGTGACCACTACACGGAGCAGGGAGTACCAGCGCTACCTTGTCCCCTGGCGGGACCGTCCACCATCTGATGATTCCTGGATCAGCCAGGAGGATTCCTTCGAGTTCCAGCTGCCCTGGGAGGGTTGGTGGGGACACCGGGCCCACTACCGGGCCCAATGCTTGAAGCCGACGCCGCACCGTCACTGCACTGAGCTTATGGCTCGGAGACTCGATTGAAGACCCGGCATCCTGAATACGTATTTATACGTATTTGTGTATCTGTGTGTACGGTGGTATTTGTATTATTAAACCACCCTATCTTATTTTATTTTTACCAAGTCAAAGAATTATATTTTATTAGGGTCCAAGTCAAATATTGGTTGGTGGGCTTTGTTTTATTAGGCTAGGACATATGTGCAATTAGGAAAGTTTAAAAGGTGTAAGTGTTATAGCCTCCTCCTATATAAGGAAGGCTAAGGGTGTATATTTTTGATATGATGAATAGAATGAAGTTTGCTTCCTACGTGAGAGAGTATCCACTCCTCTTGCTTTCCTTCCCTCTCTTCTCCATTTGTGAGATTTGAGTGTGTCGCCCGGTGTGAGACCGTCCGGCGTGAAGCCGAGCTGTATGAGATAGCAAGTTATCCGTTCCCGTCCTGTTCGCGTCTCGGAGTTTCTGTCGATCCATTTCCACGTTGCCGCCGCGTCAAGCATTGACCGAGCTGAGTCAATTTTTCAAGATTTTATGTGCATCAGAACTCAGACTGAGGGATGTACAAACTATCGAAGAAAACATGGTCACAACCATTTGCAAGCTCGAGAAGATATTTCCTCTGGTATTCTTTGATTCGATGGAACGCCTGGTCGTCCATTTGCCATACGAGGTTATTGTCGGAGGACCAGTACAATTTCGATGGATGTATCCATTTGAGAGGTATGTCAGAATTTTTGTTAAGTTACATGTCGTTCATGGTTAGTACATTTCATTCCCATCTAACTTGTTCTTGTAGGTGCATGCATGAATTAAAAATGAAAGTTCGCAACAAGGCGAATGTGGAGGGTTCGATTGTTGAGGCATATATTCTTGAAGAAATATCGAACTTCTGTTCCATGTACTTTAAGCTAGAGATTCTAACTCGTCGTACTCGACCTCCACGTAATGATGATGGGGGAGTTGATGATTCGTCCAATCGGCTCTCTATATTTAAGTATCCTGGACGTGCGTTCGGACGTTGCTCGATGCACACGCTCGAAGATAGAGAGTTGTATGCCGCTGAGATATATATTCTTCTGAATTGTATCGAGATTGAACCTTATGTTGAGTAAGTTCTTAACTCACATTTCCAGCGATGTCCATAAGTTGTTCATTCTTGTTCTGCAGTTCATTTAAAGTAGTAGTGTATTTATATTGTAAACAATTTGATTCAGAATTAGCACAAAAATGTCCTATTATCCAGGACGTGGAGATTGAAAAAGAACGCGAATTTTTTTTTGCCAAATGGCTGAGACATCGGGTTAGTGTCGATCGTTGAATATATATGTTTGTATTTATGTATGTTGAGGAGATTGAACCTTATTATAACTAATCAGAATTTACATATAGGTTGAACAAGGTCTCATTACTGATCAAAGAATACAACAGATAAGTTATGGCCCCTCGACGGTTGCACGTGCCTATCTAGGATATATTGTGAATGGATACAGATTTTATACGCGGGATTATGGACGAAGTAAGTCTATGATGAATAGCGGCGTATCTATTAAGGGAAGTTTATACAATGAAGTGGAATTAGACTACTACGGTCTTCTTGACGAAGTCTTAGAACTTCAGTATTTTAGATGAGACAATCACGTATACATATTTAAGTGTCATTTGTTTGATCCTAATTCTGTCCGACATGACACAACTTATGGGATTGTCGATGTCAAACATAGGTCTAAACTTAATACCTATGAACCGTTCATTTTAACCGCACAAGTCTAGCTAGTGTATTATTCAAGCTACCCATCATCCAAGAATAAAGATTGGTGGGCAGTTTACAGGGTTAAATCAAAATTTTTTCCCACTTATGAGTTAATATGAGTGAAAACCCCTCAGAAGTTGCCAGTGCTGAATATTTTTAATTAGACGAAGTTAGTGTTGTCGGTCGCACGCATATTAATCTGGACGAATCTAATGAGCCACTGTCATTACGTAACGGAGATGAAGTGGAAGAAGTCGATCCGAAAGAGCTAAATGTTGATGTTAGAGGGGAGGAGGAATCGGATGAAGAGGAAAAGTTCGAATCTGATGAGGCTAGTATGGATGACGAAGATGATGATGAGTTAGATATATCATTAGCATGATCGAGGGAGGCACATTTTGATAATTCTGTAAGATAAATGTTCAATTTTGTATAATTTTTAATAACATTGGTCTAGCCTTATCTAATTGAGTATTAATATGTATTAATTGTTTTGTTAGTAATAAAGAAATAGTCCGAGGAGGTCGTACTAGGAGTGGGAGGAGATAGGGCAGTGACAGGGGCTCTACTCCCTCCTCTTTGGCGTCTTCTTCGGGTTACAGGTATATCTATTAAAATAGTTAGCTATATAAATGTTATAATCATTTACTAGCTTAAAAGAATGTTCTTATAGGTCCAAGTGTCGGCTCACGACCACCTGTTGTACAGACGCCATCCCCACTACCTCCCGCTACAGGTATGTATGTTTTAATGTTTAGCAAAATATTCGTTTTACTTATGTTTATTAATTCTTACAGGTCCCAATACCCTCCCAGTTATTTTACAGATGCCATCCCCACCACCTCTCGCTACAGGTATGTATGTTTTAATTTTTAACAAAATATTTATTTTTCTTATGTTTATTAATTCTTACAGGTCCCAATACCCTCCCACCTGTTGTACAGACGCCATCTCCACTAGCTCCCGCTACATGTATATATGTTTTAATTTTGAGCAGAATATTTTATTTTTTTTAGAAAGCCCTACTGTAATTCATAACCATATTTTATTTTCAGTAAAATATCCATCTGGTAACACTCTGCACAAGGATATTTGAATCACATTCAATGAGGGCCGGCTGACTATTGATAGTTTGAAGATATTTAACTCCATCTAATGAGTGCTCTGGCTTCAGCTATGATGCTGTTAGAGAAACCTTCTGATATGATTTGAATAAAGTTTCTGATATGATTTGTGAATTCATGTATGTCTATCTTGGAATAAATCTACTGATCTGACTGAAATTGACTCATGATTTGTCTATCTGAAAATCCATGTTTAAATAATTTCTCCGAATTGCTTTATTAGTTTCAATTCACTGAACTGAATAAATAACCCGATATGGTTAAGAATGATTTTATGATTGACTGTTCCTTGCTTCTGAATAAAGATTCAGACCTTGTCTTGTGAATACTTGATTGACATCATACATTTGTTATCTTGAGTTCAGAGGTATATCAAATGATATGAGATGGAAGGACAAATTCTGTTTGTTTGAAAGTTCATATCATGTGTTGAGGATTAACCTTCACCTAGTATCCTAAATCAAGAGGTTGTCTCAGTACTACATTTCATCTCATATCACATTATTATGTCTAGAGTCTCATTTCTTATTGGACTTCACTACATGTCATGCATAATCGCATCTGGATTTCTGTACAATCATGCATGTTGGACAGGTGATTGCACTACATTCTACTTCATTATAGTATGTCTAGAAATGCATGCATAACTAAAGATGCATATAGACATGGGGAGCTTTCTAAGAATAAGAGAATTTCTATGCGTGTTGCAAAGTGTCAGGGGGAGTATTGAGCATGTCTATCTTTCTGTCACTCAGATATCTTCCACTCCAACCCCTTTGGAGTTCAGACTTTATTTTTCTCTCATACAACTTGCTGGTTCTGATACAAAATTTACTAGCTCTCGTATCATCATTCCATAACTTGAGTTCTGACATAATGGCAGTCTGATAATAAGTTTAAAATTTTTAGCAATAGAAATCAGACATCTTCTATTATATGAATCTTGCTTGATTCTTGAATGAACTGATGGTTTAAATTTTATAATCTTTAGAATCAAGAGACTGCATTCAGTAAATAGGAATGTTGATAACTGATAATCGCTCTCAACCCTTGTCTCATTACATGCTTGATAAAGGTTTTCTTGTATCTGAAATCTGCTAATCTAATGAAATCTTGGTAGAGAAAACTGAGTTTGTGTATTGTCTTTAAACAAGTCTTTAAACCAGCATCAAAAAGATCACAGTCGGACACACATTCCTTAAAATCTGACATGGACACCATATTTGGAGGATTACCCCCTAGCTTTTCATCCACATCCAAAATGCAGTTAAAATCACCCGCCACAAGCTAGGGGCCATTGATTTGAGAATGCACATTTTTTAAAGCTGCCCACAGATTGTGTCTCTCAGTTACTGAGCACTTAGCATACACAAAAGAATAGTAGAAGGAAGGCATATTTGAGTTTGTTTGAATAAGAGAAATATGCTGCTCATCCCGACATAGCACAGAGAAATCTAATGATCCTTTCCAAAAAACTCAAATATGGGCCATAGAATCATTTATATCATTTTACCTATGTTTATTAATTCTTACAGGTCCCATTATCCTCCCACATGTTATTTTACAGACGACATCCCCACCAGCTCCCGTTACAGGTATGTATGTTTTGATTTTCAGCAAAATATTTATTTTACTTATATTTTTTAATTCTTACAGGTCCCAGTGCCATCCCACCTGTTGTACAGACGCCACCCCTACCACTTCCCACTGCAGGTATGTATGTTTTAATTTTCTGCAATATATTCATTTTACTTGTGTTTATTAATTCTTACAGTTCTCAGTATTTTCTCAATTATGTATATTTTAATTTTTAGCAAAATATTCATTTTACTTATGATATTTAATTCTTATAGTTCACAGTCTCCTCCCACTTGTACAGGGCACACCCCCACCACTCAGCCACTTGACGATGCCGGCAGTCGTCACAAGGGAGGCACGACCCACGATGAACGTCGCTCGTGCTAGATCTCCGGATAAATTTATAAGGTTATTACATTCATTATTTAGCCTTCAACTATCTAATATGAATATTTTGACATTTGTAATTGCAGTAAGAAATTTGAACCTCACGAGGCTGTCCATCATTCCAACTCTCTAGTAATGGCACATGTACCCGGCCCAGTAACGTCTTTCAAAGAATTTGTAGTGGAAGTCCGCGACAACTTATGGGACATTTTCTCAGTACGTAATTACATCATTTAATTCAAGTATTTTTCAAACTCAATTCCCAACAGTATACTAAGTGTGAAACTTAATTTATTTACAGCGGACTTATCAATTCACGTGTGGACATGACGCGGCGAGATGTCGGAGGGCCTGGGAGAAGACTATGAAGGATAATTTTCGAAGGAAAGTACATGAGGCCCGAGCACATGCTAAAAATAAGGCTGGTGGGAGTGAAGACCGACAACTGTGGAAGGAGCACCGCCCTCTATGGATGAGGAAGGAGGATTGGGAGATAGCATGTGACAAATTTGTCGATCCCAACTGGATAGAAAAGTCCCGAAAAGCCAAAGCAAATAGGGCATCAAAATCGGGCGCAAATTTGCATACGAGTGGGTGCATCTCTTTCGCGGCTCATAAACAAAAAATGGTAAGTAATGTTTCAATTTATCTTCTTACATTTTGTTAATATATATGACATTTTTTTACTATGAATTATATAACAGGCTGTGGAGCTTAATCGAGCTCCGTCGTTCCTCAAGGTGTTCGATAGAACACACAAAAAGAAGGGGACAGATCAATTTGTGAGTGAGAGAGCTCACTCAGTAGCGGTAAGTTTATCTACATATGCAACTTCTACCGTTCATTTAAATCGGATTGATTCATATGAAATTGACTAGTCAAGCTATTCAATTTGTAGGAAACATATAGCAGAGCAGTGATAGAGAAGTATGGGGAGGGAGACACGCAGCAGTCGGAGTTCGATCCAGCAGAATGGGTGGCAGCAGCTGGCATATCGAAGAAAGGTCGGCTATATGGTTTTGGGGAGAGCCTGAAACTCTAGCGTGGTGATATCATCGTGTGCGAGTTCAGGCTCTGCCCAAACCAGTAGCAGTGCATTCAGTATACCTCCACCTGGCCCCAGTTCCCAAGCCATCGACGTCATAGACATCGTCCGATCGCAGATTTCTGATTTGCAGCAGCAGATGCCGCGGCAGATCCGAGAGGAGATATCTAGCCAGCATGAACCATGTTGCAGGCAATCAATGGCCTCCTGTCCCAGGCAAAAAATTCTCCCTCATGGATCCACCACCACCATGGTACAGGCCCATCAGGTTCGTGTTTATTATATTTTTATTTTGACAGAATTACTCAATTATATTCATAATTAATTTAAAAATTGAGTTAGTTTTCAAAAGTAACTTAGTTTAGAAGAATTGGGAAAATTTGGGGTTCGGGGGTCCAAAATGTGAAATACTGGCCTGATTGACGTGCCGATCGTTCCAACACGACTTGCGAGGTAGACGTGAGTTGTGAGAGCTAAGTCAACTGACGGATTACAAATCGGATATCCGGTTTAACCCTGACGCTCAAATAACTCAATTCAAAACTAAGTGTGTTTTCAAAACTAACTTAGTTTAGAAGAATTCATTTAATTCGGGATTTTGGGGGTCTAAAATCTGAAATACCAGTCTAATCGTCGTGCCGATCATTCTAACAGGACCTGGGAGATGAAAGTGACTTGTTAGAACTGACAGAATCCAAATCTGATATCTGGTTTGGGCCCTACGCTCAAAAGTGTATTTTGTAAATGCGCTTAGTTTAAAATTAAAGACGTCAGATCCGGGGGTCTAAAATCTGAAATATCAATCTGATCGGCGTGTCGATTGTTCCAATAGGACCTGGGAGATGAAAGTGACTTGTGAGAATTGACAGAATCCAAATCGGATATCTGGTTTGGGCCCGACGCTCAAAAGTACATTTTAAGCGTATACACTTAGTTTAAAATTAAAGACTCGGGGTCTAAAATCTGAAATATCGGTCTGATCTGCATGCCGATCATTCCAACAGGACCTCGGAGATAAAAGTGACTTGTCAGAACTGACGGAATCCAAATCGGATATCTAGTTTGGGCACGACACTCAAAAGTGTATTTTGTAAATGCACTTAGTTTAAAATTAAAGACGTCGGATCCGGGGGTCTAAAATCTGAAATATCGATCTGATCGGCGTGCCGATTATTCCAACAGGACCTAGGAGATGAAATTGACTAGTGAGAACTGACGGAATCCAAATCGGATATCTGGTTTGGGCCCGACGTTCAAAAGTGCATTATGAGCGTATACACTTAGTTTAAAATTAAAGAAGTCGGGGTCCGAGGGTCTAAAATCTAAAATACCAGTCTGATCAGCGTGCCGATCATTCCAATAGGACAAGGGAGATGAAAGTGACTCGTGAGAACTTACGGAATCCAAATTGGATATCTGGTTTGGGCCCGACGCTCAAAAATACATTTTGAGCGTATACAGTTAGTTTAAAATTAAAGACGTCGGGTCCGGGGGTCTAAAATTTGAAATACCGATCTGATCGGCGTGCTGATTGTTCCAACAGGACTTGGGAGATAAAAGAGACTTGTGAGAACCGATGGAATCCAAATCGAATATCTAGTTTGAGGTCAACGCTCAAAAGTGCATTTTGTAAATACACTTAGTTTAAAATTAAAGACGTCGGGTCCGGGGGTCTAAAATCTGAAATACCGGTCTGATCGGCATGCCGGTTGTTCCAACAGGACCTGGGAGATAAAAGAGACTTGTGAGAACTGGTGGAATCCAAATCGAATATCTGGTTTGGGGCCGACGCTCAAAAGTACATTTTGTAAATACACTTAGTTTAAAATTAAAGACGTCGGGTCCGGGGGTCTAAAATCTGAAATACCAGTCTGATCGGCATGCCGATTGTTCCAACAGGACATGGGAGATAAAAGTGACTTGTGAGAACTGGCGGAATCCAAATCGGATACCCGGTTTGGCCCTAGCGCTCAAAAGTGTATTTTGTAAATACACTTAGTTTAAAATTAAAGACGTCGGATCTGGGGGTCTAAAATCTGAAATACCGGTCTGATTGGCGTGCCGATTGTTCCAACAGGACCTAGGAGATAAAAGTGACTTGTGAGAACTGGCGGAATCCAAATCGGATACTCGATTTGGCCCCAGCGCTGAAAAGTGTATTTTGTAAATACACTTAGTTTAAAATTAAAGACGTCAGGTCTGGGGCTCTAAAATCTGAAATACCGGTCTGATCGACTTACCGATCATTCCAATAGGACCTGGGAGATGAAAGTGACTTGTCAGAACTGACGAAGTCCAAATCGGATATCTGGTTTGGGGCCGACGCTCAAAAGTGTATTTTGTAAATACACTTAGTTTAAAATTAAAGAAGTCGGGGTCCTGAGGTCTAAAATATGAAATACCGATCAGATTGGCGTGCCGATTGTTCCAACAGGACCTGAGAGATAAAAGTGACTTGTGAGAACTGACAGAATCCAAATCGGATACCCGATTTGGGCCCAACGCTCAAAAGTGCCGTCTCTAAATGTAATTAATTTAAATTACTGATGACAGCTAGCTAGGTTAGTTGGGGTCTATAAAATCTATGCAGTTATCGATTTGATATTATATTTGATTTTAATTTATCCAATGTAATAAAATATTTAATTTATCTTCACACTAATTTTTTTATCTATGAACGAATGTTATTATTTTGTTAATGTAGGAGGATCCTTCTGCGGGCGACGACAGAGGAGATGAGTAGGGCAGGGACGAGAATATGGACTATGTGGAAGATGATATTTGATCAGCATATTTTTTTATCTATGAATGTTGAGTTTCTTATTTATGTGTTTTATTTTTAATACATTAGTTTGAATTTTAACAGATTTTTTTAAAATAATTTTATATTTTTTAAAAAAATTAATGGAAGTTATTTCGGACGGATTTTCAGATGGATCCGTCTGAAATTTCAGACAGATTGCAGACGATATTTCAGACGACACTTATCCGTATGAACGTACTTGTGCGTCTGCGTCTGAAATTTTAGACGGATTTCAGCCGCATACGTCTGAAATGTACTATCTGAAATTTCAGACGGATATTGGAACGGTATTTGGGACGGATAATTTCAGACGGTATTTCACACGGAATATTTTCCGTGTGAAATTTCAGATGGAATAAATTTCAGACGGTATTTCAAACGGAAAATTTTCCGTGTCAAATTTTAGATGGCATTTGTGACTGATATTAATCTGTCTGAAAGTTATATTTACAGACGGGATTTCACACGGAATATTTCCGTTTGAAATTTCAAACGAAATTTGTGGGAGATATTAAATCTGTTTGAAATTTGTAACCAAGAATATGAGACGGCCTCATTCCGTCCGAAATTCGTCTGAAATCCGTTACAAAAGTGTCTTCCCACAGAATTTCAGACGGATTACAGACGGAAGTTGGCCGTCTGAAATCTCGTCTTTTCTGATAGTGAGAGTAGCGGAACCAGAGTCTTCAGATGCAAACACGGCTATAGGAGTGGAGATGGGTTTACAGGTAGCCATATTTGCACGCTTGAGGATATCAGAAATATACTTAGATTGATGAAGTAGCATCCCAGATGGATGTGGAGTGAGCTGAATACCCAAAAAAATAACTGGCGTCACCAAGATCACGCAAAGCAAATTTTGAGTTCAGATCACGGATAAGCTGAGATATTTCTGAAGAGTGTTGTCCGGTGATTAATATGTCATCGACATAAATAAGGACAAAAATAGATGAAGTCCTTGTCACCCGATAGAAAAGAGATACATCAGTCTTTGATCCTTTAAACCCACGTGTGAGGAGCTGTGTACTGAGTCTAGAGAACCATGCCCGTGGAGATTGCTTGAGCCCATATATAGACCGATGTAAATGGCAAACATGATCCGGATAATGGGGATGGTGAAATACGGGTGGATGCTCCATGAAGACAGTCTCATGAAGAAATCCGTGAAGAAATGCATTTAATCACGTCCAATTGATGAATAGACCATCCAAACGATAATGCAATGGAAAGGATAATACGAACTGTAATTATTTTAACAACTGGACTAAATGCCTCTTGAATATTAAGGATGCTGAAGACTCGGAGAGCACGACCGCAACAACCCATGTCAAAGACGTGCGTGACATGCGTGACACACGCAGATAATGCAACCAATGTAATGACCTTCCTTCCCATTAAGCTTACAGCAGACAATTACCTTCCGTGGCGCGCACAATTTCTTTCGTTCCTTCGGAGTCACGGTCTCCTTGAATTGGTAGAAGGGATGTCACCTCCTGCGTCTACACTTACCCAACAATCCCCCTCCCAAACACCCCTGGGCAATCCTGCTTATCTCTCCTGGGCACAACACGGCCAATATCTTCTTTCCTGCCTGATTGCCACTGTTTCGGAGCCCCTTCTACCATTGGTTGTTCATCTCAATACGTCAAAGGAGGTGTGGGACGCTCTTGCTCGGTCCTTTGCCTCCACATCTCGGGCCCGCATTCTCCAACTCAAGGCACAACTACATGGGCTACGTCTAGCGAAGTTGCAAACGGAGGAGGAGAGGGACGTGTTTGGCCTGGTCTGCAAGTAGTGGCTACGGCTGCAAAGCACGGACCGGCGGCAGTTGCGGGCAAGGGCCAGGCTGCCGATGCTGCGGAGAATGGCGGACCCAGTTCTCCAGCCTTGCCGAGCTGGACCTGTCGCAGTCGTCGTCGCGCTCGTTCTACAGGCCTCCGTGAAGTTGGGATTCAGGTCGGCAACAAGGCCACGGGAAAGACCGGCGTCGGGCAGCGCATGCACTAGGTTCAAGGGGAGGTGGGCATGGCCATTTAGGGCGCCATCATCCTGGCGAAGTTGTCCTCACTGGAATAGCTAGCCCTCCACGTCGGCGTCTGAAGCGTTTGGAGCCCTCCCCACTGGAGTCGACTCCCTCACGAGGGTCCGAAGCCCACCTCCCCATCCCCACCGTTTAGAGAGAGTCCAGAGTATCAAAACAAAATCTAAAATAATGGGTGAACGATCTTTTTTTAAAAAAAATGGACATTCTGTATGTACGAATAAGTGTGTGGTGTGGCTTCAAGACATCTAATTAGATGACACAATCTAGGTCAATCTAACTGGACGCCATATACATATATAGGATGCAAGAAAAACTCACCGATCGAAGAAATTAACTTCTACCTGCAGCGTGCATGGTCTTGTATCTTCTAGAACTTGTTTCTGGAATCTTCCAAACGCGCGGGGACGGACGGGTGTGGGGATGATGGATGCACACGTGATCGATCGTCTGCGATTATATTCCCTTCTGGGGACCTTCCAATTAAATGCCCACTATATGATCCTATGGAGGTGGTGCAGGTGATGAGTTTTGAGGCATAGTACTGTTAAACCGCTAGCCTGTGGCTGCACTTCGCCCGGCCCCCCATCGTTACGCTGTGCGGATAGGAACGTCGACAGTGGCCCCTCTCGAAGGAGGCTAATTCAGTGCAACATATATTATATAATAACAAGAGCACACAGGACAAGAAGAAGTGATCGGCCCGCCGAACCCTGGCCACACTGCAGGTGCACAGCATCCTAGCTACCAATTAATGGAGGCCATCACAGCTTCCCCCTTCGGTGGTTTTATTTATGTGGCATCGATCCTGTTAACCAAATTAAACAGGGTGGGGGGAACGAAGGAAGGACACGACTCCTCAGTTAAACAACGTTATTTTTGTTTGTTTTGCTGACAAGGAATCTAACACAGTGATAGTTGAATCTACACAGTGTGAGATATTTGTGTTCATATTCAACGGTTTCCCAAGTCAGATACGATCTATCTTAAGTTGCAACATTTTATTAGCATGTCATTTGTATACTAAAAGGGATGTGTATACTAAAAGGGATGTGTGTGAATTATTCGGGGTGAGATGATTTAATCTTGATTTGACTCTTTTTATCTTAATCAGAGTCGATTTGGGATAAGTTTGATTTTTTCACTCCAACTAACAGGGTGAAATAAATCACCCGGGATGGATTAGGGGTGAGTCATCCGGGATGACTTAATTATCCGTCTCTAATCTACCCCTTTATCAAAGTGACCCTTAATATATTTAATGTCTGTTTCGATGATCTGACTAGGAGGGCGAACGGGCGGGCGGAGGGAGAGGGAGAGGTTGAACAATCCCCAGCTAGCTAGCTCTCTCGTCGTCGAAGGCCACCCCCCCCCCTTTAATTAATTTGTGTCCTGACTTAGCCCACAAGGTCAACTAACCAAGGAATATTGGAAGGTCCCCGATTTCCCGACGAAACTTGGCGCCCTCGCAACTGATGTCCCCTCTCCCATCCCCATTATTTTATTTAGAGCCGTTTTGTTATCGGAATTGTCAGACACGATTTACAAACCAACAAGAGAGAAACGTGGGGTCCCACACTCTCCCTCACGTTAATTATATGATCAACTCGCTATCGATTCGCCAACTATATATAAATATCCGCAGCATTGGCCCTCTGCCTCTTCCTCCTGCACGTACCAATCCCCTTCCTCCTCTTCCTCTTACCCAATTCCTCACACCACAAGTTCCTCGATCTTGTTCTTTCCCTCCTCCCCTGAAGGCGCCCAATTCCCTTTCCCCCTTCCTCTCTTTTGGGTTTCTTGAGTTGGTACCTCTGTGTCAGACGCATTAATTAATTGGGGGGTTATCAGTGACTTCGTTAGATCCACTGTTAGTTGTTCAATATAGATGTATATATATATAGAACCCCATCACCCCAAACCATAAGACTCACTGGTGCTCTTAATTAGCCGCCGGCCACCGCGATGGAACTTGTGGTGAAGAGTAATAGGGAGGAGGAGCCATTGGAGAACAAGTACATGAAAGGGGTGAGACACCTCTGCGACAGTGGGTTGACACGAGTCCCCGCCAAGTACATACTTCCCGCCTCAGAGCGGCCCTACGCGCAGGGGAGGCGGAGCAGCCCCTCCGACCTCAACAATTTCAACCTGCCCGTCGTCGACGTCGCCGACCTCCGCAGTCCCAACCGAGCCCACGTCCTGGCGTCACTGGCGGAGGCCTGCAAAGAACACGGATTCTTTCAGGTACGCACGCGTGACTATATATATATATATATATATATATATATATGCTTGCCACTGCCAGGGCCAGTTAATTAATTTGTTGCGGGGTAATTATGTTATGTATATATGGATATTGATAAAGGAAGCTAGCTGTTGGGTTTCTTTGCTGTGCAGGTGGTAAACCATGGCATTCCCGTCGAGGTCATAGGAGATATGATCGACGTGAGCAAGCGGTTCTTCGAGCTGCCATTTGAGGAGAGATCTGCATACATGTCGGCTCACATACTTGCTCCGGTGAGATACGGGACCAGCTTCAACCAGAACAGGGATGGGGTCTTCTGCTGGAGGGACTTCCTGAAGCTGAGTTGCCACCCCTTGCCTCGCATGCTCCCGCTGTGGCCTTCCACCCCTGTGGATCTTAGGTGAGAGCTCACTGTTTACATCAACTTAAACTGTTCCAGCTAGCACTAGCTACACGGGTATACCCATGCACAACATCACCCACGTTCGGGTCCACGGCTTGAGCTCGCAGCCTCGCAAGAATGCCAGGACTGCACCGAGGGTAAGATCCGACAAAACAGCCGACACAAACCTGATTGATGGAATCCAAGCACACGAAATCATTGGTGCATAAAGAGTGGAGCGCGTGATGCCAAGCCGCTCCCCCTGTGATGCATGGGGAAGGTGCATGCACTGTGACAAGGGTCCTCCAGCTGAGGGGACCCCGGGGCACGATCGATGTTGATGATGACCCATGCATGGCCGGCACATACAAATTACCCGATGCTCCAATGCTCATCTGTATTAATTTATGAGGAAATAACAATAACAGAAGCATACATATATATAACAGAAGACCTCCATACACTGCAGAAATCTCGCAATTCGAAGAAGCCACAACACATCACTATCTCTGTACATGTTAATTAGTAGATCGAGTAGCAAAGGGAACTATATATAGACTCGTCTTTGTCCTCCATCGATCATTGGCTTAATTAGTTTCTCTGTCTCTCTTTTGTACTTTCAGGGAGAGAGCCACCGCGTATTCCAAGCAGACAAAGGGCCTGTTCCTGGACCTCGTGGAGGCCGTATTAGAGACCCTGAAGGTGGACAATATTGAACCCATAATGGGGGAGTTCGAGGAGGGCACCCAGATGACGGTGGTGAACTTCTACCCGACGTGCCCCGAGCCCGACCTGACGCTCGGGATGCCGCCCCACTCCGACTTCGGCTTTCTGACCCTCCTCCTCCAGGACGGTGTCAGTGGCCTGCAAATCGAACAGAAGGGGCAATGGGCCACCGTTGATCTCGCCGCAGGCTCTCTCGTCGTCAACGTTGGCGACCATCTCGAGGTTGGTGCTCTAAACTGCTGGTTTCATTTAGCATTTGTTTAAGGTGGACTTGATCGGTGGGGTGACGAGCTCATATTTAAACTAATTATCCGACCATGTAAACTGCTTTGGTAGGCATGTTGATGCCATTAGCATGTCCATTGGTCGGCCTCTGCCCTTGAGATGCTACCTAGCTAGCTAGCAGTCTCAAATCCTGTATATGATACTTCCACTTGGTAAATACGAAGATCTGAGATCTAAAATTGAGACAATTTCACGATCTTGCACTTGGAAGAAAGATTTCCTGAGGAACATACGAGTTTCAGCAGCTCTTCATCCACCGTTACTAACTGTGCTTGAGCTGAAGATATAGCTAAAATTGCTAGGGCTGAAAAGCCCCCATCCTTGTGGAAATCTCGTGAGAAAGTTTCCTTTGTCATTATTTCCATATAAAGAGAGGTCGGAGAGCACAAACAAGCAGGAACAAGTGGAGGTGGATACATGAAAAACCCCCAATGCTTAAGCAGACGACTGCCATGGAGCTTGGAGAAAAGCCCGAGTCTTAAGTACTTTTCTGTGCTACTAAACCTAAGTTGTAAGTTACCTAAGTTTTAAGTTTTCTTTGCTAGACTAAGACTGAGATATATAGCTTTTAAGACCTGAGATATATATATATATATATATATATGTTATCAAGTACGTCAAATTAGGTATTATCTAATTAGCCAACTTAATTAGCCCTACTCAATCGACAAAACCGAAAAAGACAAGGCCCCGGTCCTATTTCTAACCTTTAATATATATATGCTTCTTCATGTGTAGGACAAGCAGCCACACGGCCACTTGCAAAACAAAAAAAAACAAAGAGCACGTTGCACATCGGTGAACTGAACAGTCCCAGTGTATTAATTAGTTGACATGGTTAATTATGTGCATAAATATTAATGGTCTAAACTCCTTTGTCGCCATTGTTGGAGTAGGGGAGCTACTGACCATGCCCAAAGCTTGGTGCAGATATTCAGCAACGGCAAGTACAAGAGCTTGCTGCACCGCGTCGCCGTCAACACCACGCAGCCGCGCATGTCCGTCGCCTGCCTCCACGTCCTCCCCCACGAGAGCGTCGTCCGACCTTCGCCGCAGCTCATCGACGACGACAACCCCAGGCGTTATATGGACACCGACTTCGCCTCCTTCCTCCACCACCTCTGCTCCCTCGAGACCAAGGGCAAGAACTTCCTGGAGTCCCGGAAGGTGGCGTGCTAGAACATGGAAAACCCCGGCCGGCCGGTTGGTTTCCCTTTTTTTTTCTTTCCTTCTCTCTTTCAAGAGGAAAGATTGCGAGTCCAGTACTAGAGATGTAATGGGCTCTTGAAGAGTATAAACAATTATTAAGGTCGGACTGATCAGTTAAGTTGTAGCTGATGCGTTGTTTTCTCTCGTTGTGCCGCTTCACATCATCACCAAGTTTGGTCACCAGAAGATATATTACGGAGTATAAGAATTTGGGTCACTATTAATCTAACTAAGGTTCGCATCAACCTCTGTTATAGTAAACAAAAAATATTCCACAGTACAGGTCTTAGAAATTAATCCCACGGGCAAAGAATGTTCCACATCACGGGTATTAGAAATCCTCACAGCCTAAGGGCCCCTTTGACATCCCATTTGGATAACTCGGCAGAGGTGAGAGAGAGCGGGCGGTGGGCCCCACTCTTTTCTCACACTTAATCACATTAATCGAGGTCAATTAACACGCTCTTCCGAGGTCGAGCATGTTAACCGCACCCGATTAACAAAGACCTCCTAATAATTCACAAACCAAGACAGGAAGCTAGATTAGGTGCATCTGATTTGTTCTCGTGCAGAACCGTTAAAGCTATATATTCCGGCAATAAGAAAAGTGAACTTCTCACCTTGATATTACGGGTTGTACTTCACCTGGCGCAGTTAGTCCCAACATAAACTTGCATGACCACATTGGGGTTGAGTTAGAACTTTCAGAATGATATATATTTTTGCTAACGTCGGCAACGTTAGTGTAAGTGAAAAATATTAATACATTTTGCAGAGACAGGAAATTAGTCTCATGTGTGGACTGTCGTATAGTAGAGACTCACTTTTCTTACCATGAAAAGGGGACCAGAGGTGAGAGCCTACGGTACATACACAAAGGTAGATCAGTCCGGGGTCTTGAATGATGTTATGAGGGAAATTTCTCCTATGTTAAGTCAAGAAGTTAAGGGGGATTTAGTTTGACTTCGTATAGCTTGGCTTAACTTACTTTGTTTATCTCAGGAGGGGTTGCCTTCCCCTCTTTATAACTCTTTTGAGTGACTCTCGAAGAGAGTTCCCTATATACAGTGGGGATTGTCACTCAATGGTCATAGAGTTCCCTCTTGAAAAGGAGAAGTGTCCACGTCGGACTTGACGTACAAACTGGATATACTCTTCTTAAGTGGCGATCGCGACCCCCTGAGATTGTGGGGGAGAAATTCTCATGCAAGTGGGGTCAACTTCCGGTTTATCTTTAGGCTGCCTCCTCCGGACATGGTAAGGGAGCGAAGGTGGAGCTGGTGTCATCCCGAAGGACGGGCCGAGTAGTTTCCCTAAGTAAGAAGTTCATCGGGCATTGTGCCACTTTGATATCGGAATAAGATGGTGAGTTATTCTGCATGCTTACCCTTATTCTAATTTGATAATAAGATTATCATAACTAGAGTCGGTTAAGGTTAAGATCCTTAATCCAGAGTTAACTCATTTCACTCTCTCACTGACATATCCTATCTAACCCTAATTAGAATATGTTACCAAACAAATAATTACTCCAACCCAACGATAAGTTAATTAACTAGGACCCGCCTCGGTTCACTTACCCTAACATGTTATCAAAGTGCCAAGTGTTCAGGGCTTGCTCTGGTGGGCACCCTCCAAGCACTCCGAGGTCTTCGATAGTCACTTCAACACAAGGGGTTGTGATGGCTTCAGGAAACATTTTACCGCATCATGGGCTAGCTAGGTGGTGGACCATTTGGACATTTGCAATGTGACCCTAGGCCATTAACAGCTCAACATTATATATATTTTTTAATGGACTTTGTAGAGGTTAAAAAGTGTCCCTTTCATCTCGTACTATATATTTAAGACTTGTTTAATGGGGAAGAGTAGTCGGTAACCCTGAGGAAACTTAATTGCAACCACTAGAAAGAGTGTCAGAAGAAGCCCTGAGAGAGATCTCAGAGAACAACCCTCTGATGCTTAAGTTAGGACCGTACGAGAAAGTAAATAAAGAGCTTAAGAGAAAGAAAGTAGAAGAGGGGGAGAGTCTAGAGCCTGTGATATGGCAATGACGCTTGGAGAGTGCTCGGGGAGTGTCCAGAGAGTGCTCGGAGAGGATGAGAATATTCGGAGAGACATGAAGAGAAGAACCAGGAGGGAGTCTCCCTCTCACTACTATCCTTATGGAGTATCCTTTCGTAGTCAGTTGTGGGAGTGCCTGAGGGTGCCTGATCTCTCTCTCTCTCTCTCTCTCTCTCTCTCTCTCTCTCTCTCTCTCTATGTATGTATGCCTCTCTGTATCTTATCTGAGTCATTTTTTCCTTCTCCCCCTTATATCCATCTGGGGACCTATTTATAATGAGTGCAATTGTAATGCCCTGGATCTTTATTTGGTCTTTCGGATCATTTTCGGAGAGTTTCGAATCGCTTTTGTAGCTCCCGAGTTGAGTTTTACGATCCGTATGGGTTTTTCTCTCGTACTAGTTACGGAACCCGGCGGTGAGTTCATTTCTCAATTCATCGACTCGTGGACAATACAGTGGCGATGTACTCTTCGAGCCGATCGTTTTGACTATTTCTGTGTATTTTTCTGAATTAGTGTATTTTCGGCTTAATTTACGAATTTTTGGAAATTAGAAAATTTTTTAATTTCCTTTTTATATAAACCCCCCCTCTCTCCTCTCTCATATTTCTCTCACTCTCTCCCTCCCGTTCTCTCTCGTTCTCTCGCCCTCTCACCTCCGGCTGTAGATGGAGGGGTTCGTGGGTGAGGTGGCGACGCCGGGAAGCTGCTGAGACGCGTGATGGAGCGAGGATCGGATCGATTTTGGTGCGATCCCGAACGGTGGATTCAAAGCCGACGGTTCGATTCACGACGCGATTTTCGACGCTGTTTAGTCCCTACGGGGCGCGGTTTCTTCAGTGGAGGTAGGGAGATGGACCGATACTTCGTTCTGCACATTTTCCCTATTTTCGTGCGTAGTTTGGTGCTCGATCGGGGGAGATCGGGCCGGTTTAGTAAAAATCGCAGTTTTTGGGGTTTTCAGGGTTCGCCGAAAAATGACAACCATTCTTGGTCTAGTTAGTATCAAAATGACCGCTGGGATGTCTGGATCCCATTCATGTTAGTTTCATGTCGATCGGTCATCATTCGAGGCCAAGAGGAGTCCGGGAACCTCGGTGACCCATTTAGGATCGATTCGTTGAAATCATCCCGATCTCTTGTTTTAATGCATGCATGCGGGCTTTTTAACCTCCAGATGTTGTTTTTCATAGTTTGTCTTTGTTTCCCCTGCGTTTCGGCGTGAATGGGGTGTGGAACGGGCCGATTCGGCCTTCCCCTTGTTTTTCCCGCCGTTCTCGATTTTCCGAACTGAACGCGGTCCACCAGTGACCGTGTTTGTGTAGTCGCGGTCTTAGGAGAACCATGTTCACATGGTCGAGAGAGTCGGCAAGAGTAGCGGTGTTGCGACAGACCGCCTCAGTACAGTCGCGGTCTGCAGGCGACCGTGACTGTCTGGTCGCGGTCTTCAGGTGACCGTTACCATGGTTTTTATGTCAGGCTAGTCGCTATCCCGAGGTGACCGTGACTGTTTAGTCGCGGTCCTCAGGCGACCGTGACTGTGTAATCATGGTCACCAGGCGACCGTGACTGTGTAACGTGTTTTGATTTCGTGGATTGGGGATGGGAATCGACGCCAAGCATGTACATTTACTTTTGCATTTATGTCCTTTTAGTTTGTGTTATATCCTTGGGAAAGTATATGCGCAATTGTACGGCTTTATAAGCCAATGTGTCATTCCCATGAATTGTGTGGGTTTTTATGCAATTATACAGTAGGACCAGCAAGGGGGCCCTCAGCCCTTTCCCATTGGTCCATGTCACCTATGTGGGGCTGGTCAACCATCCTAGGTGGCCATCTAGAAGGGTTGAATGTCAAATGCCACATGGGTAGACAAAGGGAGTAAAAAGTCTAAGTTAGGCTACCTACCATGTCAAGCTTGTCTCCCACTTGGGTTATTTTTTTTTTTTTTGTGTTGGTCACATTTAATCTAGGCCATTCATTTCCCATCCCTAGATCCAATGGTAGAGATTGGATTAGATTGGAGGCATATAAATACTTATATTTTCCATGTGAATATTAATGAAAGTGAAAAAATCATTGTGCAAGAACCCCTCTCTTGGAGAATTTCGACCTCTCCTCTCTCTCCCCCTGGTTTCTTCATCCCCAACCCCCATTCTAGAGTGATATATCCTTCCCCCCACCTCCGGTGATCATCGGTGCCGCCGCCGCCGCCGTTCGTGCCGCCATCACGCCGCCGCGGAGCCGCCTTCGGTGTTCTGTCCATCCTGGATAGAGGCTTCTTGTCCGAATATCTGCTCTCCACCACATGAAGATCTCAAGCTGCAATTTTATGGTGTGTTCTACCCTTGCATCCCAAGTGCCACCTAAATTTTCACGCCCAAAATCCACCGTTTAGTATTTTTACATTTTCATCCAACCTGTCATCCCAGATCTGCCAGGTTTCTATCTACAGTGATAGAACATCTGAGTTCTCCCCCTCCGACCATCTTTTTGATTTGTACAAACCCTCCCAATTTTACTGAGAGTTCTGTCCATCAACCCCTACATCCAAAAATTTTTTTAATTTTTTATCAGCCTTATATCCATTTTTAGAAATTCGTGTTCTTCCTCTACTACAGTGTTTTCAGTCAGATCCCAGATCCGACCACCATCCACTTCCAAAATCAGAACAAATCACCACCACCTCTAAATACAGATCCAAAAATAGTCCTGGTTTCCTTACTTGCTTTTCTACAACTTTCATGAACAAGTCGATGTCTGAATCCGAGGTCTTCATATCAGTCAATGGTAATCCATAGGAAAGTGCTCTGCTAACCTGAGATTTCAGACACTGTACAACAGCAACATTCAAAATTCGTCAATCAAAAGTACATGCTTGATTGTTTTTCTGTAATCACCTTGAGTTGAAGCCCTTCGAAGCATCTTTCCAACGGCACCAGTTTCGTCACATTTTGACGTCGGGGCTAATCGCAGCATCCGTTCTCGCCGGAGCGCGCGCCGGAAAATAGAACCGGCAGGTCCGTGGCCGGTCATTCCGACCGGTGTCGAACGGAGCCGCCCGGCCTCCGGCCGGTGAACCAGCGTACCGCCAGCCCAGGGAACGCTTCTCCAAGTGTCCCCACTACAGCGGTGCCACCGGACCCCACATGGCCCCTCCGGACAGCGCGTGGGCCCCACAGCCACAAGTTCGGGTGCTGCCGAAGAGACGCGAAAAGCCGCACGTCAACCCGAATTCGGTCCTCCCGGGCCCAGTTGTGTAGCCCTTTACCTCCCTGTGTGGACTGGGCGATATTTCACTGCTGTCATCATTGTGTAATATTTATCCCGGGAGTACGAGTTTCGGCCGAGTCCGTCTTCCCAACGCCGAGCGCGTGGAGGTATCGAATTCGCTCCCTTCTCGGCATTTTGCTTACTTCATATATATTTGTTTATGCCGCTGCTAGAGAGCATGTGTAGGGATATCTAGCTCGCTTTATATGTTCATTACCGCTGCTGCGAGAGAGTATGTGACCGTCCCATGACCCGATCCGGGCACAAAAGAGAGCCGATCACCCTAGCTCATTGCCGGTTTCTCAACCGCGCACATCCGACGCTTCCCTAGTTAAGGGGCAATCACGAGCTTGTCGTGTCCGTGGTCTCGTCCCGCATCAATTTGGTATCAGAGCGAGTTGAGTCTAGGGTGTCCAAAACAAAAAAAAAGAGTGTCATTTAAGTCTAAGTGTCTAAGTCGGTCTTAGGAGTTGCATTTGCATACCATTAATCAGTATATAAAAAGGTGTTGTCTGAACGTTAGGCTACGCCTATCGGGAAGGCCGCACACTTGCGCGAGTGATCTTTGGATCGATTAACTCCGCCACGTACCGAGTCTTGGTGTCTTGTCCTTAGTGTGCATGCATCCCAACCTTGCATAGTCGGTCTAGTGTCTTGTCTAAATGGCCTTGCATACCCATTCCTAGGGATCCATTCCCACCTTTTCGGCACCAATGGCCAACCCATGTCGACCCGTCCAAGGTGATAGGTCCGTGTCTGAGTACATCCGGGACTATGATAAGTACCGGTTGGAATATGGCTTGGGAGAGGAGAGCACCACGACCGCATTTCAGTTCCGGAGAGGTTTACGGTTTCACTTCCAACTTGAATGTCTTGTCCGCAACGCGTTCTCGCTGGCGCAATCTTATAAGGTCGCTCTAGAGGTCGAGCCCTTTGAGTCTCATTTTTCTCGCTCTAGAGGTCGAACCCTTTGGCAAACATCTACCTCCCAACCGAGTCCCGAACCGATCGGACTACCTAACCCAATTCCTTCACCACCCGAGAGTGCTCCATTGTCACCCTCACCTTCCGATCTTAATTGGGAACTCTCTCATTTGGAGCCACCCAAGCCCCAGCCACCCGTGTTTCTAACGGGTACGCTTTTCATCACCGAGCCGCTTCTTAGTTGGCTCAAGGATGGCTTGGTCCCACATCCCTTCCCATCCATGGACCCCATCCTATCTCTAGTGCCCGTCAACTCCTACCACACAACTTTTCGATCTCGTCACCATGTTGATATGTTGGATGATCTTGTCATGGGATTAGATTCACAATGGGAGTTGACGCATCTTTTGGCCCAAGGCTTTGACCAACCCGCTAGTCTTAGCTTCACCCATCCGGCCTTCGGGTCCATTACCTCCGAGTGCACCGTGGGTTGTGTCACCACGGAGGTTCTTCTACTTCTCCCGCTACCGGACGAGCCCGAATTCATACCCTTTTATCCGAGGGAGGAATCATACTTCTTGCCTATGATCCCCGTCCCACCCGTCACAATTCAAGAAGGTGACTATCCACACCTTCAAAACTTCTACACGTGGGACCGTGACTTGTGAGAACCCACCATAAGGGGTCATACCTTCTTTGATCCCTTTGACCCACTCCCTAGTGGATCTTTAGACCCTCCACATTCACTTCACTTCTTCGAGGGAGTCCGCTACCACACCCCTTCCCCACGGGCCGGGTCGTCTATGCCCACCAAGCCCGTACCCTTACAAGATACACCATCATCTAGGGGAGATACTCTTGGCCCTCCCACATCCACATCCCATATGCATGCATGGCCCACCTTAGGAGGTCTAGGATTTCCGCATGATGTCAACCACCGGTTACGTCAGATGCATGCATGGCACACATTCGGGTGTCCTGGTCCGCCGTCACCCATGTACGGGTCGGACTAACATTAGGTATGTCTAGGGTCATATATGAGTCGGTATTGTCTCTTCTTTGTGTGGTTTGTTTGCATGATTTTTGTGTCGTTTATTTGTCTGCATGTGTCTTGTGCAAGCTCGTTGTCGTTCTCTTATGAGTAAGAGGCGAGTGGACTCATTCGATGAGTATGGGATCGGTTCTATATCTACACCCGGATCTAGTCACCTACATGGACTCAGCGGTGATTCCTAGTGAGTCTTCGAGCCGCCACCTCCCCCTTTGAGAGTGCCCCACCTGGAGTGTCCACCACTTGCCCATGGCAGCTTGCGCATATCGAGTATATATGGAATGAGCAGGTGACGATCACTTGGAGTGGAGCGTACCCGCGTTACTTGGCACGGTGACGGATCCGTCGGAGTACCCGAGCATCCATACCCCTACTCGACGGGGTCGAGTTCCTCCCACCCGGGGAGAGTTGATGGGAATCGACGCCGAGCATGTACATTTACTTTTACATTTATGTCCTTTTAGTTTGTGTTATATCCTTGGGAAAGTATATGCGCAATTGTACGGCTTTATAAGCCAATGCGTCATTCCCATGGATTGTGTGGGTTTTTATGTAATTATACAGTAGGACCAGCAAGGGGGCCCTCAGCCCTTTCCCATTGGTCCATGTCACCTATGTGGGGCTGGTCAACCATCCTAGGTGGCCATCTAGAAGGGTTCAATGTCAAATGCCACATGGGTAGACAAAGGGAGTAAAAAGTCTAAGGTAGGCTACCTACCATGTCAAGCTTGTCTCCCACTTGGGTTATTTTATTTTTTTTGTGTGTGTTGGTCACATTTAATTTAGGCCATTCATTTCCCATCCCTAGATCCAATGGTAGAGATTGGATTAGATTGGAGGCATATAAATACTTGTATTTTCCATGTGAATATTAATGAAAGTGAAAAAATCATTGTGCAAGAACCCCTCTCTTGGAGAATTTTGACCTCTCCTCTCTCTCCCCCTGGTTTCTTCATCCCCAACCCCCATTATAGAGTGATATATCCTTCCCCCCACCTCCGGTGATCATCGGTGCCGCCGCCGCCGCCGTTCGTGCCGCCATCACGCCGCCGCAGAGCCGCCTTTGGTGTTCTGTCCATCCTGGATAGAGGCTTCTTGTCCGAATATCGGCTCTCCACCACGTGAATATCTCAAGCTGCAATTTTTATGGTGTGTTCTACCCTTGCATCCCAAGTGCCACCTAAATTTTCACGCCTAAAATCCACCGTTTAGTATTTTTACATTTTCAACCAACCTGTCATCCCAGATCTGCCAGGGTTCTGTCTACAGTGATAGAACATCTGAGTTCTCCCCCTCCGACCATCTTTTTGATTTGTACAAACCCTCCCAATTTTACTGAGAGTTCTGTCCATCAACCCCTACATCCAAAAATTTTTTTAATTTTTTATCAGCCTTATATCCATTTTTAGAAATTCGTGTTCTTCCTCTACTACAGTGTTTTCAGTCAGATCCCAGATCCGACCACCCTCCACTTCCAAAATCAGAACAAATCACCATCACCTCTAAATACAGATCCAAAAATAGTACTGGTTTCCTTACTTGATTTTCTACAACTTTTATGAACAAGTCAAAGTCTGAATACGAGGTCTTCATATCGGTCAAAGGCAATCCACAGGAAAGTGCTCTGCTGACCTAAGATTTCAGACACTGTACAATAATAACATTCAAAATTCGTCAATCAAAAGTACAGGCTTGATTGTTTTTCTGTAATCACCTTGAGTTGAAGCCCTTCAAAGCATCTTTCCAACGGTGCCAGTTTCGTCACATTCCGACGTCGGGGCTGATCGCAGCATCTGTTCTCGCCGGAGCGCGCGCTAGAAAATAGAACCGGCAGGTCCGTGGCCGGTCATTCCGACCGGTGTCGAACGGAGCCGCCCGGCCTCCGGCCGGCGAACCAGCGTACCGCCAGCCCAGGGAATGCTTCTCCAAGTGTCCCCACTACAGCGGTGCCACCGGGCCCCACACGGCCCCTCCGGACAGCGCGTGGGCCCCACAACCACAAGTTCAGGTGCTGCCGAAGAGACGCGAGAAGCCGCCCGTCAACCCGAATTCGGTCCTCCCGGGCCCAGTTGTGTAGCCCTTTACCTCCCTGCGTGGAGTGGGTGATATTTCACTGCTATCATCATTGTGTAATATTTATCCCGAGAGTACGAGTTTCGGCCGGGTCCGTCTTCCCCACGCTGAGCGCGTGGAGGTATCGCATTCGCTCCCTTCTCGGCATTTTGCTTACTTCATATATATTTGTTTATGCCGCTGCTAGAGAGCATGTGTAGGGATATCTAGCTCGCTTTATATGTTCATTATCGCTGCTGCGAGAGAGTATGTGACCGTCCCGTGACCCGATCCGGGCACAAAAGAGAGCCGATCACCCTAGCTCATTGCCGGTTTCTCAACCGCGCACATCCGACGCTTCCCTCGTTAAGGGGCAATCACGAGCTTGTCGTGTCCGTGGTCTCATCCCGCATCAATTTGGTATCAGAGCGAGTTGAGTCTAGGGTGTCCAAAATAAAAAAAAAAAGAGAGAGGGAGTCATTTAAGTCTAAGTGTCTAAGTCGGTCTTAGGAGTTGCATTTGCATACCATTAATCGGTATATAAAAAGGTGTTGTCCGAACGTTAGGCTACGCCTATCGGGAAGGCCGCACACTTGCGCGAGTGATCTTCGGATCGATTAACTCCGCCACGTACCGAGTCTTGGTGTCTTGTCCTTAGTGTGCATGCATCCCAACCTTGCATAGTCGGTCTAGTGTCTTATCTAAATGGCCTTGCATACCCATTCCTAGGGATCCATTCCCACATTTTCGGCACCAATGGCCAACCCATGTCGACCCGTCCAAGGTGATAGGTCCGTGTCCGAGTACATCCGGGACTATGATAAGTACCGGTTGGAATATGGCTTGGGAGAGGAGAGCACCACGACCGCATTTCAGTTCCGGAGAGGTTTGCGGTTTCACTTCCAACTTGAATGTCTTGTCCGCGACGCGTTCTCGCTGGCGCAATCTTATAAGGTCGCTCTAGAGGTCGAGCCCTTTGAGTCTCATTTTTCTCGCTCTAGAGGTCGAACCCTTTGGCAAACATCTACCTCCCAATCGAGTCCCGAACCGATCGGACTACCTAACCCAATTCCTTCACCACCCGAGAGTGCTCCATTGTCACCCTCACCTTCCGATCTTAATTCGGAACCCTCTCATTTGGAGCCACCCAAGCCCCAGCCACCCGTGTTTCTAACGGGTACGCTTTTCATCGCCGAGCCGCTTCTTAGTTGGCTCAAGGATGGCTTGATCCCACATCCCTTCCCATCCATGGACCCAATCCTATCTCTAGTGCCCGTCAACTCCTACCACACAACTTTTCGATCTCGTCACCATGTTGATACGTTGGATGATCTTGTCATGGGATTAGATTCACAATGGGAGTTGACGCATCTTTTGGCCCGAGGCTTTGACCAACCCGCTATTCTTAGCTTCACCCATCCGGCCTTCGGGTCCATTACCTCCGAGTGCACCGTGGGTTGTGTCACCACGGAGGTTCTTCTACTTCTCCCGCTACCGGACGAGCCCGAATTCATACCCTTTTGTCCTAGGGAGGAATCATACTTCTTGCCTATGATCTCCGTCCCACCCGTGACAATTCAAGAAGGTGACTATCCACACCTTCAAAACTTCTACACGTGGGACCGTGACTGGTGGGAACCCACTATAAGGGGTCATACCGTCTTTGATCCCTTTGACCCACTCCCTAGTGGATCCTTAGACCCTCCACATTCACTTCACTTCTTCGAGTGAGTCCGCTACCACACCCCTTCCCCACGGGCCGGGTCGTCTATGCCCACCAAGCCCGTACCCTTACAAGATACACCATCATCTAGGGGAGATACTCTTGGCCCTCCCACATCCACATCCCATATGCATGCATGGCCCACCTTAGGAGGTCTAGGATTTCCGCATGATGTCAACCACCGGTTACGTCAGATGCATGCATGGCACACATTCGGGTGTCCTGGTCCGCCGTCACCCATGTACGGGTCGGACTAACATTAGGTATGTCTAGGGTCATATATGAGTCGGTATTGTCTCTTCTTTGTGTGGTTTGTTTGCATGGTTTTTGTGTCGTTTATTTGTCTGCATGTGTCTTGTGCAAGCTCATTGTCGTTCTCTTATGAGTAAGAGGCGAGTGGACTCATTCGATGAGTATGGGATCGGTTCTATATCTACACCCGGATCTAGTCACCTACAGGGACTCAGCGGTGATTCCTAGTGAGTCTTCGAGCCGCCACCTCCCCCTTTGAGAGTGCCCCACCTAGAGTGTCCACCACTAGCCCATGGCAGCTTGCGCATATCGAGTATATATGGAATGAGCAGGTGACGATCACTTGGAGTGGAGCGTACCCGCGTTACTTGGCACGGTGACGGATCCGTCGGAGTACCCGAGCATCCATACCCCTACTCGACGGGGTCGAGTTCCTCCCACCCGGGGAGAGTTGATGGGAATCGACGCCGAGCATGTACATTTACTTTTGTATTTATGTCCTTTTAGTTTGTGTTATATCCTTGGGAAAGTATATGCGCAATTGTACGGCTTTATAAGCCAATGCGTCATTCCTATGGATTGTGTGGGTTTTTAAGTAATTATACAGTAGGACCAGTAAGGGGGCCCTCTGTAGACAGCAAAAGAGGGTCGTCCACCCTCGTCTGTCCTAAGACATGGAGATGACGAAATCAACTCAAGAAGAGAAAGAACATAAAGGGGAGAAAGGAAAGAAGGATGTGAAACGAACTCCGGTACGTGGTGGAGATAGGGGTCGGGAGACCCTCTCGCGCAAACTAACCCCTTCCCGGTAAGCGTGACTTACCGTTCCACGAGCAATTTTTCATATACCAGGAAATTCGAGAATTTAAGTAACAGAAATGGGGAGGCACGAAGACTCAGAAACTGCAGCGGTGTATCGTTCTCCAGAAAATTACAAAGACAAGACGAACCAAGACATACCGCCACAAGACATTGATCTTTGTGGGGTTCTAGCAGCGATGCAATAATATCAACACTAATGAATGTATATATATGTATTAGGACCACCGCAAGACATTGGCCTTACGGGGTTTTTATTGCAATATAGATAATAAACATGAGTATATATACATAAGACCACCGCGAGATATTACTCTCCGCGGGGTTTTTACTGTAATATATAATAAAAGGCTTCGCGAGGAATTACTTCCGTCACGTGCACCTTCGCGAGGAATTACTTCCGTCGCCGGGTTTATACAGAAATTTAAAGAAATAAAATGACAGAATGAAGAAGGTTTCGCGAGGAATAACTTCCGTCACGTACGCCTTCGCGAGGAATTACTTCCGTCGCAGGGTTTAGACAAAAATCAAATGAATAAAATGACAGAATAAAAAGGCTTCGCGAGGAATTACTTCCGTCACGTATACCTTCGCGAGGAATGACTTCCGTCGCAGGGTTTAGACAGAAATTTAAAGAAATAGAATGACAGAATGAAAAAAAAAAAAGGCTTCGCGAGGAATGACTTCCGTCACGTACACCTTCGCGAGGAATTACTTCCGTCGCCGGGTTTAGACAAAATCAAGGGAATAAAATGATAGAATGAAAAAGGCTTCGCGCGGAATGACTTCCGTCACGTACACCTTCGCGAGGAATGACTTCCGTCGCAGGATTTAAACAAAAGGGAAAATTGACAGGAAAGAAAAGGGGAAGGGGATGTGATCGCCAGGGGCTGAGAGCCCCACAAAAAAGAACTGTGATCGCGTTCGCCGCCGGGGCGGGAGCAGTGCGGGTCCTCTCTTCCTCTTTAGTCGGCCGGCCGACGAAGAGGGCCTTCTTTGGTTACCCGGATTTTATTATCCCTTTTTTTGTTTTACTTTTTGTTATTATATATTTTTTTGGGGGTTTTGTGGCTTTTATTGTTTTTATGTTCTTATATCTTTTAAGAGAAAGATGAGAGAGCAAAGAGAGAAATCGGGTGATAGATGGTAGAATAAGGTAGCACGATATAGGAAAAGAATACTAAGAAAATATAGACAGGATGAAGACTTTATTTTAGATAAGACAGAGAAGAACGGAGATGGAGGTTTAACGATATATAATACTAATAAGGGAGAGGAGATAGACTTATTGTTAAACGAAACGTAAAGGAGGATAAATATGGAAATTTAACAACAGATAATAATGATGGAGGAAAGAACTAGGATAGATGAGAGAGACAATAACCGGGTACCTCAAAAGGAGGGATGACCTCCTACTCTTTTGGTCGACGGAAGAAGTGGGATCCCCGACTGGTTAACCCTGCACGGAAAACGAATGAAGAGAAACAACAACGAGATAAGGACGACGATGGTGTAGCATCAATTCTTTAGAAGCTGATATTGAGAATAGCATAAGAGAACACTAACTTGGTTGGTGGCATTTAAAAACCCCTTTTAGACATGAAAAGGTAGGTAGATGATATGATGAATGAACAAAGATGGGTCTCTCAGGAAGAGAGACACTATATGAACGACAAGTAATGCATGCATATGTAACTAACTGAATGAAAACCAGACAACAAGGGGGGAGAAAACTTATTCAGAGATGGATGATGGGCTTTGGATGAGCTTCTCCGGCAAGGTGAGGATGAACCAGGCACGCAGCACAGCAGAACGACTACTTTAAAGTCTCTTTTCCACTTTAAATCAACACGTGCATACGTTCACAGACACGTACCCCTACATGAACACACACATACACATATACATGAACGGGAATACATCTATAAAGGGGGGGATCGAAAGAGAGAGGGTTGAAGAGAAAGGAAGAAAGGGAGAAAGAGGAGAAGAACTCTTTTTTTTATAGAGATTTTTTACTTTAGTTTTACATATATATAGCGTATATATATAGAGAGAGAGAATATGAACTATATGAGATATATATATATATATATAGTATATGTATATATGTTATATATACATAAGAGAGGGAGAGTGACCCGAGAGTGAGGGATGAAGGGAGTTGGGGAGAAAAAAAGACAATAAAAATGAAAGAAAGGGGGGTGGCGAAGGCAGAGAGGGGAAGAGAGAGTGAGAGGGAGAGAGAGAGATGCGAGAGGAAGAGAGAGAGGATAATAATAAAAAATTAATTAATTAAAAAAAGAGAGAAGTAGGAGGAGAGGGAGGTCGGAAGAGAGGGAGGGAGAGAGAGACAGTGGGGAGAGGGGATTAAAAAAAGAGAAAAGAAAGAGTCAGAGAGAGGAAGATCGAGAAGGAGAGAGATGGAGAGGAAGAGAGGGAGGGAGAGATGCAGAGAGTGGGAGAAAAAGAGAGAGAGGGAGAGGGGATTAATAAAAAAAATAAAAGAATGAGAGAGAGGAAAACGGTGGGAGGAGGTGGAGGGTGAGAAGCAGAGAGAGAGAGAGGGAAAAGAGAGACGATGGGGAGGGAGAGTGGATTAAAAAAAAAGAAAAGAAAGAGTGAGAGAGGGGGAGATCGAGAGGGAGAGGGAGAGAGATAGAGAGGAAAAGAGGGAGGGAACGGTGAAGAGAGGGAGAGAGAGAGAGAGTTTAAAAGAATAAAAAAAATAAAATAAAAAGAGAGAGAGATCGCGGCGGAAGCCGCGAGAGAGAGAGAGAGAGAGAGAGAGAGAGAGGGAACAGAGAGGGAGAGTGGGGAAGAGAGAGATGGCGCGGGGAGAGGAGAGAGAGAGAGAGAAAGAGGGAACAGAGAGGGAGAGTGGGGAAGAGAGAGATGGCGCGGGGAGAGGAGAGAGAGAGAGAGAGAGAGAGAGTGCGGTGAGAAGGGGACCGCGACGGGGGAAGAGAGAGAAGGAGGGAAAGAGAACGGCGGGGGGAGAGGGGCAGAGAAGAGAAAGAGAGAGAGAGGGAGCAGGGAGGGGGAGCTCGAAGGCGGTGGCCGCGGCGGTGCACGGCGAGCGGGGGGCGAGGGGAGCTCCGCGGCGGCGAGCGGCGTTGACGGGAGTGCCGGAGCACGTCTGCAGCGGTCCGGAGGCGGGAGCGGCGGCCGAGGCGGGCCGGAGCGGGACAGGGCGGTGCCGGAGCGGGACAGGGCGGCCGCGGGCAGTGGGAGCAGCGGGAGCGGGGGCGACAGCGGCGGCAGGAGGCGGCAACGTCGCGGGGGCCCAGACGGCTGGAGCGGGCGGCAGGCGGCGTCGTCGCGGGGGGCGGGGGCGTCGTGGGGCGGTGGTCGCACGGGGCCCGGACGGCTGGAGCGGGTGCGGTGTCGGGGTCGCGGGCGGCAGGCTTCACGGCGTCACGGTGCAGGCGGTCCCCTGCGGCGTCGAGGGCATGCAGAGTGGGGGAGGGGTGTCGCAAGGAGATGAGGGGGGGTTCACTGGCGGCAAGAAAGGTGAGGGAATGAGGAGGGAGAGGAGTGGTGCGGTTGTGTTAGCAGGGTGGCGAGGGGCGGCGGTGCTAGGCTGGGTTGAACGTGGTAGCTAGTGAGAAGGGAGAGGGGAGTGGGAACGATGGTGGCTACATGAGAGGATCGGTGCAATCGGGGAGGGTAGCGGTGGTGAGAATGGAGAGGGAGAGAGGAAGACGAGAGTGAGAGGGGGAGCAGAGGGATGGTGGCCGGTTGCAGGTGGGAGAGGAGGGATGGCTGTCGTTGGGGAGAGGTGGCAACGTCGGAAGTGGAGAGGGGGTGGCTGCTGTAGTCGGTTCATGCAAAAGGGGGGGGTGTGTCTGTATCGTGAGGGGCTTCCCATGGGGTGGTGGGTTACGGAGGAGGTGAAAAGGGGAGAGAGAGAGTGTGTGTTAAAGAGGGGGGGGGGCAAGATCCGGATAAGGTGGGAAGAGAGTAAAGAGTAATAAAGGATGGGGTCAAGTTTATTAAAATTTGTTTATTTGTTTTTAGAATAAGAAGGGGCCAGGCCCATGATCACATGAGCCCATTAACACTTAATAAGCTTCCCTTTATTTATTTAGAATAAGAATGGGCCAAGCCCATTAACACACATATTTTTTGTATTATTATTTAAAAGAGAATAGCCACAAGCCCATTAACAGGAGTCTTATTAAGAAACGACAATCGAGGTTTACCGGATAAATTGGAGGTCACTCAGTTAACTTAACCGTGCGAGCCACTTTGGGGCGTCTTAGTGTAATACGGGATCTGCTCAGCATAATGCTAAAACGTCGTGTCTACAGCTGCCCCGCCTTGGCGTCTGCTTTGCAGGGGAATGACACGGAGTGGAATGAAATAGAAGTGTAATGAAGTGGAGTAGAGAATGGACTGAAAGGTGGATGCCAAGGCGTGATGAGACACGTTTTTAACACTATGTGATTGGGAATCTTTCATGAGTTTCAGCAAAACAACCTTGAAGAAGGTCCTCCGAAATCAACGACTGTTTGGCTGGACATAACAAAAGACTAACAGAAAGAGGGACCAACTGCTCGGCGTGGAAGTACCTGAGTCGTAGACCCGCAGGTTTTACCTTGGGGAGCGGTTACCAGCCAATGTGGAAGTGCTGCGACCAAGGTGGGTCCAATGAAGTAAAAAAGGGGTAGCTGATAATCCAAACAAAGGTCTCTTTCGGCCAACAAGCCCAAGATGGTTTCACAGAAACTCAGTACTCGATTCAGAATGGAACATCTCGTATTAGTCAAGAATTTAAGCACAACGGCTCTCACAATCGAGTTAAAAAAATGATCTTCCACAGTGATATCAAAGTCCTACATGAATGCATGCTGGGTTTAAAGGAAAAATTAAAACAAACTAAAAGTAGAAAATAGCCAAGGATAATATTGTTAAGTTGCTTAGGACGGGTCAGGATACCGATTCGATGAGACGATACTGAGCCGGGGCCCGTTTATCCACGCACCGATTCACCGAATGGAACCATCGTTCCCATGCTATCACAACCTAACGGCCTATCCGTACGTCCTGAACTCCTCTGGAGTTATCACTGTTTTTGTTAGAGGGGAACTCAAACTCCAGATTCATCCAAGGCATAAGGTCCTTGACGTGCTCTAACAGCGTAGATATCATATAGTAGGATGCATGACACAGTGGGGTCAGTCACCGGGGTGACTGATGGTGGGACATGGTAGGGCAATGGCGCCCTCTTGCTTTCTTATTTTGTTCTTGGAACCTGCACCGAACATCAAGCAGTAAAGAAGGATTTATTTCATAAGAAGTAAAATTACATTCAACGGTACAGGACATCCGCACATCAATACATGAGCAGGAGAAAACACGACACAAATCAGACAAGATTTATTCGGTTAAAATTCACCAGGGTAACTTGTCATAAATGTTTTACATTTACCTTTTTACCCCCCTTTTCACTATAAGTATCCCTTTGCTTCTTAGCAAAAGATCATCCATTGGTGGCTCGGGGAGTCAAGCTCTTTTTTGAGATGGGAGAGAAATCCTGCCCTTTTGAGATGGAAGGTGGGCCTTCCCGCCCTGCCAAGAGGAGCAAGTTCGGCCGCGAATTCAGGAGGTTGACCGACATTGAAGGCCATCTGAGCGAGAGGATTCTCTCTCGAGCGGTAAGTTGGCTTTTCATCCTAGTTTCCTTCATAAGTTCTCCCTCGCTTTTTTTTATTCCTTTCTTTTCCTTCCTTTCAGCCGTATCCTCTTTTTTCGGGCCCAAGAAAATTCTCAAAGCTGCCCTGGCTATCGAAGCTTACGTCTAACATCACTGTCAGTATGAGGGCCGTTATTTCAAAATGGCATCTCCAAGGGTTGGTGATCCATGCCAAGCATTATGACAAGATCTCCATGGATTGGGCGGCCCTGGGTGCATTGGCGGAGGTTTGGCATCCGGAAACCCACACTTTTATCTTCCCTACTTTTGAGACAACGGTCCTCCTCGAAGAGGCAGAACTTCTGCTAGGCTTAAGAAGGTCGATGAAGGATGACAGGATAAAGGTTTCGCGGATGCGGAAGAGGGTATCTACCGAGGAAGTTCTTGGAAGCTTTATGCCATTTGGAACCATAAAGAGCGTTCAGACTCAGAACGGAGTCAACTTGCAAAAGCTCGCAGACTGGACCGTGACTGCCTTAGAAGGGTTGATATATGATGAGCATTTAGAAGGGCTTATGAAAGGGTTCACAATTTGTTTGGCCGGAGCTCTCCTCTTTCCTTGTACTGACAACATCGTAGAGGAAGACCAATTGGGAGCGATTTGTGGACTTTGGGAGGGAAGGAGAGTGGGGCCTGCTGTCCTCTCGCATCTTTACAGTGGTCTCACGGCTTCCAGCATGGGTAGGCCTCCTCACGGGTGCATGCTTCTCCTCAACTGCTGGATTGATCTTCACTTCAAATTTCATCACTATGAAGGGGTACAGACCGCCTCCAGGATTTTTGAACGAAGCCCCCTCCATTACATGGCCGATGTGTTGGGCTTTAGTGGGAAGGTGGCCAATCGCATGCCCTGTCTGAAGACAAGCGGTGACTGGCGTACTCACTTCAGCTCCTTGGCGCGAGAGATGTTCACTTGTGTGCCAGCATGTTTACTTTCACGTAGGCTTCTCACGCGATCTTCTCCTGATGCGGAACTCCATCTTATCGGTGCAACCAAATTTGTTCTTTACAGCTCGCACCGGTGCTGCCTGCAAATTGGCCTTCCTCGGCACTCTCTTCCCATGCCATCCAACCTTCCTCTGATTAAAGAGAGAAAGCTGGGCACGGAGGATGATGCGAAGGATGTGAAGGCGATCAAAGCTTCGTGGAAGGCAAGCATTCCGAGGAAGGTGACGGTATCTGTGAGTGAGGATCGAGAGCTATGGGAGACTTATGTAATGGAGCTCAGGAAACTGAGGCCTGAGGTGCCCAAACCCTGATGTATGTTATCTTAAAATAAATGCAGAGCCTTAATGCCATCGCACTCTCTTTCAGTCTCCCCCTCCTTTTCTTTGTGACTGGCATGGCGGACGTCGGGTGATAGTTGGCCGTTACCGGATAGGATCTGGGGGACTGGGGCAACCACAGTATGCGGAGATGCCCTCAGATGTCATGGAGCCGAGGATTTCTCTTCATGTGGCGAGGAGAGAAGTAAACTGGGAGAGAATGGAAGGAGAGGAGTGGATAAAGCGACATCGGGATCGAGACGAGAGGAGGGCACGTGAGGCCCAATTGATGAAGCTCCGAAAGACACAGCGCTCGGACACGTCACTCCTTCAGAGTCACTACCGATTGGAGGAGAGTTGGAGCTCATGGTGGAGGAGCTTCGGGGGTTGGTGTAGTCTCCATCGCAGAGCAGGGGGGCGGCTCAGCCAACAGCCTCGGGTTCAAGAGCTTCGCGACCGTCGGGGTCGCGAGAGAGGCCAAAGGAGGGCGAGGAGCGCTACTAGAGATGCGATGAGATAACTGCAACGTCGCAGAGCTCTAGATGACCTCCCAGGGACCTCCCTCTTAGGAGAGGAGAGAGACGACCAAGAGGGGTAGTGCGAGATTTGGCAAGTTGCTCATACACCCGCTCTCTTCTCACGGTGAACACTACAGTTTATATAGACGTATGAATGGAACGACATGCTCTCATGCGACGGGTTTGCCCGCCATGCGTTCCTTCTCTTCTACGCCTCTTCTTTCCATGCCGTCCTCATGTGACGTGTTTAACAGATCTCCCCTGAGATAACGGATCATGTCTCAGACTCATTGGGCATTTCTTTTGGGAGAATCCATCACAAATTTTAATGATGTACCACCGAATTTAAAGATGCCAACCGCCCTCTTGTCCTCTTTCCATGTAGACGAGTCCACTCCCGGATTCAAAGATATCGACTTCCATTGTCCTTTCTCCTGTGGATGAGTCCACTCCCAAATTCGAAGAGGTCGACCTGCATTGTCCTTTCTCCGTGTAGATGACCTCAAAATTTATTTGAATCATGATGAACACAGGGAACCTAGATGTGTAGGGTGTGAATCGACCCGCTGCGCTCCCGACCTCGTTTACTTCGAGTGAAAGATGGGTGCTTTGTTACAAGGCCCATTGCAAGAGGAAGTGGGAGAGATCTGGATCATATCCCTTCAATCCTATAAGTACTCCCCCCGCCTACTTCACTTGAAAGCACGGAGTTGTGGAGACTGGTTAGAAGAGTGAAAAGTCGACAGGAGTAAGAGTTTCTCATTCTCTGAGATGGAGGGAGAGTCCAGTTTCAGGGTGGAGGGTGAGTCTTCCCGCTCCTCGAAGAGGAGCCGATCCAGTGGTAGTTCCAGGAGACTTTCCGATGTTGAAAGGCCACTCAGTGAGAGGACCCAATCGGAGCTTGTAAATGAGCCAGTTCTTCCCCATATTTCTTCATGATCCCTTTCTTCCTTTCTCATTCTCTTTCTATTTTTATTTCAATGATGCACCCGCTTCTCACTTCTTGTGTAATCCACAGAGTATGACGAGGTCACACATCTCATGGGAGTTAGTGGTGGCCGCCTATCGAGGCTTGCCTGACTTCCAGAAAGCTCGACTAGATGCGATGCGGTTTGGTGCATTCCTCCGGATCGAACCCATTAAGCTCGACCTCGCCCTCATCCAAGCATTGCGCGAGAGATGGGACCCAGAGAGTCGTGCCTTCTTGATGCCCTGGGGGCACATGGTGCCCACTCTCGAAGATGTGGCCCGAATCACCGGCCTTAGAGTGGATGGTGAGGCGGTGACCGGGGTCACTTATCCCGATTATCGCGAAGTGGCTCAGAAGCTTCTTGGTCTGGAATTAAAGGACCAAAAGAATAGGTCAATAGCCAAGGCATCTATCATGGAGGCACTGGGGCTCACTTACACTCGTCATCGTGATAACGATTCCTTGGAGGAATTCATGGAGAGAGCGGAAAGAGGGTCCCGCGCTGTGTACTGCGTGGATGCCAGTAGCTGGGAGAGATCAAACATGGACTTGAGGATATTCCTCCTCTTCCTGCTGGGAAAATTACTGCTGGGTTCCAAAGGAGACGACATCCATTGTCGTTTCCTAGAATTCTTGGTGGACCTAGAGAGGGTAGGGCAATATGCCTGGGGAGCCGCCGTGCTGGCGCATCTGTTCGCAAGTCTGTCCCAAGGGACAGATCGAGAGGTGACTGTGAGTGGCTTCATACCATTTCTCCAGGTATTTATTTATTTATTTATTTATGCAACTAATCTATTTCGTGAAATGCTGATGACATGTGACGACACAGGTATGGAGTTATTACTACATCCCGATGGGGCGAGCTCGACAGTGGCGTGTGGCTGTGGCGCCACTAGCTCGACGGTGGCAACCCATTATGAGCACAACCTCTCTATCTTACCAGCTGATGGTATTAAGGCGTGAGCTGCAAGAGTTCTCTGCAGAGATGGTAGGACTCCATTTTTTTATCTTTTCTTTTGTCTCTCTTTTTTGGTTCTTTTGAGTGATTAAGGAGATACACGCATGCCAACGCAGGTGATCTGGAGGCCTTACTCGGGCTTGGTCGATGTCGACCAACCGTGGGTCATCGCAGGTCGCCCTCGATTTGGTCGGGACCTTTGGGTCCACTGCCTGAATGAAATCGAGCCACTCCAGCTACGATTGGTCATGAGGACTCTAGGGCTTGCCCAGGAATGGGTAGATATGACCGCACCACCCCGCGTCGGGAGGAAAACACGTGGGCCGGTAACCTGTGTCGACTGGCGGGTGCGCTTCCCCGAACAATATGAAGATTGGCAGCGGGGTGGCACGCTCGTGGAGTCGCACGCCCGGGATAGTGAAGATTATCTACGTCTCTACAGGGCGATGTATGTAGAGCGACTCCATCCTGAGGGACTTGTGGAGGTATATCTTCTTTCTCACTTTTTGATCATTTTTTTAATCATTTTTCTAAATGTAATGCTGACTCTATGACATGGGTTTAGGATGCCCGTGATACCATGATAGCGAATTTGCGGGCTCGATTGGCGGACACGGAGGGAGAGTTGGGTGACATCCGTGAGGCCTTACATGTCTCGGTGAGTATGTATGCAAATGCATATTCCTAATTATACCCCTAGGTTTTGGTGTTTAGCCACTCACTGTCACTTCTTGCCATCATAGCGCGCTCGGCTCGACGCAACCCTACCAGCAGTAGGGGCAGAGGGTGCCTCTTCCAGTCTATGGATTCCTTCGTCGGAACTAGATTCGCTCCATGAGCAGCTTGCCCGTGTAACACAGCGCGCCGCGGAGGCAGAGGGAATGCTTTCTGTGCAGGTGAAGGTTCCTCTTATCCGAGCTTCTTTGTTTATGTCTCATCACACCCCTGAAATGACGAATATGGCAGGCCGAAGAGATGCAAGAGATGTTTGCTCATGCATCACAAGGGAAGGCCAGGATAGCGGAGCTGGAGAAGGAATTGCAACGTCGCTCAGATGATAATTTTTCTCGGGACGCCATGGAGCTGAGGATCACCCTTCAGCTGGAAAGGGATGACAGAGAGAGAGAACGTGCTGAGAGGGAAAAGGACATGGAAAGAGAGAAGGCCAAAAGATCAGTCAAGAAAGAGGAGAGGAGGGCCCTGGAGGCCCAACTATTCGAATTGAGGACCAGTCTCGGTCTCGCCGAGCAGTGGCTGAAGGATGGCGAGGAACGCTACCGAAGGGCACGAGAGCGTGGCTTTCGTGTTAGTAGCTTCTTTGCTGCTCCCGCAGATCGACGTCGGGGAGTGGAGATAGAAAGAGGACCCCAAAGCGGTAGAAGTACCGCTTTTCATGGTTGGATAGCACCTTCTAGAGTTTCTCGTCCAGAAAGCGGCGAGACAAGTAATGTAGAGAAGGAGGGTGGGAGCTAATGTAGGCTCTCTCTTGTTGTTCATTTTTGTTGAGTGGGAGTGGAATAAAATGTTTTGTGCTTGGTTCTCTGCTTCTTTCTGATCTCCCGAATCCCTGTACACATCTAAGCAAACAAGTTAGCATTTCTGCTCTGACTTGCCCCTTGCTCAATAAACAAACGTGATTTTGAGTTATTCTTGATAACGAGTCAAGGGGCAAGCCTTTATTAACAAAGGCAATAATAAAGGATAATGAATGCGACAGACAAGCACACGGATGCAAACGAGAATTTAAAATGAATGGTGCATACAAATGCGATCATGCGAAGATGTGATTTTTTTTTTGTAGGTGTATTCATTTTTTTTGTATTTTATTGTTTGTTTATTATTTTTTTTTGGTCTTTTATATTTCCATTTTTTTTGCATGTACATTTTTTTGCTTTTTCTTCTTCTTCTTTTTTTTGGATTTTTGGATTTGTTATTTTTTTGTTTGTTTTTTTGAGTTATTATTTTTTTTTGTTTTTGCTAATGCATGATGACCACTTGATATAACATCTAACCTGCATGAGGATGAGGGTTTCTTGCTAACCTCCCAGGCATCCTAAGCGCACGTCTAAGTTGATTTGGGCCTCTAGACTCCTCGAATGATAATCCCGCCGGCTAAGACTTACCCTGATGACAATACCGTCATGCCATGCTTAGGCTCCCAGTTGCTTCCGACCACAGGGATTCACCCAAAAAGTGTTCAAGGTAAATGATTTGCCCGACCCGGGTCTATTTCCTCACAACTCTAGACGATATGTAATGGAACACCCTGGAACCCAAATGACCAACCGCGCGACGCTGACCCGGAATCAGACGCCGTCGCACCTGTAGGTGACGCGCTTGCATTGGTCTAAGCCCGAGGTTAGACTTAGAAGACATTAAGATGGTAGATAAGGGTCTTGACCGGCCAGAAACACGGAGACTCTTTCACGACAATGACTTCTGCTTTCCAAGATGGACAATCATACAAAACAATTGAAAGGTGGTTGCAGACTTTGGTGAGTTTCACCCTTCAGGAACTCCATTGAGCCTTCATCTTCAGGGGAAGAAGGAAGAGTATTAGGGGCAAACCTCCTGAGAGGACCGGCAAAACCGTTAACCCGGCGAGCCAGTAGGGGCACACTTAACTCTCCCTTTCGGACAACTTCAGACCAAATCTCGAGCATTTACATCTCATGGCCCCTCTTGTATAGAATTTGACTTTCAGTCAAAGGGGTTTCATTTGTGGGATCAGGCACGGTTACGACCAGGCTTTTCACTTGACTTTGATTTTGTTCTTCTTTTCTGATTTTTCTTGACAGATTTTTGCGAGGGACATAGTATCTTGACATTATGGAATCCCTCTTGGATGCCTGCGGGGACACTGCCCTCTTCTCGTGCTCTGACCCATGCTCGAAGAATTGGGCCCTACTCTTGCCCTAGGGGTTGTGTTCGTGTTTTCCATGCTCAGCGTTTTAAGGGCGCCGGCTGTCTCATTCGGTCGAGAAGAGAGAGAATAAAGATTTAAGCCTTCTGGAGACCTTCTGGGTGAGGCCTCACCATGAGCGATGCTACCGATCTTTCATAGAACACATGTGTACATGTATGTTGCCCCTTTTGAGGGGGGCATAAGCCGAACTAGCCGGACAGGGATCCCCACGGTTCTGGCAAACCAAGACCCGGAACCTACCAAGTCTTAATAGGCCCTATCCCAACACGGAGGTTGAATGCAATGACTTAACTGCATGGTGATCTCCGGGCATTAGCATTTTGAATTTTCTATTTTTTTTTCTTTTCATTTTCTTCTATTTTTTTATCTTTTGTTGTTGTATATATACATATTTTTGTTATTTTCATTGTTTTCTTTTTTTTTTGTTTCATCATTTTTTGACACTATGTACACCCATCTAGGGGTAGTATTTCTTAAGATAAAGCCCATTCCAAGGGTGGGATAACTCGATCCCCTCAGCATTGACTAGCCTATAGGCGTTGCCAGGATGCACAGCCTGAATTACGTACGGTCCTTCCCAATTGGGTTGGAGTTTAGAACGCGGGCCACCAGGTTTTACAAATATTCTTTTCAATACCATTTCACCGACTTGAAATTTCCTTTCAATGACCTTCTTTTGATAAAAACGTGTGAGTCTGTTTTGATATACACGTGCATGCTCGGCAGCGGCCAGCCGTTTCTCATCTAAGAGTTCCAATTGGGCAAGGAGTGAATCACGACGTTCGTCGAGGGGGAGGTCCTTATCCAACTGTACTCTCAGAGAGGGGACCAGAATTTCGTACGGAACTACCGCCTCCATCCCATAAGTGAGGGCGAACGGGGTTTGCCCAGTGGGAGTACGGATTGAAGTGCGATAGGCCCATAGAGCTTCAATCAGCTTTTCTGACCAATCTGAGAACTTGTTAGACTCACATGTCTTTTTTATGATTTTAATCAATGTTTTGTTAGTGGCCTCTGCTTGTCCATTACCTTGTGGATAATAAGGTGATGAATGATGCAATGCAATTTTATACCTTTTGCAGAGGTCCTGAAGGTCCTGAGAAATGAATTGCGGTCCATTGTCGGTGATGATCGTGCTTGGAATGCCGAACCTGGCGATGATGTTCTTCATGATGAATTTGCAGACTGTTGATGCTTTAACCTCCACGTAAGCTTCGGCTTCGGCCCATTTGGTGAAGTACTCCGTTGCAGTAAGGATGAACGATTTTTGCTTAGTGAGGGAGTAAGGATTACCGAGAGGACCGATGACATCGAAAGCCCACATGGAGAAAGGCCACGGGGAGGATACTGGATGAAGTGAAGAAGATGGGGAATGAATTTTATCGGCGTGAAGTTGACACTTGACACACCTACGGACATAGACAGCACAATCCTCTTCCATGGTGGGCCAGTAAAATCCTTGTCGAAGGATTTTCTTGGCAAGCATTTGGCTATTCACATGGCCACCGCACACACCAGAGTGTGCTTCCTCGACGCATTTCCAGACCTCCTCTTCGTCGAGACATCTTAGAAGAACACCAGTAAGACTTCTCTTGTATAGCACTTCTCCGACCAGCACGTACCTCTGTGCCACCCTCCTTATGGCTTTTCTATCTTCCGATGTGGCTTCTTCAGGGTAGGATTGATCTTTGCAATACTTGGCAATTTCGTAAAACCATGCTTCTCCTCATCAGCCAATTCTTCTTCTAATTCTGTCAACATAATTTCCCTTTTCTCAAGGATTTCTTCCTGTAGGGCCTTTCTTGCTATCCTGTCCTTGATATTTACGTATGAAGCGTCATCGATTGCAGGGGCGTGACGCTTGTAGACGTGAATGGTATCAAACCATCTTCCTAGAGGGAACCTTAGAGATGATGCCAATGAGGCGAGGGCATCGGCCAGAATGTTCTGATGACGAGGGACATGGACAAAGATCAATTTGGCGAACAATTTGGCAAAGGCAGCAGTGAGTTCTTGGTATGGCTTGAGCTTGGGATCGCGAGTGCGATATTTGGTGAGCACCTGGCGAAGAATGAGTTGACTATCACCTATGACTCGCAATTCAGTGATACGAAAAGAATGAGCGAGTTCTAGGCCGGCTAGAAGAGCTTCATATTCAGCTATGTTGTTGGTAACGGGGAATTTGAGCTGATATGCCAGTGGGAATGTAAGGCCTTTAGGCGATAGGAGGGCAATGCCGATTCCTTTCCCTTGGGAATTCAGAGCTCCATCAAAATATAACGTCCACATGTAATCATCTGATTGGTTGATGGACATTAGTTCCTCATCTGGAAATTCTGATCGGATAGGATCGAATCTGGGAAGAGGATGGTGAGCGAGATGCTCGGCTATAGCATACCCTTTAATCGCCTTTTGCTGGACGTAGACGATGTCAAACTGAGAGAGAAAACTTTGCCAGCGTGCTAATCTATCCGTAAGGACAGATTTTTCTAGAAGGAACTTGATAGGGTTCATTCGGGCAATCAGATGAACTTCATGAGCCAGAAGTAGTGTTTAACTTCTGCACTACCCAGACAAGGGCGGCACAAGTTTTCTCCATAGCCGTGTACTTCTGCTCACAGGGGTTGAGGAGTTTGGACAAGTAGTAGGTCGCCCTTTCCTTGCCCGCTTCATCGGCTTGTGCTAGGACAGCTCCCACGGAATCGCCCAGGACTGAGACATAAAGAATTAAAGGTCTACCTGGGGTGGGTGGAATTAGAACGGGTGAATTGGCCAGGTATTCTTTTAATCCTTCAAAAGCTTTTTGGCATTTAGAATTCCAAAGGAATTCTACTCTGACTTAGTTAACTCGTAGAAAGGTTTGCACCTTTGTGAGTGCTGTGACACAAATCGACGAATGAACTGCAACCTTCCAATTAAACCTCGAACTTCTCTCAGATTTCTCGGAGGTGGCATCTCCCTGATTGCTTTAGCTTTGTTGGGATCTATTTCAATACCCCTCTTACTCACAATGAAACCAAGCAATTTGCCTGACGAAACACCAAATACGCACTTTTTTGGATTCATTTTCAAATTGAACTCTCTTGATCTTCACAGCACCTTGGCTAAAACCTTCGGGTGTTCCGCCCTAGTCCTAGATTTGACCAATAAATCATCCACGTACACCTCTAAATATACATGCATCATGTCATGGAATATTGCCATCATAGCTCTTTGATAAGTAGCTCCAGCATTCTTCAAACCAAACGGCATGACCAAATAGCAGTAAGTTCCCCAAGGTGTGGTGAATGATGTTTTCTCCTGATCCTCTTCCGCCAAACGGATCTGATTATACCCTGAAAATCCATCCATAAACGAGAGAGTTTCATAGCCTGCAGTGTTATCGACCAACACGTCGATGTGAGGCAAGGGAAAATCATCTTTTGGACACGCGCGGTTAAGGTCCCGAAAATCGATACAGATTCTCACCTTTCCATCCTTTTTCATGACCGGGACAATATTTGCCACCCATTGAGGATATAGGACGACTCTAATAAACCTGGCTTTGTGAAACTTATCGACCTCCTCCTTCATTTTCAAAGCCATCTGGGGGTGGAAACGTCTTAACCTTTGCTTTACCGAGACGGACCCTGGTTTTAACGTTAGGCGATGTTCGACCAGGGTGGAATCCAATCCCGGCATATCCTCGTAGCTCCATGCGAACGTGTCCCTGTACTCCTTTAGAACCTTGATCAATTCCTCCTCTTCAGATGTCGGCAAATTATCGCTTATGAGGATGATCCTAGGGTCTTCCTCGGTCCCCAGGTTGATCTCTTTGGTGGGCTCTTCTATAGCGGCTGATGGTTCGTCAAACCTCCTCATTCCACTAGCATATGCGTCAGCCGCGTCCTCATATTCTTCGTCCCCTTCTTCAATAGGGTACTCTTCATCTGTGAGCTCATAAACTCCGTATCCCTCATCAATTGTGCAATCCTCCTCACATTCTAACTCCGGCAGATGGATGGGATTTTCTAGCAATTGAGGAATGGCTAGAAAGGCTTGACACCTATTGGCTAGATCTAGAAGGAATCGACGAGGAATTTCCCTGCCCTTGGATTTTCTTCTAGGTACTACCCTTGACTCGCTATTCCTAACCTGACTGACTTGTTCTACAGACGAAGAAGAAGTTGAAGAATGTACAGGAAGAGACCCCTCGATAGAGGGGTAAAGAAGGTCGCTCAAGGGACCTTGAATGAGTGGCCCGTAAGTCGGGGCACACTCGTGAGAGATGTAGGAGGTCTCCTCAAAGGAGATGCACTGTTGAGGAGTTTGAAAATCGACGTTTTTTTTTCATTTTCATTTTCAATTACAAAACAACTGAAAGAAATTAGAGAATGGGAGGAGAGAACTATAGCTAGGGGGTTGCATGGCTCATTGAGCAGATCATGGTTGAAAATTTGGTATGGGCTGAAAGACCCACGCAAGAATGTGAGTAGAGAAGGGGACCTGGGAATATCATCAGATAAACGTCGGGTCCAAGAAAGAGTCAGCAGCCACGGCTGAGGAGAATGATCAGATAGAATGACGGAAAGCGATCCGTCAGCGGCAACTTCCTCTCGACGAGGAAAACTTGGAATTTTGATAATGTCAGTGACATCTTTTGGTACCTCGGAGATCAAAAGTGGCCCCTCTAAGTCTGGAGGTGAGAACATCTGCTGTAACGCACTGGAAATATCATGTATATCATACCACTTGTTCCACTCGCAGTCCGGATCATCGTGTTTCCCCTTCTTTGCAGCCCTCGAGCAATCTTCAGCCAAGTAGGCAATATGCAATTTCCCGTATGATTTCGGCACATAATCTCCCATTTGGATCACTGGCCCCTTTCTGAAATGGGAATACAAGGTCTATGTGAGAGGTTCCTCAGATACTTCAAATGTCCCTTCAAAGCCCAGGCCGGCTCTAAGGGTTAGCTTTGTCTTCTTTGGCAACCTCAGCCTCCCTTGTGATTGTGCCCCCAAACCTTTGCCCTGCTGGTAGCCAATATTTCTCATGATCTCCCATCCCTTAGAATGGGAAAGGTGACATGACTTTGATGTTAGAAACGGCTTATGTGTCACAGGGGCGCGGCGAGGGTCACACACATCTAGCAGTGAAAGAATTGGCCGGTGAGTTGGCCAAACAGAAGGTAATGAGGTATTAATAGCATCCACTGTAGAAAAGATGGGCATGCTATTTACCTTGATAATCCAAGCCTTGTATGGAAACTTCAAGCACTGATGATTGGTGGAAGGCACCGCATTCATAACCTCAATGTAAGGGCGGCCCAATATGGCCTTGAATGTGGGATCCATATCAAGGATATGGAATTCCGTGAAGACTGATGCAGGGCCCAATTCTACATTCAAGATGAGCATCCCCATTGGCGGCTTTTTGCTATTATCATAGGCCGTAACCGTGATTGATGAAGGCCTTATCTGTTCCGTGTCAACCCCACATGATTGGAGGGTGATCATAGAGATCACATTTATAGATGCACCAGTGTCCACCAAACACGGGTCTACAGACACTCCATTGATCTTGACTGTAATACACAAAGCATATTTGCGAGCCTCCTTGGGGGCAAGCTCATGGTGGTGAAAGATAATAGCCGGTTGTGTATCAGTCGGTGTTAATACCGACGAGATCTTTTCCACTGGGAGATCCTCGTTTACCATGACCTTTTGGAGATACTCCATCAAGGCGTCTTGATGGGTTTTTGACCTCTTGATTAGCTCGAGAATGGAGATCCGAGCTGGTGTTTTATCCAAGTGTTTCAACAGGTCATATTGTGTCCCGGGGATAGACTCCTCTGGCTGTTCTTCGGTGTCTTTCTCCGGCTGAGATTGCTCGGGGACCTGACTGTTTTGGGGAAAAATCCGATGGAACATCCTTCCACTACGGAGCACCATGGCTTGTGGTTTTGGCGGCACCTTTATAGAGTTAGATATGGGGTTTAGCAAGGGTTCGAGGGGTAGTGGTGGAGGAACAATTGATGAAGCAGGGGCAATAATAGGTGTAGGGGCTCTGATGAGTGGTTTGTTAGGTGGAGGCATGGTGGGAGTGGGTGAAGCCTCAGATGGACGGCGAATGATAAGGGGTTTAAAAGGTGGAGGCATAGTAGAGGTTGATGGTGTCCCGGATGGGTGATGAATAATGAGGGGTTTCGAGGGTAAAGGGGTTGTGGTGGAGGTAGATGGTGCCTCGGAAGGGTGTTGGACAATAATGAGTTTGTTTAGTGGAGGCGGAATGAAGGCGGATGATGAAGTGGAGGCGTGAGGGATAATGAGAGGTTTTGGGGGTAACGGTGTTATGGTGGAAGTGAAGGGTGTTTGCTGGAGACTCGAAGGGAGGTCATCAGTAGCGACGCGGATGAGAGGACGTGATGTCAGTGGAAATGAGTAAGGTATTACTGCGGGTTGTGCTACGGGTGGAGGATAGACAGGTGCGGGACGAATAAGGCGTGGGGATTGCATAGGAACGTGATTGGTGACAAGGACAGAGCCGCTTTCCGTATGCCAATCCTGCCCTCTTCCGACCTCCAGGAAGGAAGAGATGAGGTTGACTTGGTGGTTAGGTTGTTGGTGCGCCGGTAACGGATTCTGGAGGATGCCCATATTCGGCTGTTGTTATGGTGCCTGCTGAGGCTGTTGTTGCTGCTGTTGTTGCTGTTGTTGTTGTTGTTGTTGTCTAAGAGGAGGTCTCCTGGCCTTCATCATGGTGACGCATCGCCTCATTTCATCCCAATCTATTTGATGTTCATCGTTCATATCATAGATATAATCTTTGAAATGAAAACAATTTTCGACTGTATGACCCGGCTGTCTATGGAAGACACAATATCTGGAAGTGTCGACGTTCGTGGGCCATATGGCTTTTTCCTTAGGCAAGGTGAGGAAATTAGCAGCCATGAGAGCATTAAAGATGTCCGGCAACGACTCCGGCAAAGGTGGGTAATGAGCTCTCCTAGGGCCGATCGGCCTTCTCTGTTGTTGGAGGCCATAATCCCCGGGTGGTGGAACCTGATTATATTGAGGAGGTCGCTGTTGTTGTTGTTGGAGATGGAGCGGTTGAGGCATATTATTCTGGAAGAGATTGTTTTGTGGGGGAGGACGATAGGGTTGCTGCCCTTGTTGCTCCTGATGAAAGGGGAATTGTGGGGGTTGTGGGGGCCTAGGGTTAGCTTGCTGGTTGGGATAGCCAACCGCGCCCACTTGTTCATTTGTTACAACCCCTTCTGTTACCCCACCTTGGGCACCCGTGCCCGGCTTCCTAAACACCTTTGGTTTTGGTGGCTCGAACATATGCATGAGGGGAGAATCTTTCAGCTGTGTTTGGATATATCGAGCCCTCTCATACAATTCCTCCATAGTGGTGAGCTTGTTCATTGCCAGAACGTGTCTAAATTGTGGAGTGGCATTAGACACAACCATCTTTACTTGCTCTGATTCTGAAATGGGGTCTCTCATTTTCTCTGCCAAGGATCTCCATCGATCGGCAAATTGGATGAAATCTTCGTCCGGCTTCATTTTTTCAGCCACTAGGTCGGTAATAGAGAAGGAGGGACCGACCCTATCCCGATATTTCTGTGTGAATTTCCGTTGTACTACGTCGAAATTCTCAGCCTCACTCGGCTCTAGTGAATAGAACCATTCTAAGGCGGGACCGTCCAATGATCTCCTGAAGAGGTATGCCAAGGATATTTGATCGTTCTGCCAAAACGAGGACTCATACATAAAGTCCTTCAGATGAATGAGGGGGTTGCCTGTGCCGGTGTACCGTCGATACGTTGGCATTTCAGAAGGAGGGAGATGGAATACTGGAAGGATTGGTAAAGAGATCTCAGGCGCGGATTTGACATCCACGATCTTTTTGAAATCTCGGAATTGTTCATCCATCTTGTTCATCCTATGAAGGAGAGATTGAGTGACCTCATTGTAAGGAGCAGATTGTGGTGGCCACTGAGGCCTCGCAGAAGCCTGAGAAGGGAATTCCGGATGAGAGAGACGTTGCGACATATCAGCAAATGGAACTGACTGAAATGTCGTATGAGGAATTGGTGGAACTTAAGATTGGGGAGGTAATTGGAAAGGGGGAGGTTGCAGATGTGTCATATCAGTAAATGGAACTGACTGAAATGTTGGATGAAGAATTGGTGGAACTTGAGACCGGGGAGGTAATTGGAAAGAGGGAGGCTGCAAACTTGTCTGCACAAGAGGGAATGAGGGAGGGATTGCCTGTGCGGGCTCTTGAATAGAGAGAGGAATTGGTGTTGGATTTTGAGGAGTAGAGTCAACAGATTTCCCTTTTAAGACGGCCTGAAAGGCTCGGATCTGATCGGAATTGAGCTGTGTGTTCGCGAGAACACCTAGCAAGGAGGAAATATCTTGCGGCGGAGATGCTTCCCCGACGGCGGCTCGCACCTCATGTGAGGGCTCACGGGAGGAACCTGCTTCCTCAGCAGGGACATGTGTCCCCTGGTGACTCGGGGTCGGATTCTGACCGTTCCCGGACATTTCTTGATCCTTTTCGGAACGTGAGATTTTGTCGGAACGCAATATCATACACGCTCAAACCAAGAACAAAGATTAACAAACAAGTTGATGTTTAACGCCTTTTTGTGTTTTCTTTTTGTTTTCCCCTTTTTTTTTCTTTCTAATTAAAATGTAATAACAAACACACTCAAACCATTAGCAAATATTAACAAACAAGTTGATGTTTAACGCCTTTTTTGTTTTCTTTTGGTTTTTCCCTTTTTTTTTCTTTTTTCTTTTCTAATCTTATGTTCACACCACAGGAGGGACCTTAGTTGCAATATTGATTTTCGCCGTGTGATCTAAGGACACTCGACTCACCACGAATGGGTTAACTATCTCCAGGGAACTTCAGTGGTACAACCAGCTCAGTGAACGAAGAGGGAATCCTTCGATGTCGGGGACTTACGGAGGTCCCAGTGAAGGAGATCCTAGTCCGTCGAGAGGAATTCCCAACGGAGAGTCTTTCCTTCACCAAGAAAAGGTGATCCTAAAAAAGATGGAACAAAAGAAATAAAAATAAAAGGGAGATGATATGCAATGCAGTGCTGAATTTAACAAGGGATCTATAAACAGACAGCAGATATATGCAATAAAAGAAATTAAACAAACATCACAACACTCCTTTTCTGCAATGATACAAATTTATTCAGACTTCAAGGGGGGTTCTGGAGTAATGCACGTAGTGCACGAGGGATGAAATTGGAATGCCAAGAATGATAGCGGGAACACGAATATAGCGCACGCGGGCGCAATCAGGAGGGGCACACGTGGGTGCCGAGTGGAGGGGCACGCGTGGGTGCCGAGTGGAGGGGCACACGTGGGTGCCGTGTGGAGGGGCACGCGTGGGTGCCGAATGGAGGGGCACGCGTGGGTACCGAGTGGAGGGGCACGCGTGGGTACTGAGTGGAGGGGCACGCGTGGGTGCCGAGTGGAGGGGCACGCGTGGGTGCCGAATGGAGAGGGGCACGCGTGGGTGCCGAATGGAGGGGCACGCGTGGGTGCCGAGTGGAGGGGCACACGTGGGTGCCGAGTGGAGGGGCACGCGTGGGTGCCGAATGGAGGGGCACGCGTGGGTGCCGAATGGAGGGGCACGCGTGGGTGCCGAGTGGAGGGGCACACGTGGGTGCCGAATGGAGGGGCACACGAGGGTGCCGAGTGGAGGGGCACACGTGGGTGCCGAGTGGAGGGGCACATGAGTGTACCGAGTGGAGGGGCACACGTGGGTGCCGAGTGGAGGGGCACACGTGGGTGCCGAATGGAGGGGCACACGAGGGTGCCGAGTGGAGGGGCACACGTGGGTGCCGACAATATTTGGGTAACCAGAGAAAACAAAAGAGGTCCCACCGTGATCGCCAAAAAGGTGTAGACGGCAAAAGAGGGTCGTCCACCCTCGTCTGTCCTAAGACATGGAGATGACGAAATCAACTCAAGAAGAGAAAGAACATAAAGGGGAGAAAGGAAAGAAGGATGTGAAACGAACTCCGATACGTGGCGGAGATAGGGGTCGGGAGACCCTCTCGCGCAAACTAACCCCTTCCCGGTAAGCGTGACTTACCGTTCCACGAGCAGTTTTTTATATACCAGGAAATCCGAGAATTTAAGTAACAGAAATGGGGAGGCACGAAGACTCAGAAACTGCAGCGGTGTATCGTTCTCCAGAAAATTACAAAGACAAGACGAACCAAGACATACCGCCACAAGACATTGGTCTTTGTGGGGTTCTAGCAGCGATGCAATAATATCAACACTAATGAATGTATATATATGTATTCGGACCACCGCAAGACATTGGCCTTACGGGATTTTTATTGCAATATAGATAATAAACATGAGTATATATACATAAGACCACCGCGAGATATTACTCTCCGCGGGGTTTTTACTGTAATATATAATAAAAGACTTCGCGAGGAATTACTTCCGTCACGTGCACCTTCGCGAGGAATTACTTCCGTCGCCGGGTTTAGATAGAAATTTAAAGAAATAAAATGACAGAATGAAGAAGGTTTCGCGAGGAATAACTTCCGTCACGTACGCCTTCGCGAGGAATTACTTCCGTCGCAGGGTTTAGACAAAAATCAAATGAATAAAATGACAGAATAAAAAGGCTTCGCGATGAATTACTTCCGTCACGTATACCTTCGCGAGGAATGACTTCCGTCGCAGGGTTTAGACAGAAATTTAAAGAAATAGAATGACAGAATGAAAAAAAAAAGGCTTCGCGAGGAATGACTTCCGTCACGTACACCTTCACGAGGAATTACTTCCGTCGCCGGGTTTAGACAAAATCAAGGGAATAAAATGATAGAATGAAAAAGGCTTCGCGCGGAATGACTTCCGTCACGTACACCTTCGCGAGGAATGACTTCCATCGCAGGATTTAAACAAAAGGGAAAATTGACAGGAAAGAAAAGGGGAAGGGGATGTGATCGCCAGGGGCTGAGAGCCCCACAAAAAAGAACTGTGATCGCGTTCGCCGCCGGGGCGGGAGCAGTGCGGGTCCTCTCTTCCTCTTTAGTCGGCCGGTCGACGAAGAGGGCCTTCTTTGGTTACCTGGATTTTATTATCCCTTTTTTTTGTTTTACTTTCTGTTATTATATATTTTTTGGGGGGTTTTGTGGCTTTTATTGTTTTTATGTTCTTATATCTTTTAAGAGAAAGATGAGAGAGCAAAGAGAGAAATCGGGTGATAGATGGTAGAATAAGGTAGCACGATATAGGAAAAGAATACTAAGAAAATATAGACAGGATGAAGACTTTATTTTAGATAAGACAGAGAAGAACGGAGATGGAGGTTTAACGATATATAATACTAATAAGGGAGAGGAGATAGACTTATTGTTAAACGAAACGTAAAGGAGGATAAATATGGAAATTTAACAACAGATAATAATGATGGAGGAAAGAACTAGGATAGATGAGAGAGACAATAACCGGGTACCTCAAAAGGAGGGATGACCTCCTACTCTTTTGGTCGACGGAAGAAGTGGGATCCCCGACTGGTTAACCCTGCACGGAAAACGAATGAAGAGAAACAACAACGAGATAAGGACGACGATGGTGTAGCATCAATTCTTTAGAAGCTGATATTGAGAATAGCATAAGAGAACACTAACCTGGTTGGTGGCATTTAAAAACCCCTTTTAGACATGAAAAGGTAGGTAGATGATATGATGAATGAACAAAGAGGGGTCTCTCAGGAAGAGAGACACTATATGAACGACAAGTAATGCATGCATATGTAACTAACTGAATGAAAACCAGACAACAAGGGGGGAGAAAACTTATTCAGAGATGGATGATGGGCTTTGGATGAGCTTCTCCGGCAAGGTGAGGATGAACCAGGCACGCAGCACAGCAGAACGACAGCTTTAAAGTCTCTTTTCCACTTCAAATCAACACGTGCATACGTTCACAGACACGTACCCCTACATGAACACACACATACACATATACATGAACGGGAATACATCTATAAAGGGGGGGATCGAAAGAGAGAGGGTTGAAGAGAAAGGAAGAAAGGGAGAAAGAGGAGAAGAACTCTTTTTTTTTATAGAGATTTTTTACTTTAGTTTTACATATATATAGCGTATATATAGAGAGAGAGAGAATATGAACTATATGAGATATATATATATATATAGTATATGTATATATGTTATATATACATAAGAGAGGGAGAGTGACCCGAGAGTGAGGGATGAAGGGAGTTGGGGAGAAAAAAAGACAATAAAAATGAAAGAAAGGGGGGTGGCGAAGGCAGAGAGGGGAAGAGAGAGTGAGAGGGAGAGAGAGAGATGCGAGAGGAAGAGAGAGAGGATAATAATAAAAAATTAATTAATTAAAAAAAGAGAGAAGTAGGAGGAGAGGGAGGTCGGAAGAGAGGGAGGGAGAGAGAGACAGTGGGGAGAGGGGATTAAAAAGAGAGAAAAGAAAGAGTCAGAGAGAGGAAGATCGAGAAGGAGAGAGATGGAGAGGAAGAGAGGGAGGGAGAGATGCAGAGAGTGGGAGAAAAAGAGAGAGAGGGAGAGGGGATTAATAAAAAAAATAAAAGAATGAGAGAGAGGAAAACGGTGGGAGGAGGTGGAGGGTGAGAAGCAGAGAGAGAGAGAGGGAAAAGAGAGACGATGGGGAGGGAGAGTGGATTAAAAAAAAAAGAAAAGAAAGAGTGAGAGAGGGGGAGATCGAGAGGGAGAGGGAGAGAGATAGAGAGGAAAAGAGGGAGGGAACGGTGAAGAGAGAGAGAGAGAGTGAGAGTTTAAAAGAATAAAATAAAATAAAATAAAAAGAGAGAGAGATCGCGGCGGAAGCCGCGAGAGAGAGAGAGAGAGAGAGAGAGAGAGAGAGAGAGAGAGAGAGAGAGAGAGAGAGAGGGAACAGAGAGGGAGAGTGGGGAAGAGAGAGATGGCGCGGGGAGAGGAGAGAGAGAGAGAAAGAGGGAACAGAGAGGGAGAGTGGGGAAGAGAGAGATGGCGCGGGGAGAGGAGAGAGAGAGAGAGAGAGTGCGGTGAGAAGGGGACCGCGACGGGGGAAGAGAGAGAAGGAGGGAAAGAGAACGGCGGGGGGAGAGGGGCAGAGAAGAGAAAGAGAGAGAGAGGGAGAAGGGAGGGGGAGCTCGAAGGCGGTTGCCGCGGCGGTGCACTGCGAGCGGGGGGCGAGGGGAGCTCCACGGCGGCGAGCGGCGTTGACGGGAGTGCCGGAGCACGTCTGCAGCGGTCCGGAGGCGGGAGCGGCGGCCGAGGCGGGCCGGAGCGGGACAGGGCGGTGCCGGAGCGGGACAGGGCGGCCGCCGGCAGTGGGAGCAGCGGGAGCGGGGGCGACAGCGGCGGCAGGAGGCGGCGTCGTCGCGGGGGCCCGGACGGCTGGAGAGGGCGGCAGGCGGCGTCATCGCGGGGGGCAGGGGGCGTCGTGGGGCGGTGGTCGCACGGGGCCCGGACGGCTGGAGCGGGTGCGGTGTCGGGGTCGCGGGCGGCAGGCTTCACGGCGTCACGGTGCAGGCGGTCCCCTGCGGCGTCGAGGGCATGCAGAGTGGGGGAGGGGTGTCGCAAGGAGATGAGGGGGGGTTCACTGGCGGCAAGAAAGGTGAGGGAACGAGGAGGGAGAGGAGTGGTGCGGTTGTGTTAGCAGGGTGGCGAGGGGCGGCGGTGCTAGGCTGGGTTGAACGTGGTAGTGAGAAGGGAGAGGGGAGTGGGCACGATGGTGGCTACGTGAGAGGATCGGTGCAATCGGGGAGGGTAGCGGTGGTGAGAATGGAGAGGGAGAGAGGAAGACGAGAGTGAGAGGGGGAGCAGAGGGATGGTGGCCGGTTGCAGGTGGGAGAGGAGGGATGGCTGTCGTTGGGGAGAGGTGGCAACGTCGGAAGTGGAGAGGGGGTGTCTGCTGTAGTCGGTTCATGCAAAAGGGGGGGTGTGTCTGTATCGTGAGGGGCTTCCATGGGGTGGTGGGTTACGGAGGAGGTGAAAAGGGGAGAGAGAGAGAGTGTGTTAAAGAGGGGGGGGGCAAGATCCGGATAAGGTGGGAAGAGAGTAAAGAGTAATAAAGGATGGGGTCAAGTTTATTAAAATTTGTTTATTTGTTTTTAGAATAAGAAGGGGCCAGGCCCATGATCACATGAGCCCATTAACACTTAATAAGCTTCCCTTTATTTATTTAGAATAAGAATGGGCCAAGCCCATTAACACACATATTTTTTGTATTATTATTTAAAAGAGAATAGCCACAAGCCCATTAACAGGAGTCTTATTAAGAAACGACAATCGAGGTTTACCGGATAAATTGGAGGTCACTCAGTTAACTTAACCGTGCGAGCCACTTTGGGGCGTCTTAGTGTAATATGGGATCTGCTCAGCATAATGCTAAAACATCGTGTCTACACCCTCAGCCCTTTCCTATTGGTCCATGTCACCTATGTGGGGCTGGTCAACCATCCTAGGTGGCCATCTAGAAGGGTTGAATGTCAAATGCCACATGGGTAGACAAAGGGAGTAAAAAGTCTAAGGTAGGCTACCTACCATGTCAAGCTTGTCTCCCACTTGGGTTATTTTATTTTTTTTGTGTGTGTTGGTCACATTTAATCTAGGCCATTCATTTCCCATCCCTAGATCCAATGGTAGAGATTGGATTAGATTGGAGGCATATAAATACTTGTATTTTCCATGTGAATATTAATGAAAGTGAAAAAATCATTGTGCAAGAACCCATCTCTTGGAGAATTTTGACCTCTCCTCTCTCTCCCCCTGGTTTCTTCATCCCCAACCCCCATTCTAGAGTGATATATCCTTCCCCCCACCTCCGGTGATCATCGGTGCCGCCGCCGCCGCCGTTCGTGCCGCCATCACGTCGCCGCGGAGCCGCCTTCGGTGTTCTGTCCATCCTGGATAGAGGCTTCTTGTCTGAATATCTGCTCTCCCCCACGTGAAGATCTCAAGCTACAATTTTTATGGTGTGTTCTACCCTTGCATCCCAAGTGCCATCTAAAGTTTCAGGCCCAAAATCCACCGTTTAGTATTTTTACATTTTCATCCAACCTGTCATCCCAGATCTGCCAGGTTTCTATCTACAGTGATAGAACCTATGAGTTCTCCCCCTCCGACCATCTTTTTGATTTGTACAAACCCTCCCAATTTTACTGGAAGTTCTTTCCATCACCGCCTACATCCACAAATTTTCTTAATTTTTTATCAACCTTCTATCAATTTTTAGAAATTCGTGTTCTTCCTCTACTATAGTATTTTCAGTCAGATCCCAGATCCGAGCACCCTCCACTTACAAAATAAGAACAAATCACCACCACCTCCAAATGCAGATCCAAAAATAGTCCTGGTTTCCTTACTTGATTTTCTACAACTTTCATGAACAAGTCGAAGTCTGAATCCGAGGTCTTCATATCGGTCAAAGGCAATCCACAGGAAAGTGCTCTACTGACCTGAAATTTCAGACACTGTACAACAGCAACATTCAAAATTCGTCAATCAAAAGTAAAGGCTTGATTATTTTTCTGTAATCACCTTGCGTTGATGCCCTTCGAAGCATCTTTCCAACGGCGCCAGTTTCGTCACATTCCGACATCGGGGCTGATCGCAGCATCCGTTCTCGCCGGAGCGCGCGCCGGAAAACAGAACCGGCAGGTCTGTGGCCGGTCATTCCGACCGGTGTCGAACGGAGCCGCCCGGCCTCCGGCTGGCGAACGAGCGTACCGCCAGCCCAGGGAACGCTTCTCCAAGTGTCCCCACTACAGCGGTGCCACCGGGCCCCACACGGCCCCTCCGGACAGCGCGTGGGCCCCACAGCCATAAGTTCGGGTGCTGCCGAAGAGACGCGAGAAGCCGCCCGTCAACCCGAATTCGGTCCTCCCGGGCCCAGTTGTGTAGCCCTTTACCTCCCTGCGTGGAGTGGGTGATATTTCACTGCTGTCATCATTGTGTAATATTTATCTCGGGAGTACGAGTTTCGGCCGGGTCTGTCTTCCCCACGCCGAGCGCGTGGAGGTATCGCATTCGCTCCCTTCTCGGCATTTTACTTACTTCATATATATTTGTTTATGCCGCTGCTAGAGAGCATGTGTAGGGATATCTAGCTCGCTTTATATGTTCTTTACCGCTGCTGCGAGAGAGTATGTGACCGTCCCGTGACCCGATCCGGGCACAAAAGAGAGCCGATCACCCTAGCTCATTGCCGGTTTCTCAACGCGCACATCCGACGCTTCCCTCGTTAAGGGGCAATCACGAGTTTGTCGTGTCCATGGTCTTGTCCCGCATCAATTGGTCTCCGATCGACCGGGTTGTGGTCCAATGGTTGACCTTCGGCCTCGTGAGTGTCTCGGACACCCCATGGGTTCCGTACCCGTGTTTTAGGTGATGTTAGGGGCTGTTTAGAGGTAGATCAGTGGCGTGTCTGTGTGTGTGCCTGTCTATGTTAGGTTGGTGTCTGTCTTTCCCATGGTCTGGCTATTTTCCCCGTAGACGTCGGTCGATGTTCCTATGAAGGCTAAGACTACGTTTCGTCGTTCTCGTGGTCTAGCCGCTTTTCCCGTGGACATCGGTTGATGTTCCTATGAAGGCTAAGAGTACGTTTCTGAGTCTATCGGTAGTTTCTTGTGCTACCTTCGATGTTTGAGGTATGGGTGACAGTGCATGTTTGACTGTCTGTACTTCAGCTCCGTGTTTCTTGATCTTCTTGTGTCGTTGCCTTTCGTCATAGACTCGTTGTGACAGCTCGCGGAGCGGGGCACTTTTCGAGTATACGGTTTGTAAGCTAGTCTCCGTCGGCTCCCGGCTGCACTGTAGCGTCCTACGGGGGGAGAAAACTAGCTAGAGGCCTGGCTCAGGTAAAAGCCATTGTGTGCACACGTGGTCAGGGGCTAAGGACTGACGCCGCGGGTGTGACCCTAACTAGTACTTGTTACTGTGGTTCCGCGTGGGTCTGCGACTCGGCCGCGCTCGCGTAGACGCGATCGGTTGGTAGTCGAGGCACTTGTGGTGTGTGTTGCGGTGTAGTGTAAGACGTCGCGCACACATCTGGTGGTTCTTCTGGTGCGGGGGTTCTCCGATGCGTGGCACGCGACTCCCGTGCTTTTCCTGTGTTGTGACCTGTCCGGGTTAGCCTTCCTGTGGCTAGACTCAAGGTCTGTGTGTTGTCCTGCATGACTCTCCAGTTGTGTCATCTGCGTCTTTCTAGGTCTTTTCTAGACTTTCTTTTGTATGCCGCTGTAGGTGTAGATCGGGGTGCTTGTTTGGTTTTTTCCATTTTCTTTGTTGCTCCCTACTCCTCTTTCCCTTTCTAGGTCTGCTTGCCTGTTCGGGTTATTCCCCTCGTCCTTACCTGTTCCCTACTTCTGCTTCCCTTTCTTTTACAACTTCCTAGTGTTGTCTCTTGCGGTTGTTCCTGTTGTTTCTGTTTTTCCGTGTTACTGTGTGTTTTTCAGTGGGGATCCGCGTGACCCCTACTGAGCCAGTGACACGAGGCTCACCCCTACTTTTCAGGTGGGGTGACTTTGTTCGTGCTGCTTCCGCGGGTCCTGGAGTTCGAGTCGTAGCTGCCAGCTGGTACCTCTGTCAGGCTTCCCCCGACTTCTCGGTACGTCTTTTCTTTCTGTCGACTGTACTTGGTAGACTTGCTGTCTTTCCTCTGGACTTGACTCTGGGTATATAATTATTTAAAAGCTATTAATAATAAAAAGTAATTTTATTTCTGCTACTTTAGCAAACCGATCTAATGAAATTTAATTGCTTGCTGCTATATCTGTCAGTTCAATGTACTACACGACAATCCTTTTTCCCTTCGGAGCTTTACCGCTCTTGGGAGGCCTCACGGATTCCATGCGGTATCAGGTGTATTCGGTAGTCTTATCAGGTATATCTGGTATCCGGAATCCGGGTCGTCACAGATGATATCAGAGCATTGTTGTGTGAAGTACATGGGAATCTCAGATATATAGTTTCCAGAGTCGCTAAGTCCAGTACAGTCTTCAGCTGGTGTTAAGTTTCGTGATTTCTGTTTCTTGTCGTCGTGGGACCTTTCTTGGTAAGCTGCTCGATGCATGACTCATTCCCTTGTAGTCGTATGACCAACTGCTGTAATACCTTGATGTGACCCTGCTTGCAGTTGTATTCCATGGCTCCGTGTCCTGTGCGGAGTCGGTGCTGCTGTTGTTGTTTTTGTAAGCGTTGTTTCTTTACGATTTTTTCTGTCTATCGGTTGATGCGGGACCAGACACGGATACGACAAGCTCGTGACTGCCCCTTAACGAGGGAAGCGTCGGATGTGCGCGGTTGAGAAACCGGCTGTGAGCTAGGGTGGTCGGCTCTCACTTGTGCCCGGATCGGGTCACGGGACGGTAACGCTCTCTCTCGCAGCAGCGGTGATATAAATAGAAAGCGAGCTAATTACCCTATCATGCTCTCTAGCAGTGGCATACGCAAGTATATATGAAAACTAAGCAAAATGCCAAGTAAGGGAGCGAATGCGATACCTCCACGCGCTCGGCGTGGGGACGACGGGCCCGGCCGAAGTCGTACTCCCGGAACAATTATACACGGATATTACAGAAATGCAACTCGCTGCCCACTCCACGCAGGGAGGTAAAGGGCTACACAATGGGGTCCGGGAGGACCGAATTCGGGTTGACGGGCGGCTTCTCGCGTTGATTCGGTAACACCCGAACACGTGACGGTGGGGCCCACGTGCTGTCCGGAGGGGCCGTGTGGGACCCGGTGGCACCGCTGTAGTGGTGGATACCCGGAGGGTCGCTCCTTGGGATGGCGGCACGCTGGTTCGCCGGCCGGAGGCCCGGCGGCTCCGTTCGGCACCGGTCGGAAAACCCGATCGGAAATCTGCCGGTTCTGTATTTCGGCACGCGCTCCGGCGAGAATGGGCGCTGCGATCAGCCCCGATGTCGGATCGACACGAGACTGGCGCCGTTGTAAAGCTAGCTTGAAGTTATTCAACCTAGGCCTAAAGATCTGGCCTGGATCTGCTCGGATCTTGACTTATGGAATTTTCAATCTCCTGCTGTACAGTAACCGAAGACTCAGACCTGTAGAGAACTTGACTGTGGATTACCTTTGGCCACGGGGTAGACGTTCGAATCTGGGGTTGTGTTCTTCATAAAAGTTGTGAGAAATTGATCTGGGAAGACGGAAAAATTGGCTTGGGTCCGTTTGGATGTGTCTATGATTTTCTGAGATTTGTTTAGTGGACGAAGGTCGGATCTGGGATCAGGGGGACAGAACTGTAGCTGGGACTGAGAACGATTTTTAGAAAATATGAAATGGACGAACCAAAAATTGAGAAACATTGTGGATGAAGGGGTGGATGGGTGTAACCTCCAGTAAAATTGGGCGAACCAAACTAAATCAAAACGTGGACCTAAGACATGAAACTCAGGGCTACTGTCACTGTAGACAGTGACAGAACAGATCTGAGATTGAGAGTTGAATGAAATGGTAAAGATATGAAACGGTGGCTTTTGAACCTGGATTTTTTTGTGGAGAATGGGATAGAAGATAGGAACCAACCCTCAAAATTTCAAATCGATCTGAGCTCGTGGCTGGCTTCAGGAATTCACGAACTGCACCTCTGTCCAGCAGGACAGAAAACCGAAGACGATCCCGTGGCGGCTCGAAGGCGGCACGAACGGCGGCGGCGGCGGCACAGATGATCACCGGAGGTTGAGAGAGGATGATTGAAGAGGGATGCACTCTAGATCTGGGGGTTTGAGGAGAGGAAACCAGGGGGAGAGAGGAAGGGGGCGCACCAAGCTCCAAGAGACTCACAAATTTCTGATTTTTCATGCATTAATTCTACTAAAATGAGAAATTACAACTCTTTATAGGTTACATGCCAAAGCCAATATCCACCCTTAGATCTAGGTATGGTGGAAAGGATGGCTGGGATTGGATGTGACCAACCACAAAAATAACATATTTAAAGGAAGCCAATTCCTAATTTTTACAACATGTGGTCAAAGAAAGGAAGGAAAGAAAAAAAACTAAACAACCTAGCCTAATGGAGCCAAAAGAGGGGGCGCCCCCCTTCATGGGCCAAGGGCCATTCATGGGCCATGAACCATCCACAAGCCCATGCTAGACTTGGACCCTTCCAACTTAGTTGGCCCATGAGGGAGTGTAACCCAATTTGGGCCTTAAGTGCATTAATGACCTATTAGAAACCTAATGACCCAATATGGCATAAGCTCCTTAATGGACTCTACTAATGGCAACCTAGCCATGAACTCTACATTACAAATGGCCCATTGGCTTGATATAAGCCTTACAAGGAGCCCAAATGAAAGAAATTACACAATTACAATCTCATACAAGCCATAACACACAAATACACTTCACCCGTGTAAGGAAATCACCTCTGATGCCCCATCATCGGTGCTGCTGTTTTGCTGTTGTTTCTCCGTCAAGCCGTCGTTGGTGTCCTATGTGCCAGGTGTTCTCCGTCGCCTTTGGCACTGGGGCCGATGACTGTGTTCGAGCTGTCAGTTGAGAGGACTGTGTCTCCTTGTGTAAGCTGCTGCTTGCCGTGCTGTCGTTGTGTTTCTCGGTATCGGTTGTCTGTGGTTGTGGTAGTCGTGTCTCTTTCCCTGTGAGACGCAAGCGATGTTACCTTGCTTCGGGGGTGTCGGACTTCTGTTCACTTGTGGCATGCTCACTCCCGAGCATGCACCTGTGATAATGGTCTGTGGTGGTTCCTTCGGGCTCTATTCTTCGTGTTTTGTGTCGTTTCATAGCTAGGTTGTCGGGTTGTTCTTCCCTGCTTACCCATGCTAGTCCTTAAATTTCGAGGACAAAATTTAGTAAGGAGGGGAGGATGTAATGCCCTGGATCTTTATTTGATCTTTCGGATCCTTTTCAGAGAGTTTCGGATCACTTTTGTAGCTCCCGAGTTGAGTTTTACGATCCGTGTGGGTTTTTCTCTCGTACTAGTTACGGAACTCTACGGTGAGTTCATTTCTCAATTCATCGACTCGTGGATGATACAGTGGCAATGTAATCTTCGAGCCGATCGTTTTGACTATTTCTGTGTATTTTTCTGAATTAGTGCATTTTCGGCGTAATTTACGAATTTTCAAAAATTAGAAAATTTTCTAATTTCCTTTTTGTATAACCCCCCCTCTCTCCTCTCTCACGTTTCTCTCACTCTCTCCCTCCCATTCTCTCTCGTTCTCTCGCCCTCTCACCTCCGGCTACAGACGGAGGGGTTCGTGGGTGAGGTGGCGATGCCGGGAAGCTGCTGAGACGCGTGATAGAGCGAAGATCGGATCGGTTTTGGCGCGATCCCGAACGGTGGATTCAAAGCCGATAGTTCGGTTCGCGACGTGATTTTCGTCGTGGTTTAGTCCCTACGGGGCACGGTTTCTTCAGTGGAGGTAGGTATTAGCCCGTGAGTTCATGCCACCGCTGTGAGCGTGAGAGTGACCCGTCCCGTGACTCGATCCGAGTTCGGAAGTGAGTCGACTATCCTTGAACTCTGCCGGTTTCTTAACCGCGCACGATCCACGCTTTCCCTCGCTTGGGACGATGAGTGAGCTTGCGGTTCTGTTAGCGACGTATAGCCTGTAGGAGCTCTCCGTGTCGGGCCTAGTCTCTCTCCCATCATGTGTTGCTGGTCGTGTCCGCATCTAGAGTCCGAGGTCCATACCACGTAGAGTCGGTCCCCGTGTCCGTCCCGCATCATATGGCATGCACAGATACCCGTGGGTACAAGCCCGGGGGTCGCCGAGCCAAAATTCAGCTGACCTGTTGTTGGAGATAAAAAGAAGAAGAAGAAGAAAAGGCGCAAAGGGGCAGACGCGCAAATGGAAAGAAGAAGGGGGGTAAAGAAAAAAAAGAAGTGAAGGAATTAAAAAAAGAAATGGGAAGAAAAATGCACGGGTTGACTTGCCCGTTCACATTTCTCTCTCCCCCAGTAGTTATAGCCGATGACTTCCCGCGGAGCCCGCGCCGTCCTCGCGCCCCTCCCGCATGACGGCACGAGTGCCACCGTCTTCGACCAGAGAGGCCACCACGCTTGCCAACGGTGCCCCTTTATCCCTGCGCCTCTGCTCCGCCGCGGCCGTGCGATAAAGCAACGACAACAGCAGCAGCCACGTAGCAGCAGCGGCAGCGGCAGTGCACGGAAAAGATATATAAAAAAAGATAGATAGACATGCATATATAGATGTATTTGGAGTTTTTTTTAGAGAATTTCATGCACCCTCCGTCGTTGCACATGACCCATTATTTGTGGAGATTGTTACATATTTTCATACTCACCCACGTGCACGTACACCCACTAGGATAGAGTTAGATCATACGGGTAATGCGTCTCATGAATCTGATTCTTATTGGGATTCAAGATTCACCGATAAGTCAGATGAGTGAGTTTCGACATTATGTACTTTATGAGTGGAGTTGAATGATGTCATGAATTATGTATATGTTCACTTTAAAAGATTAACATATCTTTTTTGTCTTTTCAAATGAGATGTTTAATTGAGAGTTATAATAGGTTATTTCTATATAATTAATCCTATGTAATTTATTGTCTCTTAAAATAATAGTTGGAAGAATTATTAAAATTATTTTGTGTAATTTAATATGCATCTATGATCACAAATTTTTTTTCAACATTCTATTATTTTTCAATGCATATATTATTAAACAATTAAAATGAATTATTATTATAATTTTATTTTTAAATATTAAAAAATTAAAAAAATCAAATCAAATATTTATGACTTGTCGGCCGCCCATACCGATACGGTGCCCGTACCGGCCGCACCGTCTCATATTGGGCCCTAATAGATATGGCCGGTATGTCCGCTGCTGTAACCCCGATGTTAAGGTAACGCATCATATTTTTTGTTACTTTTTGAAAAGTTTTTTACATACGCAGCCTCCTTACAAGTTTATTTGTAGAACCACTCTTCTTATTATCATGTCATTTTTAATCACTTTTTTAGATGAATATAGTGTCGAAATCCCCCTGCCGTTAACGTCCCCTTCAAGGTGTAAACAGTATTTCATTTCCAACTGTAAAAATTAAATTTTTGATGAAAATAACCTGGTAGAAAAGAGTTACTTTAAAGTTTAAATGACACTTTTTTGGGGTGGGGTGGGTGGGGGGTGGAGGTGAAGTCGGAAAAAAAGTGCCGGAGAACTTGGGGTTTTTTATGGTAAAAAACTTAACGAGGGCTAAATGAAAATTATTAATAAAATGTTAATAGTGGGTTACATCAATGATATTTTTTAAAGTATTATGACGTATAGAGGCTATTAAAACTAATATGAAAAAAAGGATGATCATTATACAAATAACTTTACAGAGTCGATATTTTTACGAGAAACCTTACTTTGTATCATTTTTTCCACCGCTTGATTTTTAAGAAAACAAAATAGCATAACCTCCGACTTAAGTTACCGTTTACCGTAGTTGGGAAGAGTGGCAAATCCTTCACTTCCAAAGCACACCCTATGCGACGAAATCTTTCACTTCCGAAAGCACACACCGTCTGTCTCACTTGCCACCGGTGCGGCCCATATCATCTGTCCCCATTCGTGTAGCTACGTAGTTTCGAAACGCGTCCTCCAGGGGCGGCCCATGGTAGTGCGGCCCACCTCTTCGGGAAGGCGCATGATGTGACCTCCGAGACCCACGTGTTGGGGAAGGCGCATCGAGGTAGCGCGGCCCACATATTCGGGAAGGCGCATCGTGGGACGTCCGTGGGAACGCGGCCCACATAATTGGGAAGGCGCATCATGTGACGTCTGAGGTGGCCCACACATTCGGGAGGCGCATGTGACGTATCGCGGCCCACATACTGGGGAACGCGCATGTGCGGCCCAGCACGTCCACAACCCCGCTTCTTCCTCCAGGAGGAGGAGGAGGAGCAGCCCCGATATATCCTCCACCTTCATATAATCAGCGTGATGATATTCTTAACCTTAAGATGATCCCCAGTTTGGTGTTTGATACCGAGAATTTGAGATGAGCCTAGGACATTAAATTAGTTTTGTATTGTCTTTATTCGTGAGATTAAATTTGGAGATTAATCGTTCCATGTGTTTTAAGTGATATAAATTATATATATGTCCCCAGTAATCTAAATTATCTTTTCTTGCCATGTTTTATTACAAGATAATGTTGGATTAAAAATGGACACAGGCATTAACTTACCGACATTTCGACTATAATTAGAATCCCAGTCGCTGGTTCGCTCGCTCACCGATCACTACTACCATCCGGAGCCGTCGAAGAGAGGAGAAGCAGCAGCAGCAGCAGCAGCAGCCATATGGCTGGCGGCGACGGCGGAGCCGAGGCGATGGGAAGGGAGGAGAGGGAGAGGAAGAAGGCGGCGCGACTGGCGATGATGGAGCTGTCGAACATGATCGCGGTACCCATGTCCCTCCACGCCGTCGTCCGCCTCAACGTCCCCGAGGCCATCTACCAGTCCGGCCTCAACGCCCCCCTCACCGCCGCCCAGATCCTCTCCCACCTCCGCCCCCCTCCCCCCTCTCCGTCCCTCGCCGACCCCTCCAACCTCCAGCGCATGCTGCGCATGCTCGCCACCCACGGCGTGTTCCTCGAGCACCTGGACGAGCGCGGCGATCGCCGGTACAGCCTCACCGACGTGGGGATGACCCTGGTGGCCGGGGCCGACGGCGGCGGCGGCAGCGAGTCGTACGCGCCGTACGTGCTGCAGCACCACCAGGAGGCGCTGGTGCGGGCGTGGCCGCTGTTGCACGAGGCGGTGCTGGACCCGGGGGTGGAGCCCTTCGCCAGGGCCAACGGCGGGGTGCCGGCCTACGCCTACTACGGCAAGGACCCGAAGATGAACACGCTGATGCAGCGGGCCATGACGGGGCTGTCGGAGCCCTTCATGGAGGCGCTGCTGGACCACGATGCGGAGCAGGGCGGGCTGTTCGACGGGGTGGGCAAGCTGGTGGACGTCGGCGGCAGCTCCGGTGCGTGCCTCAACATGATCATGCGCAGGGTGCCGGGTGTGACCGCCGGCGTCAACTTCGACCTGCCGGAGGTCGTGGGGGAAGCCCCAAAATTCCCAGGTCAGTGGGTGCTTCTGTGCTTTTGTCCGCGCCGTCTGTTTCACGCCGACCTCTCCCACGCCCGTGACAACCTTCACTTGTCACAACGTAAAATCATATTGTGTACACATGCCATTCATATTTGCAGACATATATACCACTTTAGAATTTACTTATAACAATATTTTTAAGAATATTTTTAAATTTTACTTATAACTATATTTTATTTATAAAAATATCTAAATATTATAAAGTGATAAACAATTCTTATCTCCTTCCACTACTCCTCTTCCTCACGTTAATGTTCATGGATCTCACAATCAATCCTAATATCTAGGAGAGTACTAGCTACTAAACAAACTAGCGAATGGGGAGAGGGAAGACTTTTTCGAGTGTCCTACCAAACAAGATGGAAATGTGATTCCACTAATTACAGTGCGGACTTAAAACTAGTGGGATACTAACTTTCTCCTATAACCTACCTGCTCTCGATGATATGACCAGGGAAAGATGACTTGAAGCAGATCATTAGATGTCACTCACCATACGTTCTTACTTCTGCGGTGTGTGTGACCGTTTGTGTCGTCATTGCAGGAATCACCCACGTCGGAGGCGACATGTTCAAATCCATCCCTTCCGGTGACGCCATCTTCATGAAGGTAATTAAACAAGTAGCTAGTGATCATCATGCACGTACTTTCCAACGTGCTACATAGAAGCACAGAGGAGTGGTCGCTGCCTCCCAAGGCTAGGACATCCTACTAGAAGCACGAATCAGCTCTAGTTGAACTAGTTAATTACTAGCCGATCATTAAATCTCAGATATGATCATGAAACCCTATTGTCCACTGTAATATGTTGGATTAATCTTCGTGATCACTGGTGCAGGGGATCCTGCCGACATGGACTGACGAGGAGTGCGGCGTGATACTGAAGAACTGCTACAACGCCCTCCCGCAAGGTGGGAAGCTGATCCTTTGCGAGCGGGTGCTCCCGGAGGAGACAGACGACAGTCGGCGGACCCGGACGCTCCTAGAAGACGATATCTTCGTCATGGCGATCTACAAGGCGCAGGGAAGAGAGCGCACGGAGGGGGAGTTCCGGCAGCTAGGCTCGGCGGCCGAGTTCCCAAGCTTCCGAGCAATGTACTTGGACCACTTACTGACCGTCATGGTGCTCCAGAAGTGAGGTCTCAAGGGTAGTACATGCGGTGAAGCCGATTCCCACTAGACTGCTCTCTGTGAGGGTCTGCATTTTGTTTTTCTTTGTTTTTGAATAAGAGGTATACCTCTAAGTATCGGCTGAACTGTTGCATGTTATCACTCACTGAATGAGGCTGATGGTACTACTCCTCGAGTATTATGAACTGTTCACACATAAACAAAAATTAGGAGCTCATAGCTTGTCGTGGTCATCTAATCACTTTCCCCTTTGAATTCGATCTCGGATTCCCCCTCCATGTTGAGAAAAAATAGAGTACCTAGTACATGCGGTGAATCCGATTTCTAACTAGGCTGCTCTCTATTAGGGTCTCCATATTTTTTTTCTTTCCCTCTACCATCTTCTTCCTGCAAGCTTTGTTTTGGAATAAGAGATATACCCCTAAGTATTGGTTGAAATGTTGCATGCTATCACTCACTAAACGAGGCTGATGGTACTACTCCTAGAGTATCATGAACTGTTCGTATATAAAATAATTTGGGTTTGTTTTGCATATAAATCATTGTTAAATGACTATTTACAAATATATCATGTCTGGAAATATATTAGCACATATATCCTTACCTTTTCAAAATAGTGCAAATATGTCATCTCCGTAACCCTCCGTTACCCACCTTAGTTAAACTTAACCCTACGTGAGAAAAGACGGAAATGTCCACAGTAAAAAAGGAAGGTAGATCGAGCCTTTTATCATTTACCACTTGCAACCCGTGCCCTCTCCCATCCCCAACCCCCCATCTCCCGTGTAACCCTAATTTCACTTCCTGTGGAGGTGTGGCTTGTGAGGGGGGAGCAATCGTGTGGATCGACGAAGGAAGAAATAGCTTAGTCGATCCAGTGAAGGAAGAGCCCTGTTGTGGGTTCGGACGAAGGAAGATTCATCGTGCGTCTCTAACGTACACCATCTCATGCGGTTGTTGAAGCTCCCAAGCAAAGCCTATTCAACTGGCGAAGGAGGTACACACGACCAAGGAGAATGTAACGATCCAAGATTCGAATATCGGGAATTACTCGATACCATTCGAATATTGACCCGCCACCCACGAGTCGAGAAGCTCGGAAGGGTTATTTTGGGTGTTGTTGAGATGCGTTAAAATTTAAAACAATTGCAAGATTTAGATTACATAACTAAATAATCTAATGACACCAAATAAAATTAACATTTTACAATTAAACAGTTTAACTATAGAGTTCAGTCCACAAGTACAGTCAACTAAAAAGAGAATGTATATTGCCACGGGGTATACCCCGACACTATCAAGCTAGCTTCTAGCTACCGACCAAGTGCTGCACCAAGCTCGAGGGAGAGCACTGAACCTAAAAAAGTAGGGAGTGAGCATCATCTCATCGACTCAATAGGGGTCCCGCAGATCCCTTCCACCGATAACCACAATAAATAGCACGATAACCTCAAGGATGACAATAACAACAACAGTAATAAAAGTAACAACAGCAGGTAATCAATGGAAAAATAACACATTAAATTTACCCGCAATTCCTTGTATCCTCGCTAACTCCCAGGGCTATACTACTGAGTGGCTGGCACACGCTCCCTCAAGCTCGGGAAGGACCCACAGACTCATGTCGGAACTACAGCTACCCATCGGAGACTCACGACCCTGCTATCGAGACAGCGCTAGCTCATAAAACCTCTCAGAAGGAATCTTAACTAAGGCTATAGGGCCCTGAACACAACCTCCGCTCGCGGGAGGATCACTGCCTCACCACTAGAGTACGTCAGTTTTGAACCAATAGAAAATACCACGACCTCTCCATCGTGGGAAACTAACTCGCACACTGGAAGGGCCACGATAACATTGTCGATAACTCAACCTTAACCGACATATCCAACTCTCAAATCTCCTACACACAACCCACACCCTGTCTGCGAGTGGGGTAGAGACACACACACACACACACCTCTCCTTGGGACTGACTAGGACCCGTGCCTCTACGCCCAATAGCACGGTCGTGTCTTGCTACCTGACATGGGGTACGCGCCTCTGCACCCGTCAGCGCCGTACACTTGTCCTAACCAAGGCACACACGCAAAAGCTATCTCCGCCAGGCGACAAGCTATCTTTGCCTAGGAAACACTAAGCGTTGTGCACACAAGGCTGTCTTCGCCTGGTGCATCCACGGTTTGCAGGCTGTCTTCGCCTGACTCAATTATCCTATCTACATATACATATATATTCGTGCCCTCAAGGCTAACTCACGGAAACCATGGTCACACCGTCCATCTAAACTCATGGGAATGAACCCGCTCACCCGTCACAAAGGAATACCTCGGCCCCAGGCCGGGTCACAAGCTCGATGTCACACACTAGCAGTTTATAGTCCACTAATTTGCACGGGGATGAACCTGAAAGTATCAAGCCATGCGGAGTGCCAATTGCCCTTTATAGGGTTTGAACACATGGGAAGACAACCCCTCATACACTAGAAATTACTCGGACACATAATCCCCATTGGATACACCTAGCGATGTCCCACGGCCCACACAATGACCAAGAAACGCAGGACGCGTCTCCCGGACCATCCGGAGTATGAACGAAGCATGAATCGGCTAGCCAACATCATGGCTAGTCTACCCCTGGGTTGGTCGACCCACCCGGGCACCAGTTGACTGACCCAGCCAGGGCGATCGACTGACCCCGGCCCAGGTCGATAGACCTGGCAGGGCTGTCTGTCCATAGCAAAGAATGGTCAACCGAAAGCCCACGGAGAGTCCTACTGCCCTTTGTTCTGAGCCACTCACCCACCGGTCGATCGACCCCACACATTGGTCGACCGAAAAAGGTCGAGAACCTATCGTAACACCCCGAATCAAGTCCCATTCGCCCCGAACAAGGTGAAAAATATGGGGAAACCTATCCCCACTGGCCACAAGGCCGAAATACACCAATGGACTGCATTCACACACACAAATGATTGGAAATCATTTCTTACCCAGAAATGTATTATTTTTCTCAAAATGTAAACAAAGTCCGCTCTCGGCCTTACCAAGACCCCGGATCGCAAGGGATCGCACAACAAATAAGGGGAGATCGCTCCCCGACATCCAACACATCATTATTATTAAGTTAAACCAAAAGAAATCGCCCAAATCGGCAGAGAATGCCGCTCATCCCATAACATGCGAATTCCCTTGAAGAAAGGAAATCCCCTTTAAACTCACCCAGATCGGCATAAAACCACGGGGAAAATAACTTGCAAGGGGTCGGGATCTATTCCCATACCTGTGGACACCAAAAATTTCTCACCCCATGTTTATGTGCAGGGGAATAAAGAAAAGAGGAGAAAATAAGATGAAGAGAAGAGAAGATGAAAAGAAGAAAATAAGGCCCCAGCGGCACACCTTCAACTGCCTCCCAACAACACCATCCTCAAATGCCATCCAGCGGCACACTTATAAGTGCCCCAGCGGCACACCTTCATGTCCCTCAGCGGCACACTTGTGCCCTCTTCCAGCAGCACACCCTTTGTGCCCTCCAACGGCACAATAGCAGCAGGTCCCCAGCGGCACAACCTTGGCCCCTCCCAGCGGTGCACCTGCAGAATGCCCTCCAGCGGCACACTAAGCGCCTCCAGCGGCACACTACTGAGTGCCTTCAACGGTACACGTGAAAGTGCCCCAGCGGCACATTGCTTGAAGCCCCAGCGGCACACCCCCTCAACTTCCCCAGCGGCACAGCGTTGAATCCTCCAGAACGGCACAATCCGGCAAAAGCACAACGGTCAGTAGATGGGCCCCTTGGCGCGTAGCGTAGGCACCTCGATGCCAGCTAGTCCCTGCCTTGGTGTCACCCTCCGGTTGGTCGAAGAAGATCCCCACCTGACGAAGACGAGACTCGGGTCAACCTCGGATGGCAGCACCATCATGAGGTTCCCCCGTCAACGAACCACATATAAAAGCCCTCTGCCTTGGGGGCCAAGAAGGAGGAGAGCTCCCAGAGAGACAGAAGAAGAGATCTCCACCCGTTCGAAAGGGGCAGTGCAGAGGAAGAAGAAGAAGAAGGTAGAGACAAGAGAGGGCCGGGTTAGAGTGTGGGGGTTGAGAGAGTAGAGAGGAAGGAATGGAGGAAGGTCGTGGTGGACTTCCTCCGTTCCAACTTTCTCCTGGTTTTCTTATTTTCTTCTTCTCATTTTGGCCCTTGGCTTCTATCCCCTTCCCCACGTCATTTTGAATGTATTTTGTGAGGTTTTGCCCTCAGGCCATATCCCTTTGTAATCTTGGTTCTTTTCCATGAATAAAAAAAAGGGGCGTCTTCTGCTTCCATCTTCTGTGATGATTATGGCTTCTCTTCTAATGTTAGTGTGTGGTTTGTAGACTCCTCCCCATCCCGTGACTCTTTGTTTCATCTTTTCGGCCACTGAGTCAACCTCTCCTTGCTTCAAAAAGACTTTCCAGCCTAGGTAGCTTCCTATCTCACCTTGTGGGTCAGCCCCCCCTTTTTGCTAGCCAACTCTCTCCTTTATCCTCCTGCCCTAGAGCCATCCAGTTCTATTCTTTCCCGTCCGATGTTTTCCTTCAAAGTTTTCCGAAGTGTTTTAAAGGTGGCTGCTTAGGCACACACCTCAGTTGTTGGTTCATGTCACTCCATGTGGATATGTCCCTTGCATCCCCTTACGCCCCGGGTTAAGGGGAGATGCTGCCAAAATTTTGTCAGAAATAACGATAAAGGCAAAATGAAGCAATTGATGAATGGAACGAAAGAAAGAAACACTTTAATCAATTAAGGGAATTATGCAGGGCATGAAGGACTTGAACTGGACAGAATTCTAACGGGGCAGAACTCTGGAACTTAATTCGGAATCTAATCACATAAATCCAAGTTTGGAAGCATGACCATCGGAGGCCCCTCATCAAAACTGTGCAAGTAAAACACCCCACCATCCCTCAACCCCTCCGGCGGCACACTCTTCACCCTCAGCGGTATACTCTTTGGCCCCTCCAACGGCACACCTTTTCCTCTCAAGTCTATACATCCCGCATCCCCAAAGTCTATACATCATGCATCCTCGAAGTCTATACATCCTCCCAAGTCTATACATCCTTCCAAGTCTATACATCATACAACGCAAAGTCTATACATCCACCCCCAAAGTCTATACATCTTCCCAAGTCTATACATCCACCCCCAAAGTCTATACATCCTCAAAGTCTATACATTCTGCACCCCCAAAGTCTATACATCCTCAAAGTCTATACATCCCCCCAAGTCTATACATCCACCCCCCCAAAGTCTATACATCCTACAACACAAAGTCTATACATCATGCACCCCCAAAGTCTATACATCCTCAAAGTCTATACATTCTACATCCTACCAAGTCTCTACATCCTCCCAAGTCTATACATCCACCCCCAAAGTCTATACATCCTCAAAGTCTATACATTCTGCATCCTCAAAGTCTACACATCCTCCCAAGTCTATACATCCACCCCCAAAGTCTATACATCCTCCCAAGTCTCTACATCCTCCCAAGTCTTTGCATCGTCCGCTCCCCCATGCATTGCCCAGACTTCACCTACGCATTGTACATACTTCCCCCTATGCATTGCCCAGACTTCACCTATGCATTGCACAGACTCCACCCATGCATTGTGCCGACTCAGCCGTTGCACCGACTTCATGCCATGCCCAAGTCGGCACAGACCTCCCTTGGCCTCCCCCAATGCATAGACTTCCTCTGAACCATATGCATAGACCTCCCTTAACCCTCGGTGGCACACCCCCTTGGCCCTCAGCGGCACACTCCTTTGGCCCTCAGCGGCACACTCCCTTGGCCTTCGACGGCCCACTCTACACCACCCTCACCTCATCTGCCTCCAGCGGTACATCCCTTATTCTCCAGCGGTACAGCCTCCTACCTCCAGCGGTACACCCTTCCCCTTTTCCAGCGGCACGCCCCCGGTATAATAAATAATGATAATAATAATGATAATAAGATTAGAAATAATAAATAGACAAATAAATGATAACAAAAAAAGGAAAATGAATAACAATAACAAACTCAATGAGAATGACAAATAAACAAATGGTAACAAAAAGGGAAGGAATAATAATAACAAACTCAACAAAAACAACAAGCAAATGAATGACAATAAAATGAACAAAAAATAATAACAAACATAACAATAACAATGATAAATAAATAAATCATAAAAAGAAAAAAAAATGATAAATAGACAGTAATAATGAACTCACTCAAAGATATGTATAAATTAACGAATAATAATGATAAATTTTTAAAATAATAATAAATGATGAGCTCCGCTTCACAGCCTCATTCTCCTCAAGACCCGGTATAAAGGGAACATTGACGCCGCCCCTCCAAGTCGGATTCGAACCTTGGGAGCCATCCTAATACGGTCGTAATCCGATATTGCTTTGGGCCTATAGTCTATCAAACCTGATGCTTTCCCGTTGGGATTCGTTCCCGCTCTCTCATTGAGATTGCCGTAAACTCGGTATACGTTTGTACGGGTTTATTTTCCGTTTACGTCACGCCATCAATACGGATCTTTATCCGAACATAAAGCGGTCCATGCGTGACCGACAAAATCCGAATGGGACGAGAAGGCTCTCGTCATCCCCGAACCCTACGCGTGGAAATATCAACAAGACCTGTGTGAGTCACGCTTAGACCAGGGGTTCGCCCTAGTCATGGTCGTTGCCTGACCCACATCTTAGGCCTATAGCCAGCCATCTCGGCATGCGTCTTTATTTTGGAATCTAGTCTCGGGACACTTTCCCGCTGCCCTTCGGCATCGGAAATATTAACAATGCCCACGCAAGCCCCGTTTGGACCGCGGAAGGCGCCCCCGGTATGGTCCCGACTCGATCTCGCACCGGGCCAATAAATTCGCTAGTTTCCTGCTACACTAACCGAGATTTAACCGAATGTTTTGAATATCTTGAAATAATGTATTTGCCGTAGCACGGCATACATATATCACAGGTCCCCCGCGACGATTACGATATTTCCAAGCCAGACACCTGTCCGAATATTAAACGGTCCCCTGAATGACCGACACGTTTCGAACGTTCGCTTCCCTAGACACAGGGCTTTCCAACCGATTCAAGGGATATTCCCCCGTTGCCCCTCGGCACCGAAAATATTAAAGATGCTCATGCAAGTCTTGTTTCGACCGCGGGGGGCCCACCGCAGTATGGTCGCAGCTTGCCCTTACACTGGGCCAATAGATTTACCAGTTTCTGACCGCTCTTCCGAATAATAAAATTTGCCGTACCTCGGCATACATATGTTCCAGTTTTCCCGCGACAACTGTGATTTTCTCGAGCCGGACATTCGTCCGAACATTAAATGGTTAGTACACGACCGACATGACCGCGAATGGTTTTCTTCTCACCCTCGTACGAGGATTTCAATACCTCGTAATAGATCTCTCATGCAATTAATTTCTTGGCCATGAGGCCCTGAATCTCGGCGATTAATCAAGGGTGTTCCCTCGTATGGGGGATGTAAATGATGTCGTGACCTTTAGGGCGCGACGGGTTTTGGTCCCGACACGAACCACACAATCGTCTGACGAAGTCAGATCGAGCGCACCATGGGCTCTTCGGAGCCCGAACAAATTGTCACTTTGTGATTGGCACGCCCACGCACTTAATAGACGAATAAACCATCCGAATAAATGAAAATCATAATGCGTGAACGAAAAGTGCGTCCACAAGTCTGGCACGCCCGGTGGGACTGAAACTACCCTTCATCTCTTCGCCGGGATTCAGGGCCTCATGGCCTCCTAATAAACGTTGTTTGCCTGTTTTGATGAATTGCAGGTACTCTCTTCCCCAGCCCTATGGGGAGAAAAGCCGGACTAGGCAAATTTATCTTTGTTGCCTCGAAGATGCTACTCCAAGGCACCTACAGCTTCCAGGACTTCCAGGAATTATGAAGGCCGCTGAGAAGAAGAGAAGGGAAATCAAACCCCCTTTTTCCTTAAAGAAGAAAAGAAAGAAGCAAAAGAAAAAAAAAGAAAAGAAAGAAGCAGAAAAGGAAGAGAAAGAATTTGCGAGAGAGGGTTGTACGGCCATATCCGTCGACGCCCGTGCTGGATAATGATTACCACTATGGGATTGATGCGGTGGAGCGAACCACTCATCCCCTCACTGAGGGGGTGAGCGCTCTCCTGCGTACCCACCTTGGTCTATTACACAAAAAAAGAAAAAAAAAGAGAAGAAAAGTTGGCAAGCATCGCCGACCAAAAGAACAAGAATAAGGCCGGCGTCCCGCCTGGCTCTAGGAGGGTCCAAGTCCGCGGTGCAGTGCCCCGGTCCGTTCCACCTTCATGCTGCCTCTATCCAGCACAAGATGGCCCCTCGAGTGGCTGTTAGAAGATCCAACAATCCACAATTGTAGCTTGATAAATCGCTGCCCGCCGTGGGGGAATACTTTGTAGCAATGAGGCCAAGTACGGCCACCACTCCCGAAGAGAGCATGCACATACCCTGCCATGCGGGGGCATAAGAGGCAAAAGAATATACACCCTGCTCCTGGGGGCACATGAAGAGATTCTATCCCGTCCGGGGGCACAACAGACAATAAAGCTACACCCCGGCTCAGGGGCCTTTGAAGAAGAAACATACCCCGGTCTAGGGGCATAGAAGCAGAAGACATACCCCGACTGTGGGGCACATGAAGAGAAACACACCCCGCCCTAGGGCATAAGGAGCAGCAAGAATGCACCCCGGCTTGGGGGCATTTGAAGAAGAAATATATCCCGATATGGGGGCATATGAAGAGAAATACACCCCCGACCCGGGGGGGCACGAGAGAAGAATCTACCTCGACCTCGAAGGGGCATAAGAAGAGGCAAAGTCACACCCCAGTTTGGGGGCATTTGAAGAAGTTACATCCCGCCTGGGGAGCATAAGAAAGAGAAGAATACACCCCGACTTAGGGGCATTGGAAAAGGCAACCTACCCTGCCAGGGGCATAGAAGTCAGGAAGAATATGCCCTATCCTGGGGGCCTTTGAAGAAGAAACACACCCCGCTTTGGGGGCATCAGAAGCGGCAATACACTCCACTCTGGGGGCACTAGAAGCAAAATACATCCCGCTACGGGGGACACAAGCAGCAAGAACACACCCCGGTCGGGGGCATAGAAGCGAAGGGACCCACATCCCGACTTGGGAGCATATGAAGAAGGAGTATACCCCGCTTAAGGGGCAATCGAAGAAACAGCTTACCCCGTCACGGGGGGGCATGGAGGCCATGAAGGACTCACCCCGGCTTAGGGGTACTAGAAAAATCTACCCCGACTTAGGGGCACTTGGAGAAGAAGCACCCCGATCTGGGGGCATGAGAAGAAAGACTATACCCTGTCTGGGGTACACAAAGAGAGAAGCACACCCCGACTTGGGGACATGAAGAGCAAAAGAAACCTGCCCGCCATGGGGGCATATGGGAAAAGGATACATCCCGCTACGGGGGACACAGGAAGCAGAAGAATTCATCCCGATATGGGGGCATATGGAGAGAAGTACACGCTTTTCCCGGAATGCACAAAAAGTAAATACACCCCGCCATGGGGGCATGAGAAGCAAAGAGGAAGAATCCACCCCAGCCTGGGGGCGTCAGAAGCAAGAAGGAATATACCCCGTCATTGGGGCATATGAAGCGTAAGACACACCCCGGCTTAGGGGCATATGAAGGGAAGTGTACCCCGCTCTGGGGCATTAAAAAAATGACAGGATCCACCCCCGCCATGGGGATATAAGAAGCAGCATACATTCCACCTAGGCGGCATAAGAAGCAACATATTTTCACCCCGATCAAGGGGCATAAAAAGCAAAAGAACACATCCCCGCTTTGGGGGCATCTGAAGAGAAGCATAACCCGCTCTGGGGCACAAGAAGCAGAACACACACCCCAGCTTAGGGGTATTCGAGGAAGAAATATACCCCGATATGGGGGGGCACATGAAGCATGCATCCACCTCGTCATGAGGGCATAAGAAGGAAAGACCATACCCCGCCATGGGGAATAAGAAACAATAATTCACCTCGGCCCAGGGGCACACAAAGAAAGAAGCAAACCCCTACTCAGGGACATCAGAAGAAGAAACATATCCCACCTGGGGACATAGAGGCCGTAAAGAACACGCCTCGGCTCAGGGGCACTCGAAGAATTGAGCACATCCTGGCTTGGGAGCATAAGAAGAAAAGAGGCCACCCCATCTTAGGGGTATTTGAAAAAGAAACATACCCCACCTGGGGACATAGAGGGCATAAAGAATACGCCCCAACTTAGGGGTATTTGAAGAAGAAAGACACCCTGACCTGGGGATACTCGAAGGAAGAACCACACCCCGCTCCTGGGGGCGCATGAAGAGAGTACGCCCCGCCATGGGGGACACATGAAGAGAATCCACCCCGACCCAGGGGTACATGAAGCAACAGAGAATACACCCCGCCTTAGGGGAATCTGAAGAAGAAGCATACACCCCGCCAACGGGGGCACATGAGCCATCAAGAACACAACCCACTTTAGGTGCACAAGAAGCAAACATTCCCCAGCGTGTCGGGGCAAAAGAAGAAGAATCCCCCCTCGGGGGCATGAAAAAGTAAAGATACACCTGGTGTCCGGGGCACATGAAGAGAAATACACCCCCCTCTGGGGGCACAACGGGCAACAAAGCTACACCCCGGCTTAGGGGAATATGAAGAGAAGTATACCCCACTCTGGGGCAGAGGAAGCAGAAGAATACACCCCGCCTTGAGGGCATATGAAGTCAAGAATCACACCCCCGTCTTAGGGGTATTTGAAGAAGAAGCATACCTCGCCTTGAGGGCCTGGAAGCTATAAAGAACACACCCTGATTCGGGGGCATATGAAGAGAAGTCCACCCCGGCCTAGGGATATTTGAAGAAGAAACATACCCCGCCCGGGAGCATAGAAGCCATAAAAAACACGCTCCGGCTCAGGGGTATTTGAAGAAGCTACATCCCACCTTGGGAGCATAAGAAGAAAAGAGAATCCACCCAGCTTAGGGGCATTTGAAGAAAGGATACATCCCGACCTTGGGGTCCATGAAGCAACACGCACACCCCCCTTTGGGGGCATTTGAAGCAGAACAAACAACATTCCCCAGCTTGGGGGAGCATATGAAGAAAGGAATACACCCCGATATGGGAGCACATAAGCAAAAAAGAAGAGTTCACCCCGCCTCGGGGGCATAAGAAGCAAGAATTACACCCCGCCTTGGGGGCATCGGAAGCAGCACCATACTCCACTCTGGGGGCACTAGAAACAGAATACATCCCAGCCTGGGGGCACATGAAGCAAAAGACATACTCCGCCATGAGGGCATAAGAAGAAAAGAATTCACCCCGGCCTGGGGACACTAAAAAAAAAAGAACCACACCTCGGACTCGGGGCATACAAAGAAAGAAATTCACCCCACCTCGAGGGCACAAGACGCAAAACACACCCCACCTTAGGGGCATAAGAAGCTAAGAACATACCCCGCCATGGGGGCATATGAAGCAACATACATCCCCGCTCTGGGGGCATATGAAGCAACATACACCCCGCCTGGGGGCATGGAAGCCATAGAGGAGACTCCCCGGCTCAGGGGCATTTGAAGAAGAACTACACCCCACAATGAGGGCATGAGAAGCAAGAGATATACCCCGTGTTGGGGGCATGCGAAGGGAAATACACTCTGCCCTGGGAGGGCACAATAACTAGGGGAATTCACCCGCTCTGGGACATAAGAAGCAAGGATCCACCCCGGCTTAGGGACATGAGAAGCAAGAAGTTATACCCCGAGCTGGGGGGACACAAAAAAAAAACAACAATAACAACGCATCCGGCCTTGGCTGCACCGGAGGTCAAACATACCCCACTCTGGGGACATGATAAGCAGAAGATACACCTCGTCCCCGGGGATATAAGAGGCAAAAGAATAAACCCCAGCTTTGGGGCATTTGAAGAAGGAGCACACCCGGGCTTTGGGGCATTTGAAGAAGGAGAACACCTCGTCCCCGGGGGCATAGAAGTCACAAAGAACAAACCCTGATTTAGGGGCATTCGAAGAAAAAATGTACCTCACCATCGGGACGTATGAAGCAAACGAAACACGCCCCACATGAGGGGTATGAAAATAAGAGTTTACACCCTGCCTGGGGGCATAAGAACCATGAAGGATTTACCCCGCCACGGGGGGCGCATGAGGAGAACCCATCCCGCCTCGGGAGCACAAGAAAGAGAAGAATACACCTTGGCGTGGGGGCTTTAAAAAAGAAACAGACAAAGCTGCACCTCGACTCAGGGGTATCTGAAGAGAGAGCTGTGGACGCACTTTTCGTTGGTTCGTTTGTTTCGGCTGGTGCGTTGGTCTGTTAAGTGCGTGGGCGTGCCAGTCACCGAGGTGACAATTTATTTGGGCTCCGAAGAGCCCATGGTGCGCTCGATCTGACTTCATCAGGCGATTGTGTGGTTCGTGTCGGGACCGAATCCCGTCTCGCCATCAAGGTCACGACGTCATTTACATCTCCCATACGAGGGAACACCCTTGATTAATTACCGAAATTAGGGGCCCCGCGGCCGAAAGAAATAATACGAATTACGCAAGAGAGAGAGATGGGAATAGATCACGCTGAGGGTTGTATTCAGACAACAAACCGTCAACCATGTCAGTCACTCGTGGACCTTTTCATGTTCGGACACGGGTCCGTGATGGAAACACGACGGGAAAAAACCGGGGTGAATCCGTTCAAATGTATGCCGAGCGTACGGTAATTTCAATGATGACTCGGAAGGCGTCCGGAACGAGAAACAAATCCGGTCCGGTCGGGATGTCGGCCCGAGGCTAGGTCGGGACCGGACCATGTCGGGATGATTCCCAAGATCCGAGCCCGGCCTAAGAGGGCGGCATTATTGTTCCTTTTGCCCCGGGTCCCGGGGAGAGATGGGGCTGCGGTGTGGGCCCTAGCATCTTTTATCTGGGATTCTCTTAATTGTGTGCATCTCTTTTCTCTGTTGCTTATTACTTCTTTATGCATTTGCTCCGGATGATTTCTCTTCTTTTATTCATTATTATCATTATTATTATTATTACTATTTTGATTATTTTTATTACCCCTCCCACCTCTTTAATCATTATTAATGTTGCATATTCGGAGTCCTTTAATTAGCGTAATTTTCACTAATTCATTTGCTATTGTTAATACTACTATCACGCTATATATATGTATATGTGTAGTGTGCCGGCGAAGGGAATAGGGTGTACCGCTGAGGGACCCTAAGGGAAGTGTGCCGGCGAAGGGTGGAAAAAGGTGTACCCGCAAAGGGGGTATAGGGTGTACCGGGCAGGCGCTGAGGGGGGGGGGGGGAGTGCCGCAGGAGGCTCAAAGGGGTGTATCGCTGGGATTGAGAGGAGTGTGCCACTGGGGTTGAAAGAGGGTGTACCGCTGGGGCAATCAGGGTGTACCGCTGGGGGTTCAAGGGGTGTGCCGCAGGGGGCAATAGGGGTGTACCGCTGGGGGTTCAAGGGGCGTGCCGCTGGGGGGCAATAGGGGTGTACCGCTGGGGTTGAAAGGATTGTGCCGGGGAAGGAGTTGGATGAGCGTACCGCTGGGAGGGGTGAGAGTGCACCGGTGAAGGGTCGCTTGAGTGGAGGGTAAGGGCAGGCATGCCGGTGAAGGTCCATTCTTTTATTATTTGTTTTTAAGGCTTTTCTTTTCTTCTCATCTTAATTTTCATGTAGTTTTATACAAACTTCTCCTTGGCTTTGTCCTACTCAACCTCTTCGCCGTAACTCGGAAGTTTGGTCTGTCGGGTTGTTAATCGGTCCAGTTCTTGCCATGGCGTCGGCAGGGGTTCGCTTAGTGGGAAGGTTTCATTGATTGTTCTGTTCATTTGTTGCTTCCCTTTGCCTTATTTAACATGTTGTTATTTTCTCACAAAAATTCGGCGGCATCTCCCCTTGACCCGGGGCGTAAGGGAGATAAAGGGAACGCGCCCACATGGAGTGGCGGAACACGACAACTGGAGGTGGGCGCCCGGAGGCAACAACACCTTTATAGAGCCTCAAAAAATGCACAAAGGAAAGGGCTCGAGGCAGGGCCAAGAAGTGTGCCGCTGAGGGCCTGAAGGGTGTGCCGCTGAGGGCAAGGAGGATGTGCCGCTGAGGGCCAAAAGGGTGTGTCGCTGAGGGCCAATCGGGTGTGCCGGCCAAGGGCCAATCGGGCGTACCGGCCAAGGGCCAATCGGGTGTGCCGCTGGGGGGGCTGAAGAGGTGTGCCGGCCAAGAGTCGGAAAGATGTATCGCTGGAGGATTAAAAGAGCTAAGTGTGTGGGCTGGGAGACTTGCAGGCTATTCAGGGAAAGAAAGGGGAATTCAAGGCCGGGGGTAGGCTACTGGGTACTGGGTGTTCGGAGAGAGAGAGCAAGGGTCTCCCTCTCTCCTCAAGCCAGTGGGCACAATAGATGGCCATGGAAGGGAGTGAAGAACCCATGGGGCCAAAACTCATAGGGGAGGAACCACATCGCCACGAAGACTTCAAAAGAACACCGGAGGAAAAAGATGAAAAGAGTAACACAGTGCATGAAGGCGGGAATAAACCGACATAGATAGCAGGAAAGACCCAAGAAGGGTGATTTTTCATTCATGGGAAGCAAAGGGGCCGAGACCCTACATATACATTGACAAACATGCCCGAGCCAAGGCTACGGACAAGAAAGAAAACCCAAAAGCAAAAGAAAGGGCAGAGGAAAGCAAGGAAAACTATTGAAGGAAAGGGATCAGAGATGGAGGGGGGGGGACGATCGTCCACCCTCCTGTTACATTCAAACCCTCCTCCTCTCTAACTCTCTCTTCTTCCTGGTAGCCGTCGGAGGAAGCTCACACCGGAACGCCTCTTCTTCTCCTCTCTCTTCTCCTCTGTCTCTTCTTTTTTCTCCCTATCTCTCTGTCTGTCTCTGTGTGTCTATCTCCCTCTCCTCCTCTCTTCTCTGTGGGTGTGTTTCTGTCTGCCTCCCTTCTCTCTTGAAGCGGGAGTGGTTTTCATCTGCCTCCCTTCTCTCTTGAAGCGGGAGTGGTTTTATACTCCCTGCCACCGGAGCTTTGAGCACGGCCGTCGAAGGCCGGAAGCAGCTCCGTCATGATGATCAAGTTTGACTCTTCCGTCCTGGGTGTCAGGGGACTTGCCTGCGTGACCCAGTCATTGGTCGACACCTCGGATCGGCCACTGCGCGCCGAAGATGCGTAGGGCATGGGCACCACGTCGCTCGGCCGTTGAAAATGCCTCACGTTGTGCCGCTGGCGGGCTGAACAAGCGTGCCGCAGGAGAGCCAAAAAGGCGTGCCGCTGGAGCCCCAAATGGGCGTGCCGCTGGAGCCCCGGATGGGCATGCCGCTGGAGCCCCCCCAAGGGGGTGTGCCGTTGAAGACCCTGGATGGGGTGTACCGCTGAACCCATTTGGGGTGTGCCGCTGAACCCCCTTTGGGGTGTACCGCTGAACCCCCTTTGGGGTGTGCCGCTGAAGGCCCTGGGCCGTGCCGCTGGGACCCCGAAGGGGGTGTGCCACTGAGCAGCCGCAGGGGTGTGCCGCTGAACAGCCCAAGGGGCGTGCCGCTGAGCACCCCAGGGTGTGCCGCTGAGAAGCCCAAGGGGCGTGCCGCTGAGCACCCCAGGGTGTGCCGTTGAAGGTGAAATTGGGCGTGTTTCTGAGCCCGTGCTGAACCCGTTATGGACACGAGTCATGGCCTGTTTGGCTTTCTTCGAGGCCCACGGATTGTGGGGCCCTTATGATTGGTTTCTCTTTAATGTTGTGACTCTGGAGACGGCTTCATAGCAGTATGCATATTTGGGGAGCCCGGGCGATCAGTCTCTCCGGGGCTTCTTCACTCGGCGCCGTTGTTGACGTGAGGCCGGGCGTGATATTTGGGTGTGCAATTCTTTGGTGTCCACAAATGCCCCCCACCCACGGGTAGCGCGGGCGAAGGATGAGCCGGGCGGTGCCCGCGGGTGTACTTGCCTCTTTTCTCTTCGTCGGTGCCGACGGGGTGTCGAGAGCCGACCTGGTTTGTTGTTTGTTGGTCCCTTTGTTAGTGCCGACGGGGTGTCGGGAACTGGTTTGCTGGTCTCTTGGTCTCTTTATCTCCTCGCCAGCACCTGACAGGGTGTCGGGGGCTGACCTGGTTTGTTGATCTCTTTGTCTCTTCGTCAGTGCCGACGGGGAGTCGGGAGCTGACCTGGTTTGTTGTCTCTTAGTCTCTTCGTCAGTGCCGACGGGGGGTCGGGAGCTGACCTGGTTTGTTGTCTCTTAGTCTCTTCGTCAGTGCTGACGGGGAGTCGGGAGCTGACCTGGTTTGTTGTCTCTTAGTCTCTTCGTCAGTGCCGACGGGGAGTCGGGAGCTGACCTGGTTTGTTGTCTCTTAGTCTCTTCGTCAATGCCGACAGGATGCCGGGAGCTGACCTGGTTTGTTGTCTCTTAGTCTCTTCGTCAGTGCCGACGGGGAGTCGGGAGCTGACCTTGTTTGTTGTCTCTTAGTCTCTTCGTCAGTGCCGACGGGGAGTCGGGAGCTGACCTGGGTTGTTGTCTTTTAGCCTCTTCGTCAGTGCCGACGGGGAGTCGGGAGCTGACCTGGTTTGTTGTCTCTTAGTCTCTTCGTCAGTACCGATAGGGTGTCGGGAGCTGACCTGGTTTGTTGATCTCTTGGTCTCTTCGTCAGTGCCGACAGGGTGTCGGGAACTGACCTGGTTTATTGTCTCTTCTGTTCTTTTCTTTCTCTCTTTTTTTTTGAACCACATTACCGATACAAGCGCCCTTTCGGGTTTTCACCGGTACCGGCCCCCTCTTGCTTTTGCCCACGCGCCCTTTCGGGTTTTCACGTGGCGGGGTACCCAATTTTGCCTGTAGCGTCCTTTCGGGTTTTCGCCACAGCCGGGTTGTTGCCATTTTTACCCTTGTCCCCATGTAGGGGAAAGTCCGGCGGGGTATCTCTATTTTTAACCCCATTTTCTTCTTTTCTCTCTTTTTTTTTGACGAGTAAGTGATATGCGAGTGTCGGCTAGGGCGTGGAACCTTGCGCCGGGAGGGAAGGTTTATTCGTTGGCAAGAAGAGAATGCCAGCGCAACGGGAGAATTCGTGCCGATTCGGACGTAAGGTCCGTAATGGCCATATTGTGCGGAGTGGGTGGCTAGGGCACGAGGCCTTGCGCCGGAGAGGGACTTATTCGTCGGTAAGGGACTAATGCCAACGCAAGGGTATAAATTCTGCCGATCCGGGCGTAAGGCCTGTGACGGCGATTTCATGTGATGGGAGGTGGCTGAGGCCCGAGGCGACGTGCCGGGGACGGGCTTGTTTGTTGGCATGGGAATGGCACCATTGCAGAGGTGGCTGTGTGCAGGGGTAAAGTTGTCTTTGCTCGTGAGGACGCCCGTCCATATAGGATTGTGAGGAGGGAACGTTCCCTCGGAAGGATCTTATTTTTGTGCCTCATTTATGCATACGTAAGTATATATATATAAGTGGATGTATATGTATGTGTGCATATATATATATATTCATATTTATTTGGTAAAGTTTTTTTTTGTTTCCCCTTTTTTTCTTCTTTTATTCCCCTCTCTCTTTTTCTTCTTTTATTCTCCTCTCTCTTTTCCCCCCCCTTTTTTTTATCCTCCCCCTTTTTCTTCTTCTTTTATTCCCCTCTCTCTTTTTTCTTCCCCCCCCCTTTTTTTTATTCTTTCTCTCTTCTCTTTTCTTTTCTTTCCTCTTTTCTCCCCTCTTTTCTTTTCCTATAAATAGGGGGCGGGGCGTTTCGAACGGTCACCCCGTTCGAATCCCCCTCCCCTTTCTTCCCTCTTCCTCTCTCTTCGGTGACCGAGCGGACGGAGACCTTCCCCCCTTTCCTTGCTTTGTCTTCTCCGTCGCCGGACGCCAACGCCGCCGCCGTCGTCGTCGTGGTGAGGAGAGGGTCACGACGCCCCCCCCTTTCTCCTCTTCTTCTTCCCCCTTCTTCTCCATGTCTCTTCCCTCTCCCTCTCGTTCTCTTCCCCTTTTCTTTTCTCCACCGTGGACGGCGGCTGGGGCCCTTGCCCCCTCCGTCTTCATCTCTCTATCTCTTCCTTCTTCCTCTGGTTCTCTTCCCCTCCCCCCTTTTCTTCTCTGTCTCCGGTGCCGTGGGTGGCCGGATGTGCCGCTGGGAGCGGGCGTGGCCCTTCGGGTTGGGATGGTGCAGGGGAAGAGGTCAACCTAGGTGCCGGGGAAGGCCCCTTAGGGCGTGCCGGGAGAGAAGGCAGAGGCGTGTGCCGGCAAAGCATTCCAAGGGCGTGCCGGCGAGAGGCGCTTCCGGGTGTATCGGGGAAGGCCGCAGGGGTGTGTGCCGGTGACGTTGGAAGCGTGCAGGGGAAGGGCCTTCTGGGCGTGCCGGCGAACGGGGGCTGAGTGTGCCGGGGGAGCCCTCATGGGGGCGTGTCGGCGAAGCGGGGTCCCGAGCGTGTCGGGGAAGGACACCTAGCAGCGTGCCGGTGAAGGCGGCCAAGGGGTGTACCGGGCAGGTCGCCCGGGAGCGTGCCGGTGAAGGCCTGTACGGGTGTGCCGGGGAAGGCACTGCAGGGCGTGTCGGGGAAGCCTTGAAGGGCTGTGCCGACGAAGGGGGCACTAGGGTGTGCCGGTGAGGGCCTGTAGGGGGAGTTGTACCGGCCAAGGGGCCAAGGGGATTTTTAGCCAGGGAAGAAGACTCCTTTGACTGGCGGACTTCTGGTGTTGCCTCTCGGGGCCCACCATGACTTTGTTGGGGCCGTCACTCCTTGTGGGCGCGCACCCGTGTTTTTCCCTTATGCCTCTGGCCTAGGGGAAACTCTGCCAAAATTTCGTCAGAAATTGGCAGCATTTCATTTATTTTACTCTTAGCGGAGCCTCTTTACAGCTTTTTCATTTCTTTTTGCACGTGGCTTATCCTGCTCTTTGATTTGTGTATCTTTGCAGACAAATGGCTGCCCCAAGTGGTTCTTCTGCCCCTGCTGCTGCTGTCGGTGCCGACCTCATTCCGCGGGGTCCAGTGCCAGCGGTCACGTGGCTCAATGTGGAGGACCTGGATCGCGGGCATGCGGAGATAGCCGCCTTGGCAGAGTCGTCGGGGTCCGACAGTGAGAGCATAGACTTCCGCCGGCTTGCCAGAGTTGAAAGCGGCTTCACTTTTGATCGGGCCACCGGGGAGTACAGGAAAGACTTCCCGAAGGATAGGCACCTCATTCGATTCCTGAAGCATCTGCGCTCCCGAGATGGGCGAGACTTCTGCACGATAAAGGCCGTCGAGCGGGCCGTCCTGCATGCCCGGGACAGTCTATTGTACAGCGTCCCCAGGAGCATTCCGATGTATCTGGTGGGAGAAGCCCGAGAGTGGAAGCCCGTTTTGGGGATCGAGGGGGTGCTGCCAGCCGAAGACAAGCTGGTGCGAGTGCCTCAATTCACTCCAGCAAAATGGGACATGTCCGCCGGGAAGGTGCACAGCGAGTAGCCTCGATTCGGCTTATTCTTGGCTCCCCTGAAATGGGGCTACAGGGAGGAGCCGTTCATCTTGGACTGCTTGGCCATCAGGTTCAAGTATGAACTATCACTGGGCTGGTTCGGGGAGCTGAAGCTACAAGATGCACACAGCTTCCGCGAAGGAGCGGTGGAGTTTACGGAGTACGTGTTGTTCAATTATGCTCCGTTGCTGGTCCGAGTTGGTATTTACCACAGTGTTTACACCTCCCGCTACGGCTACCCCATCTCTAAGGGTCTCTGCTGCGATATGATAGAAGTATTTAGTGCCGAGACCAACACATTTTACACGGCGGAGGGGGAGACTTCACTTGATTTGTGGAGCCTCAGCCAGTTGAGCGGCTTGCCCATTGACGGGGAGCCTTATGAAGAAGTATGCCTCCCGGACTTGATCAAGGATGAAACCAACGGGGACGGCTATTATTCGCTGGGGTATTCATACCGGTACCTTATGAAGGCGTACCGGGAGCTATACCAGTTGTCGCATGGTGGGCGGCAGCCCGCCCGTGGGGACAGAAAGAGGGTGCGCATGACCCTGTGGCTGCAATACTTCTATGACGGGCTAAAGCAATATGAAGAGTTTCCCCGTGTCGGCACCGCTGTTGCTCGCAAGAAGCGTGCGAGCCCAAGCTTGATGTGAAGATCCCCTCCAAGGGGCGTCGGAGCGGGCCTAATCCGATGGGTGTCGACCCGCAGACTCACTGCGCCGCCTATCTTGTGTATTGGCTATGTTCGTTTGCCATGCCGTATGGGGACGAGACGGTGATTCGACCGGACGCCATCTACCCGGCATGTCAAATGGCGTGGGGGATCAAACTGTCCTTGTGCCTGGCCGTTCTTTGTCTGATCTACAAGGCGTTGGGGGATATCAGCACCCATCAGTTCCCGAGACAGGCCCGCTACATATGTCCGTTGCATTTCTTCAACGCGTGGGTCTGCTCATTGTTCCCCGAGTTCACCCCGCGAGCCCTTCAAGACTGGGGGCTGGTGCCGAGAATGCTGGAGTTCGCCAGTGCAGAGCCGGCTTCTACTTCCATGCGGATGTACGACATTTGGGGCCGGTTGACAACGGTTCCCCAGGACGCAGCTGGCACTATTCACTTTTGGACGTTGGCCGCGCACTCAAGCCCTCTGGTGAATAACAAGAGGGAATGCAAAGACGACCAGGTGGAGAAGTACGTCCACCCTATCAGCCAGGAGAATGTGGTCCGCCCGTTGCTGGAGCCCGAGCTGAGGGACTGGTCGTTGTCTATTCGCCCGAGCGTGTTGGCATTTAGGAAGGGGGACAATGTATTACTGGAGCCGTACTACCCCTTCCGATTTGGCCGGAACTTCGGATATGATCAGCATATTCCTAGCTATCATGCACAGTTCGGCCTGCCCTCACGGAACATCCGGGGAAGTTCAGTTGCCGAGCACGCCAGGAGCTGGTGGGACTTCTTCCACCGGACGGACTCTGCCTCCTTCAGGGTGCCAGCCCTGGGTCGCATTCCCCGAGTGACCCAGGATTACATCAAGTGGTGGAACACCCGGACGGCCTTCTATCGATTGCATAAGACCGACTGCTGGGATGGGGCCGAGAGGAGGTTTCTTAGTCGGCAAGCGGTGCCGGTGCTTGACATCGAGCCATATCATCTTCTTCGGCTCAAGAATAAGCAGGAGAAAGATGTAGTGGCATACATGGCTGCTCGTCGGGAAGCCCGGGACGCGAGGCCGACGCCGAAAGTAGAGTTGCTTCCGGTAGCGAAGGACGACTATAAGAAGACATTGAGGGATCTTTGCCGGATAGGGAGTGATCGTCTGGAGCTCATTAATTACCCGCTCCCCATAGAGGAGGAGGGCACCCTCGCAAAGGGCTGGCGTTCAGAGAGGGACCTGATCTGCCCATACCGCACGTTTATGAGGCGGGAGGAGAGAAGCCCGAGAATTATAAGGACACCACATGGCTGTATATTCTGCTGCGGGTGAATGGGCTGAAGATCGATGATCAGACGGCCGCCATCCTGGGCAAGTGCCTGCACATCCCGTATTATTATGCCGACAGGTGGGGCATAGACCACTTCAATCTTTTCTGCCACCTCTCTTCGAAGAAGCATGCGGATCTGGCTAGCCTCACAGACCGGTGCCAGAAGGTCGAGGACGTATGCTGGCTGGTCCGAGAGGCGGCGCGTCGGGACAAGGAGCCGTCCCTGAGCTATTGGCCGATAACACTTCGGTTGTACACCGGTCCTCACGGTATTTAACCTTTCCATCTCCTTTATCCTCATTGCTCCGACTTTAGCAGGTCATCGGATGCTAATCATATGCTTGTGTCTATTTTGACAGACAATCCTGACAGCGTGCAAATGGCGGCGTACCGGAACTTCCTTCGGCTCGTCCAGAAGCCCGCCTATTTTGAGGCGGCACTGCCAGCTCCGACTGCGGCTCCCCTGCCCAAGGCTGGGAAGAGGTCCCGGGCCAAGTCGCCTGTGAAGAAGGCGGTAGATGCTGCTAAAGCGGCCAAGCAGCGGGACGCGAAGCGACGAAAAACCGAGGCGGCTAAGGCTTCGACGACCGCTCCCCCAGCACCACAAGTCCCATCTTTTGAGGAGTTTGAGGTCGCCCGGACCGGGCCGAGCCAACCTACTGGTTAACCTCTCCCACCATCAGAGTATCTTAAGGGTTCTCTCTCTTTTTTGAAGCAAGATTTTGACACCTGAATGTCTCTTTTGTCCCAGTCTCTGTAGGAGAGCCCGTGCCCACGCCTGTTCCTGATGTGGAGGCACTGGTTCCCGCGCCCATCCCTGCTGTGGGTGAAGCTGCGGATGCATCAAAGGCGACTTCGGTGCCAACTTCGACTTCCACACCACAAGCCAAGGGGAGGTCCCGGGCGAGGTCGCCTGTTAAGAAGGCATTGGCTGCTGCCAAAGCAGTCGGGCGGCACACGGCAAAGCGGAAGCAAATCGAGGGGTCCACGGCCCCGGTGGTCGCCTCTCTTGTGGCTCCCGTTTTCTCCTTGGAACAATTCGAAGTCACCCGGACCGGGCCGAGTCATGCTAGGGGTGAGGTTCACCGGCCGCCGTCGTCCTTTGGGATTTATTTGTCTCACGGGCCGAACTCTTTTATGCGCGTATGACAATTGCATTTCTTTCTTTTAGGTGGTATGGAGGAGCCGGCGCCTGTACTAACCCCGGGCGAGGGCGAGGCCGTGGTTCCTGAGGCCGCGTCGCCCATCAAAGAGGCCATTCGTGAGCCACCTCGTGTTGCAGAAGCCGGAGGGGGTAGCTGTCTCCGTCCGCGTGATTGAGCTCTTTCCTTCTTTGGGAACCCGTTGACTTTGGCATGACCTGTCTTTTCTTTTATGTGACAGGCGCCGCTGCAGCAGTTGTCGAGCCACTATGGCCCCTCCTGCACCTCCCGGCAACGCAGCTGTATATGAGGAAGAAGCTGAAGTCTGCCGCACCAGCCCCAACCAGTCCGCGGGAGGATGTGCCGATTATTGACCTTGAAGAGGATGCTCCTTTGCCGGCAAGGGCAGAGCCTGTGGCGGTCGAGTCCTCGTCGGGTGAAGAGGTAGATTATAACTATTCCTCCGATGAGGTGGCTTATGACAAGGGCGCGTCCGAGGCATCGGGGCCGCCCAGGCTGGTCTTCAAGGCCCCCTTACTTGCCGGCTCCTCAAGCTTTATGGGGAGGGTTGCTGTAAGTGTGAGCTTGCTTGGGCCGGACCCCCCCTTTTCCCATAGCTGGCTAATGATCTCGTTCTTGTCGTCCTCGGATTTTTCAGGAGCTTACTCAGCCGGAGGTTGCGGAGAGGGCCGCTCCAGTTACGCCGGTCGACTGCCGAGTGGAGGTTGATGTGGGCATGGGTAGGCTAGCCTTTTTATTCAACGCCCTTCAACAGGAGGCGTCCACAGAGGCTGTGAGTACTACCGAGACGGCAGACGAGCCTCTGGAGGAGGGGGAAATTGCGCCCGAAGGCCGCCTCATCCCGGTGGTCGAGGTAAGAGCGTGGGTCTTCTGATTCCTCCTGCCTTTTGACTTTGCGCGATCTGCTCCCGGCAGCGGGTGGCTAACCATACTCTATATGGTCAGGCGGTGACAACGACAGGGAAGACGCCCGGCCGTGCCCAGAAGGCTGTCGCCAAACGAAGGCCGAGTATTGGCCCCATAGCGGTGGAGGGATTGGCTTTAGTCACGGAATTGGGGGCGGAGAGCCTTGCAGTGCTCGTGGAGGCGGGACGCCTACCCCGGCTGATGGTTCCACTTCCGCCCTTCCCTAAGCTCCCGGCTCAAATGGAGGACCCGCTCCTGAAGCGAATATTTGCTGGGCTCCGCGCACATCTAGAGGGATCCCAAACGCGAGAGAAAATTCCGTGGGTGATGGCGTCAGGTCTGGCTTTACTTGAAGCCCCTCCTTCAGCCGGAGTAGCGGTACCTGTGCCCCTGCCGGTTAAACTAGTGGCAGAGGCGGGCCGGGCAGGTGAAGAGGAGGCAAGAGAGCAGCGGATGATAGCCGCGCCAGATGCTTCGGCAATGACCTCAGCCATTTCCTTAGCAGTGGTTGGCCAAGAATCTTCTATCAAGCCACGCCGGCCAGGCGTCTTGACTCTTGCTCTTCCATCTTCTTCGGCCGCGGTGAACGCTGATTTATGGGCGGAGGTGGACAGCACCGTGGAATTTACTCCCCCAGCCATGCCTTCGGTCAGTCACACCTCGTCAGAGGCGCCAGTCCATCAAATGCTGGTAACGCTGCAGACGATGCTCTTTGCCGATCTTTCCTTATCATACCGGGAGGTACATACTATAGTGACGCAGCTGACCGGGGCGCTGCAAGTGCTAGGCTATCCACTGGGGGAATGGTCGCGACGAGTCTTATTGCTATTAAAGTATATCAAACGTCGCGAGTTCCTCGAGACCTAGGCTCCCAACGCGCCCGCCGCGCTAGACGCCCAAGCGGACGAGTATTTGCAGGTCTTGGAGGCACGACGCCATGATGAAGAGCGCCATGGGAAGGCCTTGGAGAAAGGCCAGGGCAGCGTCCGCTCCCTCAAGAGTCGGATCGAGAAGCTAGAGGGCTACCTTGCTGCGGCTAGGGTTGACCTTGCCGAGGCTGAGAAGGTGGTCGAGAGTGAGAGCGAAGCTCTCGCCGTCGCCCAAGTTGAAACGGTGTCCGCGGAAGCTGAACTCGCCCGTCTCGAGGAATTGAGGGGCCGGTTACGTGATATGACGAACTTCCCTTGCGTCGGGATCCTCCCCCTCGAGGACATCTTCAGGGGTGTCGACTGAGCGTCGCCTCCCTTAGCTCTCTCCTTTTTGTAACACAGGGGTATGCCCCGAAGCATATGTAACCTGATCCTTCTTTAAATAGAACAGAACAGTTACAGTTTCACGTGTTCTTTGTGTATGCATTCATCCCAGAGGGACCTCTCTTCCCCTTTTTTCTCTTCTGTGTATATTGTTTTCTTCTTCCTCTTCCCTCCCCTCCTCTTTTTTTTGTGCTGAGACACATTGGCAGGGTGTGAATCTTCGCGAGGATTCGCTTTGGGAGAACCAGGCAGGAACCCATGTCAGGGCACAGGAGAGTGCTCGCCTTCCCAGGGGGAGGACGAGGGGACCACTCCACCATACCGAACGGGCGACTCTCTAGTTTCGCCGCAATGCTGGAAGCGCGTGCTGGCCTCAGGCGGGGGGCCTCGGTCAGAGATCGAATTTCTCGTCGTTCGGAGGGGACGGAGAGAAGAGTTTGTCTAGTCAATGACCTAGACGGGAGGTCCGAGCCAGAGGGGTACTCACCGCCCGGGGAGGACGGAGAGAAAAATTTGTTTAGTCAATGACCCGGATAGGAGGTCCGAGCCAAAGGGGTACTCACCGTCCGGGGAGGACGGAGAGAAGAGTTTGTTTAGTCAATGACCCAGACAGGAGGTCCGAGTCAAAGGGGTACTCACCGTCCGGGGAGGACGGAGAGAAGAGTTTGTTTAGTCAATGACCCAGACAGGAGGTCCGAGTCAAAGGGGTACTCACCGCCCGGGGGGGCGGAGAGAAGGGTTTGTCTAGTCAATGACCTGGACGGGAGGTCCAAGCCAAAGGGGTACTCACCGCCCGGGGGGGACGGAGAGAAGAGTTCGTTTAGTCAATGACCCGGACGGGAGGTCCGAGCCAAAGGGGTACTCACCGCCCGGGGGGGGGGGGGGGGCGGAGAGAAGAGTTTGTCTAGAAATTTCTTTTAGTACTTCCGTGGCTACGGGGCGACGGCTGGAAATGGGAGGAGTTCCTCCTTTCTCGGCTTCCACTCTTCCCTTGCTCTTGTATCTTTTCTCCTTTTTTTTTCACTTCTTTTTTTTTCTCTTTCTTTTCTTTCTTTCTCTCTTCTCTTCTTTTTCTTTTTCTCCTCTTTCTTTCTCTTTTTTTCTTTCTCTCTTCTCTTTTTTTTTCTTTTTATCTCTTTTCCTCTTCTTTTTTTTTCTTTCTTTTCTTCCTTTCTCTCTTCTCTTCTTCTCTCTTTTCTCTCTCTTTTTTTTCTTTTCTCCTTTTTTTTCTTCTCTTTTTTCTCTCTTTTTTTTTCCTTCCTCTTTTTTTCTCTCTTTTTTTTACCTTCCTCTTCCCCTTTTTCTCATTTTTTTTGAAAACATGGATAGTGGTCAAGTTGTTTGGACATCAATCACGCAAATCCGCCCAAAATAGGGGGGAGGGTTATATTATTGATTGAACGGGGGCGCCGGAGCGTGGTACAGTCTCAAGTGCCTTCCATTAAGAGGCGGGAACTGAACTTCCCCGCGATGGTTGACAATTACATAGGCCCCACCTTCGTAGACTTTTTGGACTACGTAGGGTCCGAGCCAGTTCTCATTCAGCTTACCCTTAGGGTTGGCAGCCATGAGGTCTCTTCTCTTGACCATGACGAGGTCGCCCTTTTTGAATTCGCATTCCTTTACAAGCTTGTCAAAGGCGCGTGCAATCCGGGCCTGGTAGATCTGAATGTTCTGTTGGGCCTGGAGCCGCTTTCCTTCTAGACTGGAGAGTTCATCAAGCTTTCGTTCAACGTTGGTTTGCCCTTCAAGGACAAGGCCATGCTGAATGGCAACCCTGAGGGACGGTATCTCCAGTTCAACGGGGATGATTGCCTCCGAGCCATATACGAGAGAAAAGGGCGAGCAGCCTGTTGGAGTCTTGTATACGGTTCGGTATGTCCAAAGCGCCTCGTACATTCTTTCTTCCCAGTCCCTTTTGTTAGAGCTGACCGTCTTGGCCAGGAGAGTACAAAGTGTCTTATTAAAAGCTTCGGCCAGCCCATTAGCCTGTGGGTTGTAAGGAGTCGATGTCCTCCAATCAATTTTATATTTTTCTGCCAGCCGGTAGACCTTCTGGTTGCGGAAGTGGCTGCCGTTGTCTGACACAACTCGGTAGGGCGCGCCAAACCGGAATGTGATATTACGACGGACAAACCTGACCACGATCTCTCCGGTGACCTCCCGCAAGGCGACAGCCTCTGCCCAGCGGGAGAAGTAGTCGGTTGCCGCCAAAATGTATTTGCAGCCTGTGGAAGATGTTGGTAAGGGACCCACAATGTCCGTTCCCCACTGGGCGAACGGCCAACTGGGCGCGGTTGGGTGTAACTGCACAGGGGACCTTCTGGGTATGGTGGCATGCTCCTGACATTTCTGACACGACTTAGCATATTTGCAGCAGTCGTCGAACATCGCAGGCCAATAATAGCCAAGCTTCTTTATTTCAATCTTCATTTTCGGCCCGGCCTGGTGTGCGCCAGCTGTCCCGGCGTGGACCTCCTTCATGACCCTCCAGGCTTCTTCAATGGACAAGCATCGGAGGAGTAATTTCTGCTTGGCGTCGGCCACCATTCGGAATAATATTCCATTTCGGAGCTCATAAGAGTCCTTAATTCTGATCAACCTGATCTTCTCTTCTCTCTTCTTGGGCAGCTGCTGGTACTTGAACCACTGCATCAGGGGGTCTCTCCAGTCGGGTAGGCCGACGGCTTCTGCTGTGGTGACTTCTAGCTCTTCTTCTTATGGTTCCTCTTCTATCATGCTGGGCATCTGGCGCTGATTTATTACTTGGATACTGAGAGATCCATCTGGAGGCACTGCCAGTAAGCTTGCCAGTTTTGCCAGGGCGTCGGCTTGTGCATTCTCCCCTCTGGCGACATGGCCTATCTCAAGAAGGTAGAACCGCTCCATGAGTCTCTTCGCCTTAGTGTGATAAGGGAGCAACTCAGGTTTTCGGACATCAAACTGTCCCTGGACCTGCTTGACGACCAGCAGCGAGTCGCCGAATACTTGGAGCATTTTTATCTCCATTTGGAGGGCCACCTGAAGGCCGATGATCAGAGCTTCATACTCTGCTTCATTATTTGTGCAGGGCTTAGTAATGCAGCAGGAAGTGTGCGTCACTTCTCCGTCTGGCGACTTGAGGACGATGCCGGCTCTGGCCCGTACCTTGGCGTGTCCGGACGGGGTCGCTTCTATTCTCGAAGCCCCGTCAAAGTATAGCTGCCAGATAGCTTGTTGGACATTATCCACCTCCAGTGTCTCATCTTCGGGTAGCTCGGTGGCCAACGGGGAGCCTTCGGGCACAGGGTGTGCTGCGAAGAAATCCGCGACGGTTTGTCCCTTAACGGCCTTCTGCGGCACGTAGGTGATATCAAACTCCATGAGCAGCACAGTGTAGACACGCTATTCCTGACGTCTCTTGAGAAAGTCTCATATCACTATACAACGCCCCGCGACGGCTTACGCGTTTTGAATCACTTGAGTGCTTCCTTTTCTTGAGTCTTCTTCCGCCCTTCTCTGCATCCGGAATCGTCTCGTCACGGCATTCGGACGGCATCAACACCAATCGGACGCACCGAAAGGTTCCAGAACCAGGAAGATGGTCTGGCAGTCGGCTGCCGAAGCCTTTTTTAGGGGACCCGGGGGGTCTTCATGGAGGCGTCCAGGCTCGTGGACACCTCAATTACTTGAATTTATTTAATAACACAAAAAAATATAAAAATTAATGGAGGCGTCCAGGCCCCTGGACGCCTCCATGAAAACAAATATAAAAAATACAAAATGCCAACTTTGGCATAAAAACAAAACAAAAAATAAAAATAATATATTTATGGAGGCGTCTAGGCCCCTGGACGCCTCCATCAACTCCTTCACGGGCGCCGGCCACCGAACGACGGTTTGTCGTGTGTAAAAATCCAAATTATGGAGACGTCCAGCCAGCTGGACGCGCCCATGTCTGAATCACGGGTCGCCGCTCCAAAACCACGCGTTGTGCCAAACCGCGTGCGTCTTTCGGTGGAGTTCGGTGGATGTTATAGAGGCGTCCGGGACCCTGGACGCCCCCAAAAAAGTATTCAAAAAAAAAATGAATAAAAATATATTAGAATATTAGTTCGGCCCTGATGGAGGTGTCCAGGGTCCTGGACGCCTCCACCCTCCGGAGCCCTATAAATAGAGGCCCACCCCCTCAGTTCTAGAGGAGCTTCTAAGAGATCCGATAGGCTGCCGGAGCCCAGAGGCTACCAGAGTCATTTCTAACCCGTGGGGTCTTTTGTAGGTGGAGGTTCTGTCGGCTTCTCAGGTGCCCACGCTCGCGAGAGGAAGGTCGTCTTCATCCACCGCGCTTCCACGTCGTCCCCACGCTGCCGGAGCTCCGCCGGATTTCACTATCGGCTCCTCCAATAAGCCTTTTCTTCCCCTTTTTCTCCATAGTTCTTTACATTCATCATACTGCATCCTCTATCTCCCTACATAAGGGCGCCGTCTCTTGCATACTTCTTGCATTCATCATCGCATTTTCCTCCTACTCGAGTCCGAGAGGGGTTTAAAACAACACTAACCAGGTGTGTGTCAGGTCACGATCTTGTTACTTTTATTGCAAGGAATTGTTACTACACTGTCATTTTCTAATTCCGTTCGTTATTGTCTACTATTTTGCAAGGGTAACCAAGGAAAGCCCTCTCCGTCGGCCGGCCGAAGGGGGAGGAAGAAGCAACCCGCCATCTCCCGCTCTTGAGGTAGGCGCGATCACTTTCTTTATTTTGGGGTCTTTTGGCCCCTGGCGATCACATCTTGTTCTCGAGGCCGCGGCGAGTCACTTCCCCAATGGCCGTTTAAATTCCGTTCTTATATGTTATATTCTTATCTATTCATGTTCTCGAGGCCGCGGCGAGTCACTTCCCCAATGGCCGTTTAAATTCCCGTTCTTATATGTTATATCCTTATCTATTCATGTTCTCGAGGCCGCGGCGAGTCACTTTCTCCAATGGCCGTTTAAATTCCCGCTTTTATATTCTCTTTATATTCTGTTATATTCTTATCTATTCATATTCTCGAGGCCGCGGCGAGTCACTTCCCCAATGGCCGTTTAAATTCTCGCTCTTTATATTCTCCTTATATTTTGTTATATTCTTATCTGCTCATATTCTCGAGGCCGCGGCGAGTCACTTCCCCAATGGCCGTTTCAATTCTTGCTATTTAATTTCTGCACCATTCCCGTCCCCCCGAGGTCGCGGCGAGTCACTTCCCGCTATGGCCGTTTAACCCCCATATCTTACTATATTACATTTGTCCCGCTCGCCCCGCCGGAGCAATCTCCCGTGGTGGCCCCTTCTCTCTTCTCTTATTTCTGTGTTGCAGCAAACAAAAGAGGAGCCCGCGCGCACCGCGTCTTCTTCGCTCCCCGAACCACGTGACGTCGCTCACAGATTGGCGATCACGGTGGGACCTCTACTGCTTCCTTTTGGCTACCCTTGCACGTTCGGCACCGTCCGTGCCTCTCCACCTTGGCACCCTCGCGCACCCCCGTTGTGCTCACGGCAGCACTATCAGTTGTGATTGATTGAGTGTTCATTATATGTTTGTTATTTTTGTTATTTTCTTACTCTATATCTCTGTCAGCATTCCATTGCATACATCCATCCCTCTTTTATATCCTTTTTCATTTTTTCTAAGGATCACCCTTTCCCGGTGAAGGAAGGACTCTCTGTCTGAGAATTCCTCTCAACGGACTAGAATCTCCTCTACTGGGACCTCCGTAAGTCCCCGACATCGAAGAATCTCCTCTTCGTTCACTGGACTGGTTGTACCATTGAAGTTCCCCGGAGTTAGTCATTCCATTCGTAGTGAGACGAGAGACCCTAGCTGACACGGCGGTGAAACAAAAATAAACTAGGGTCCCTATTTTGTGTGAACTTCGGATCTCGCTAAAAACACAAAAAAATCATCAAAATTAAAACATAAAAAGGCGTAAAGGCATCCACTTGTTTGATAATCTCTGCTACCTGCTTGCTAGTGTATGTTTTTGCATTCTGGGAAAACTGTGAGCATGGCTCACGAGTCTTTTGAGGAGAACCACCCTAGTCGTGGTTTGTCAGCCGACCCGCGAGTCTATGCTATGGACTCGGGTCCTTCTCATGAGCCCTCGCATGAGGTGCAGGTTATTGCCAGGGACACGTCCCACCACAGGATATCTCTTCCTTACTGGGCATCCTCGCCAACACGGAGCTTACCTCTGAACAGCTCCGGGCCTTCCAGGCCATTTTGAAGGGGAAATCTGTTTCCCCCACGCCCCAGGAATCAACTCCGGCCATCGCACCTCTCCAAGAGTCCGTGCAGGCCATTCTATCTCCATCATTGGCACAAGCCATCCAGTCTTCCTCGCTTCAAGGACAAACGAGCCAACAACCACCCTCATTCCAGTTCCCGTCACAATCTCAAACTCCAGTTGTTCCCCACATACCGCTTCAGCCAGGGCCAACTGTCGGCGGTCCGGCAGCTCCCTCTCATTCGGGGTTCCCCCCTCAAGTCTCCGGGAGACAGTTTCTCCCCCAGTGGCAAGTACCACCTTCACCTCCAGAGGAGTTCGGCCAATCGCTCCTCAATAGGTTCAATCGCATGGACGAGCAGTTTCAAAATCTGAGAAGAATGGTGGACGTGAAAGCCACCCCGGAGGTTGCTTTGCTAATCCTTCCCGTCATTCATCTTCCTCCCTCCGAAATGCCCACGTACCGCAGATACAATGGTACCGGAAACCCCTTCATTCACCTCAAGGATTTCATGTATGAGTCCTCCTATTGGCAAAACGATCAGAGGTCCCTGGCATACCTCTTTCGGAGATCATTGGATGGTCCCGCGCTTGAGTGGTTCTATTCCTTGGAGCCCCGCGAGGCCGGAAATTTTGAAATAGTCCAGAGGAGGTTCTTACAGAAATATAGGGATAGGGTCGGTCCCTCACTCTCCATTATCGACCTAGTGGCCGAAAAGATGAAGCCCGACGAGGATTTTGTCCGCTATGCTGATAGATGGAGGTCTCTGGCGGAAAGAATAAGGGATACCCTCTCCAAGCCCGAACAAGTGAAGATGATTGTGTCTAATGCAACCCCACAGTTCAGACACGTCCTGGCCATGAATAAACTTACTACAATGGAGGAACTCTATGAAAGGGCCCGGTACATCCAAACCCAGTTAAAAGACTCCCCCATTATGAACATGTTTGAGTCGCTGAAGCCCAAAGTGGTCAGAAAGACAGGCGCTGGTGTCCCGGGCGGAGCAACAGAAGGGGTCGTGACAAATGAGCAAGTGGGTGCGGTCAACAATGCCAACTATGCAGTCAACCCAAGGCCTCCACAAATGCCCCGACTTCCCCTCCAACCAGGTCCTTTCCCTCTTCGTCCTCCACCCCAAAATAATCCACCCCAGGATAATATGCCTCCATTACGTCAACCCCAGCAACAACAACCACAACCTCAGCAACAACAACCACCGCTTCAGTACAACCAAGTTCCACCCCCGGGAAACTATGGTCCCCAACAGTAACAAAGGAGGTCGGTCGGTCCCAAGAGAGCCTACTATCCACCATTGCCAGAAACCTTAGCAGACATTTTTAATACCCTCATGGCATCAAACCAACTCGCCCTACCCAGAGAAAGGCCCGTGTGGCCCCCGAATGTTGATACCTCCAAATACTGCGTCTACCACAGGCAGTTAGGACACACAGTAGATTACTGCTTCCATTTCAAAGATTACATCCACGATATGAATGATGAACATCAAATAGATTGGGATGAAATGAGACGATACGTCGCCACTCTCAAGGCTAGGAGACCTCCTCATAGGCCACAGCAGTAGTTGCAACAGCAGCAGCAGCAGCAACCACAACAACAACAACAGCCTCAGCAGGCCCCACAACAACAGCCCGACATGGGCATAATCCAGAATCTATTACCGGAGCACCAACAGCCCAATCATCAGATTAACCCCATCTCCTCCTTCCCGGAAGTCGAGAGAGAGCAGGTGTGGCACCAGGAAAGTACCTCCATTCTTTCTACCGCCAATCCTATCATCACGCAACACCCTTGCCTTGCCCGGGTAGCACCTCTCTCTCATCAACCCGCGTTAGTATCGCCTTCACCATTTCCACTACCATTACGCCCTCTCATCCGTACCCCGATCCCCTATCAACCGACACTCTCCACTATGCCTTCACACCCTCTCATCTTCTCCCACTCCCCCACTTTACCATCCACCTCTACCACATTTACCCCTACGCCTTCTAAACCCCTTATCATCCGTCAACCATACATAACCCCATCTTTCTCCACCGTATCACCACTAATGCCTTCAAAACCACTCATTACCCATCACCCACCTCAAAACCATTGCCCGCTTCAAGCCCTACCCACTTCTACTTCGTCTCCACCTCCACCTTCCAGACCCCTTATCCTTCATAACCCGCGCGATATCCCCTCTACCTCCACCATGCCTCCACCTAACAAACCCCTCATCAGAATCCCTGCTCCCGTCATCACCCCTGCTTCGTCAACAATTCCTCCACCACTACCCCTCAAATCCCTGTTAAAACCCACTGCTACCCCCACAGAGGTATAAAAGCCGCAGGCAATGGTGCTCCGGAGTGGAAGGATTTTCCACAGGATTTTCTCCCACAACAGTCAGAATCCTGAGCAATCTCAGCCAGAGAAGGATGATGGAGAACAACCAGAAAGAGCTATCCCTGGAATACAGTATGATCTATTGAAACACTTGGACAAGACGCCTGCTCGGATCTCCATCCTGGAGCTACTTCAAAGATCCACATCCCACCAGGCGGCCTTGATGGAATATCTTCAAAAAGTCATGGTAAATGAGGACCTCCTGTAGAAAAGATCTCTACCATCCTGACCCCAACAGACACACAACCGGCCATCATGTTCCACAACTACGAGCTCGCTCCCAAAGAAGCTCGAAAATATGCACTGTGCATTTCAATAAAAATTAATGGGGTATCCATAAACCCGTGTCTTGTGGACACGGGTGCGTCCATAAATGTGATCTCCATGAGCACTCTTCAGTTGTGTGGGATCGACGAGGAACAAATAAGACCTTCCTCGATCACGGTCACGGCTTATGACAATAGCAAAAGGCCGCCGCAGGGGATGATTATTCTGAAGGCAGAACTAGGCCCCATGTCAATTCCCACGGAATTCCATGTCCTCGACATGGACCCCACATTCAAGGCTATATTGGGTCGCCCTTACATCGAAGCCATGGACGCTGTGCCTTCCACCAACCATCAGTGCCTGAAGTTTCCTTACAATGGGAGGATTATTAAAGTGGTCAGTACACATGTCCTTCACACAGTGGATGCTATCAACACCTCTCTGCCCTCTGTTTGGCCGTCTCATCGGCCCATATTGTCACTACTGGACGTACGTGATTCATCTCACGTTCCACTAGCACCAAAGGAGCCGGTCAGGACAACCGCAACATCATATCTCCCTTTTCACTCCAAAGGGTGGGAGATTATGAGGAACATCGGCTACCAACAAGGTAAAGGTCTGGGCGCACAGTCACAGGGTAGGCTCAAACCGCCAAAGGAAATTAGGCCGAACCGCAGGTTTGGCCTAGGCTTCAAAGGACCGTTCAGGGCGGATTGGAAGCCCCTCACATGGACTCTGTCAAACCACTTCAACAGAGGGCCCGTTGTTCAGATGGGAGATTACCCACGAGAAGCATATGGGAGATCACATGCTGTATATTTGGCTGAAAAATGTCTGAGGATCACCAAAAGAGGCAAGATCAAAGATCCGGAATGCGAGTGGAACAAATGGTTCGACATACGGGACATTTTCGTTGCACTGGAAAGGATGTTCTCATCTCCGCAGCTTGAAGGACCGCCATTGATCTCTGGAATACCAGAGAATATTACCACTCTTGCCAAGGTTCCAAACTATCCTCGTCCTCGCCAGAAGGACCCTGTCATCGACGGATCTTCATCCGTCTTCAACATTGCCGTCAAAGGCTCATTAGCCGCCATCTTCTCCATCACTCGTCTCAGCCTTTGCTGATATCTTCTTCCTGGGCCAGATAATTGTCTGATGATCTTCCCAGATCCCCTTCTCTGCTTACATACCTACGCGGGCTTCTCAACCCGCGCCAGGTCTTCAACCATGATCTGCTCTATGAGCCTCACAATCCTCTAGCCATAACCACTTTTCTCTCTCCTCAATCTCTTTTCACTGCTTTGTCATTAAAACTGAAAACGAAAAAAAAACGTCAATTTTCAAACTCCTCAACAACACATCTTCGTTGAGGAAACCTCCTACATCTCCCACGGGTGCGTCCCGCCCTGCGGACCACCCGTCCAAGGTCCGATGAGCGACCTTTTCTACCCCTCCTCTGAGGGGTCTTCTCCTGTACATCCTACACCATCCTCTTCATCTTCCTCTTCTTATGTAAATATTGTCAGTCAATCTAGGAATGATAGGTCAAGGGTAGTACCTAGGAAGAGATCCAAGGGTAGGCAGATCCCTCGTCGATTCCTTCTGGATTTAGCCGCCAGGTGTTAGGCCCTTCTTGCCATCCCCTAGTTGTTAGAAAATCCCATCCAGCTACCGAAAATAGAATGTGAGGGCGACTGTGCATTTGATGAAGGGTATGGAGTCTACGAGATCACGGATGAAGAATGCCCCACTGAAGATGAGGGTGAGGAATATGAGGATGCGGCGGGCGCATATGCTAGTGGAATGAGAAGATTCGACGAGCCGTCAACCGCCGTAGAAGAATCCACCAAAGAAGTCAACTTGGGAACTGAGGAAGACCCTAGGATCATCCTCATAAGTGACAACCTACCACCCTTTGAAGAAGAGGCATTAATTGAGGTTCTCAAGGAATATAAGGACATATTTGCATGGAGCTACGAGGATATGCCGGGTCTAGATTCAACCTTGGTCGAACACTGTTTAACCTTAAAACCAGGGGCCGTCTCGGTAAAACAAAGGTTAAGGCGTTTCCACCCTCAGATGGCTTTGAAAATGAAAGAAGAGGTCGATAAGCTCCACAAAGCCAGGTTCATTAGAGTCGTCCTTTATCCTCAATGGGTGACGAACATTGTCCCGGTCATGAAAAAAGATGGGAAAGTCAAGATTTGCATCGACTTCCGGGACCTTAACCGCGCGTGTCCAAAAGATGATTTTCCTTTGCCTCACATTGATGTATTGATCGATAACACAGCAGGATATGAGACCCTCTCATTCATGGATGGATTTTTAGGATACAATCAAATTCGTTTGGCAGAAGAGGATCAGGAAAAGACGTCATTCACTACCCCTTGGGGAACATATTGTTACATGGTCATGCCGTTCGGATTAAAGAATGCTGGAGCTACTTACCAAAGAGCGATGATGGCCATATTTCATGACATGATGCACATATATCTGGAAGTGTATGTGGATGACTTGTTGGTGAAATCAAGGACCAGGATGGAACATCCAGAAGTTTTGGCTAAGGTCTTGCAGAGGTCAAGGGAGTTCCAATTGAAAATGAATCCGAAGAAGTGTGTGTTTGGTGTGTCGTCGGGTAAATTGCTGGGGTTCATTGTGAGTAAAAGAGGGATCGAGATAGATCCCGACAAAGCTAAGGCCATCAGGGATATGCCGCCTCCCAAGAATTTGAGGGAAGTCCGAGGTTTAATCGGAAGGTTACAGTTTATTCGTCGGTTTGTGTCCAACATTCACAAAGGTGTAGACCTCTTTACGAGTTGACCAAGCCAGGAGTAGAATTCCACTGGAATTCTAAATGTCAGAAAGCTTTTGAAGGGTTGAAGGAATATCTGGCTAGTCCACCCGTTCTCATTCCACCCAAACTAGAAAAACCTCTGATCCTTTACATCTCAGTCTTGGATGACTCTGTGGGAGCCATCCTCGCACAAGTTGATGAAGAAGGCAAGGAACGGGCAACCTATTACTTGTCCAAACTTCTCAATCCCTGTGAGCAGAAGTACACCGTCATGGAGAAAATCTGTGCTGCCCTCGTTTGGGTAGTGCAGAAATTGAAGCACTACTTCTTGGCTCATGAGGTCCACTTGATTGCTCGAATGAATCCTATCAAATTCCTTCTGGAGAAATCCGTCCTTACGGATAGGCTAGCACGCTGGCAAAGTTTTCTCTCTCAGTTCGACATCACCTACATCCAGCAAAAGGCGATTAAAGGCTATGCCATAGCCGAGCATCTCGCTCACCATCCTCTTCCCAAATTCGATCCCGTCCAATCAGAGTTTCCAGATGAGGAACTAATGTCCGTCAACCAATCAGATGAGCCAATGTGGACGCTATTTTGATGGAGCTCTGAATTCTCAAGGGAGAGAAATCGGCGTCGCCCTCCTGTCACCTGAAGGCCTCACATTCCCATTGGCATACCAGCTCAAATTTCCAGTTACCAACAATATAGCCGAATATGAAGCTCTTCTAGCTGGCCTAGAACTCGCTCATTCTTTTCGTATCACTGAGTTGCGAGTCGTAGGTGATAGTCAACTCATCCTTCGCCAGGTGCTCACTAAATATCGCACTCGCGATCCCAAACTCAAGCCATACCAAGAACTCACTGCTGCCTTTGCCAAACTGTTCACCAAACTGATCTTTATTCATGTCCCTCGTCATCAGAATATTCTAGCCGATGCCCTCGCCTCATTGGCATCATCCATAAGGTTCCCTCTAGGAAGATGGTTTGAGTCCATTTCCATCTACAAACTTCACGCCCCTGTAATCGATGATGCTTCCTACGTAAACATCAAAGACAGGATAGCAAGAAAGATCCTGCAGGAAGATATCCTTGGGAAGAGGGAAATCATGTTGGCAGAGGCCGAAGAAGAACTGGCTGATGAAGAGAAACCATGGTTCTATGAAATCGTCAAATACTGCTAAGATCAGTCTTATCCTGAATGGGCCACCACAGAGGACAAGAAGGCCATAAGAAGGGTGGCTCAGAAATATACATTGGTTGGAGGTCTACTCTATAGGAGGAGCCTTACTGGTATTCTGTTAAGATGTCTTGGTGACGATGAGTTTTAGAAATGTGTAGAGGAGATGCACTCGGGTGTGTGCGGTGGCCACGTGAATAGTCAGATGCTCGCCAAAAAGATCATTCGGCAAGGCTTTTATTGGCCCACTATGGAAGAGGATTGTGCTGTCTATGTCCGTAGGTGTGTCAAGTGTCAACTTCACGCCGATAAAATCCATTCACCATCTTCTTCACTTCATCCAATATCCTCCCCGTGGCCTTTCTCCATGTGGGCGTTCGACATCATTGGTCCCCTAGGTGATCCTAATTCCCTCACCAAGCAAAAATCTTTCATCCTTACTACGACGGAATACTTCACCAAATGGGCCGAAGCCGAAGCTTACGCGAAATCAAGGCGTCAACAGTCTGCAAGTTCATCATGAAGAACATCCTCGCCAGATTCGGCGTCCCAAGCACAATCGTCACCGACAATGGGCCACAGTTCATTTCTCAGGACCTATACGACCTTTGCAAAAGGTACGCAATTGCATTACATCATTCATCGCCTTATTACCCACAAGGTAACGGCCAAGCGGAGGCCACCAATAAAACATTGCTCAAAATCATCAAAAAAACCTGCGAGTCTAGTAAGTTTTCAGATTGGCCAGAAAAACTTATCGAAGCCCTATGGGCCTATCGCACTTCAATCCGTACCCCCACCGGGCAGACTCCGTTTGCCCTTACTTATGGTATGGAAGCGGATCTCCCGAACGAGACTCTGATCCCTTCTCTCAGGGTACAATTGGACGAGGAATTTTCCCTCGACGATCGTCGTAATTCACTCCTCGCCCAGTTGGAACTCTTGGATGAGAAGCGGCTGGCCGCTGCCGAACACACGCGTGTGTATCAAAATAGACTCGCTCGCTTTTACCAAAAGAAAGTCATTGAGAGAAAATTCAAAGTCGGTGAGATGGTCGTAAAAAGAATTTTTGTCAAACCTGGAAGGCCGCGTTCTAAGCTCCAACCCAATTGGGAAGGACCATTTGTAATTCAAGCCGTGTACCCTGGCAACGCCTACAAGCTAGTCAACGCCGAAGGGACCGAGTTATCCCACCCTTGGAATGTGCTTTATCTTAAGAAATACTACCCTTAGCACAAACAAAACAAAAAAAATGATGAAAAGATAGAAAACATCAAAAACAAAGAAATATTGAAAACCACTAAAAATATAGAAAATTCAAAATGCCAATGCCTGGTGGCCACCATGTAGTCAAGTCACTGCATCTAACCTTCATGATAGGATAGGGTCCATTAAGACTTGGTAGGCATCGGGTCTTGGTTTACCAGAACCGTGGAGATCCCTGTACGGCCACGTCGGCCTATGCTCACTCGAAGGAAGCTAACATGTGCTCACTTATGTATTTTATTCAAAAAAAAAAAGTCGGTAGCATCACCTACGGTGGGGCCCCACCCTGAAGATCTCCGGAAGCTGTAATCTTTATTCTTTTCTCTTCGACCAAATGAGACAGTCGGCGCCCTTAAAACGCTGAGCATGAGAAACCGAAACTCAAACCCCAAGGGCAAGAGTAGGATCCATTTCTCGAGCATCGATCAGAGCACGAGAAGAGGGCAGTGTCTCTGCAGGCATACGAAAGGGAGCCCACAAACGTCAAATGACTGTATCTCCCTCACAAAAAGAAATACAAAATCAAAATCAAGAGCCTGGTCGTGACCGTGCCTAAAGCAAAAGTTTGAATCCACAAAGGGGGGGGGGGCTATGGAATGTAAATGCTCGAGATTTGGTCTGAAGTTGTCCGAAAGAGAAGAGTTAATGGGCCCTTATTCGCTCGCCGGGTTAACGGCTTTGCCGGTCCTCTCAGGAGGTTTATCCCCTACACTCTTCCTTCTCCCTCTAAAGATGAAGGTTCGATGGAGTTTCTGAAGGGTGAAAACTACCCAGGGTCTGCAACCTTATTTTAATATACATGTTTGGTTGCCTACTTTGAAAAGCAAAAGCTATCGCTGCGAAGGAGTCTCTGTGTTTCTGGCTGGTCAAGACCCATGTTTACCACCTTGATGTCTTCTTGTTTAACCTCGGGCTTAGGCCAATGCAAGCGCGTCACCTATGGGTGCGACGGCGTCTGATTCCGGGTCAGCGTCGCGCGGTTGGTCGTTAGGGTTCCAGGGTGTTCCATCATATACCATCTAGAGTTATGGGGAAACAGACCCGGGTCGGGCAAATCTCTTACCTCAAACACCTTTTGGGTGAATCCCTGTGGTCGGAAGCGATTGGGAGCCTAAGCATGGCATGGCGGTATTGTCATCAGGGTAAGTCTTAGCCGGCGGGATCATCATTCGAGGGGTCTAGAGGCCCAAATCAACCTAGATGTGCACTTAGGATATCTGGGAGGTTAGTAAGAAACTCATGTTCTCACGTAGGTTAGGTGCCATTTGGGTGCTTGCCAGGCGTTAGCAACAAAAAAAAATTTGAAATGATAAAAACAACAAAAAATGGAAAAGAGAAAATGTACATATTTGCAAATAAAAAAAATCTTTTTTTATGATAAAACAAAAAAAAATGTCAAATATAAAAAGAAAACAAATCAATTTTGCATGATTGCATTTGCGTGCAGTATCTCACTTTTAATACCGCTTGCATTCGTGTGCCTGCCTGTCGCATTTATCATCACCACATCTTTCCTTTACCTTCGTTAATAAAGGCTTGGCCCCTTGACCAGTTATCAAGGACAGCCAATGTGACCATTTGCTTATTGAGCAAGGGACCAAGTCAGAACAGAAATTCTGATTTGTTTGTTTCAGTGATGTGTGCAGGGATTCAGGCAACAGAAGCAAAGGTGAAAAACAAACAAACCGAACCTAGTATTTTATTCCAAAAACAAAAAAAATT